>OY726519.1:111110456-111475049 GCA_963383655.1 Bathymodiolus septemdierum
TAATGATGGGTACCTGACTGTAAGGTATAATGATGGGTACCTGACTTTGTAAGGTATAATGATGGGTACCTGACTTTGTAAGGTATAATGATGGGTACCTGACTTTGTAAGGTATAATGATGGGTACCTGACTTTGTAAGGTATAATGATGGGTACCTGACTTGTAAGGTATAATGATGGGTACCTGACTTTGTAAGGTATAATGATGGGTACCTGACTGTAAGGTATAATGATGGGTACCTGACTTGTAAGGTATAATGATGGGTACCTGACTTTGTAAGGTATAATGATGGGTACCTGACTTTGTAAGGTATAATGATGGGTACCTGACTTGTAAGGTATAATGATGGGTACCTGACTTTGTAAGGTATAATGATGGGTACCTGACTTTGTAAGGTATAATGATGGGTACCTGACTGTAAGGTATAATGATGGGTACCTGACTTTGTAAGGTATAATGATGGGTACCTGACTTTGTAAGGTATAATGATGGGTACCTGACTTTGTAAGGTATAATGATGGGTACCTGACTTTGTAAGGTATAATGATGGGTACCTGACTTTGTAAGGTATAATGATGGGTACCTGACTTTGTAAGGTATAATGATGGGTACCTGACTTTGTAAGGTATAATGATGGGTACCTGACTTTGTAAGGTATAATGATGGGTACCTGACTTTGTAAGGTATAATGATGGGTACCTGACTTTGTAAGGTATAATGATGGGTACCTGACTTTGTAAGGTATAATGATGGGTACCTGACTGTAAGGTATAATGATGGGTACCTGACTTTGTAAGGTATAATGATGGGTACCTGACTTTGTAAGGTATAATGATGGGTACCTGACTTTGTAAGGTATAATGATGGGTACCTGACTTGTAAGGTATAATGATGGGTACCTGACTTTGTAAGGTATAATGATGGGTACCTGACTTTGTAAGGTATAATGATGGGTACCTGACTGTAAGGTATAATGATGGGTACCTGACTTGTAAGGTATAATGATGGGTACCTGACTTTGTAAGGTATAATGATGGGTACCTGACTTTGTAAGGTATAATGATGGGTACCTGACTTTGTAAGGTATAATGATGGGTACCTGACTTTGTATTGTAAGGTATAATGATGGGTACCTGACTGTAAGGTATAATGATGGGTACCTGACTTTGTAAGGTATAATGATGGGTACCTGACTTTGTAAGGTATAATGATGGGTACCTGACTGTAAGGTATAATGATGGGTACCTGACTTGTAAGGTATAATGATGGGTACCTGACTTTGTAAGGTATAATGATGGGTACCTGACTTTGTAAGGTATAATGATGGGTACCTGACTTTGTAAGGTATAATGATGGGTACCTGACTGTAAGGTATAATGATGGGTACCTGACTGTAAGGTATAATGATGGGTACCTGACGTAAGTATAATGCTTGTAAGGTATAATGATGGGTACCTGACTTGTAAGGTATAATGATGGGTACCTGACTTGTAAGGTATAATGATGGGTACCTGACTTTGTAAGGTATAATGATGGGTACCTGACTTTGTAAGGTATAATGATGGGTACCTGACTTTGTAAGGTATAATGATGGGTACCTGACTTGTAAGGTATAATGATGGGTACCTGACTTGTAAGGTATAATGATGGGTACCTGACTTTGTAAGGTATAATGATGGGTACCTGACTTTGTAAGGTATAATGATGGGTACCTGACTGTAAGGTATAATGATGGGTACCTGACTGTAAGGTATAATGATGGGTACCTGACTTTGTATTAAGGTATAATGATGGGTACCTGACTTTGTAAGGTATAATGATGGGTACCTGACTTTGTAAGGTATAATGATGGGTACCTGACTTTGTAAGGTATAATGATGGGTACCTGACTTTGTAAGGTATAATGATGGGTACCTGACTGTAAGGTATAATGATGGGTACCTGACTTGTAAGGTATAATGATGGGTACCTGACTGTAAGGTATAATGATGGGTACCTGACTTTGTAAGGTATAATGATGGGTATGATGGGTACCTGACTTATGTAAGGTATAATGATGGGTACCTGACTTTGTAAGGTATAATGATGGGTACCTGACTGTAAGGTATAATGATGGGTATCTGACTGTAAGGTATAATGATGGGTACCTGACTTTGTAAGGTATAATGATGGATACCTGACTTTGTAATAAGGTATAATGATGGGTACCTGACTTTGTAAGGTATAATGATGGGTACCTGACTTTGTAAGGTATAATGATGGGTACCTGACTGTAAGGTATAATGATGGGTACCTGACTTTGTAAGGTATAATGATGGTGGGTACCTGATGTAAGTATTAATGATGTGTACCCTGTGTAAGGTATAATGATGGGTACCTGGACTTGTAAGGTATAATGATGGGTACCTGACTTTGTAAGGTATAATGATGGGTACCTGACTGTAAGGTATAATGATGGGTACCTGACTGTAAGGTATAATGATGGGTACCTGACTGTAAGGTATAATGATGGGTACCTGACTTTGTAAGGTATAATGTGGGTACCTGACTTGTAAGGTATAATGATGGGTACCTGACTTTTTGTAAGGTATAATGATGGGTACCTGACTTTGTAGTAAGGTATAATGATGGTTACCTGACTTGTAAGGTATAATGATGGGCACCTGACTTTGTAAGGTATAATGATGGGTACCTGACTTTGTAAGGTATAATGATGGGTACCTGACTTTGTAGAGGTATAATGATGGGTATCTGACTTGTAAGGTATAATGATGGGTACCTGACTTGTAAGGTATAATGATGGGTACCTGACTTTGTAAGGTATAATGATGGGTACCTGACTTTGTAAGGTAAAATGATGGGTACCTGACTGTAAGTATAATGATGGGTACCTGACTGTAAGGTATAATGATGGGTACCTGACTTTGTAAGGTATAATGATGGGTACCTGACATTGTAAGGTATAATGATGGGTACCTGACTTTGTAAGGTATAATGATGGGTACCTGACTTGTAAGGTATAATGATGGGTACCTGACTGTAAGGTATAATAATGGGTACCTGACTGTAAGGTATAATGATGGGTACCTGACTTTGTATTAAGGTATAATGATGGGTACTGACTTTGTAAGGTATAATGATGGGTACCTGACTTTGTAAGGTATAATGATGGGTACCTGACTGTAAGGTATAATGATGGGTACCTGACTTTGTAAGGTATAATGATGGGTACCTGACTGTAAGGTATAATGATGGGTACCTGACTGTAAGGTATAATGATGGGTACCTGACTTTGTAAGGTATAATGATGGGTACCTGACTTTGTAAGGTATAATGATGGGTACTTGACTTTGTAAGGTATAATGATGGGTACCTGACTGTAAGGTATAATGATGGGTACCTGACTTTGTAAGGTATAATGATGGGTACCTAACTGTAAGGTATAATGATGGGTACCTGACTGTAAGGTATAATGATGGGTACCTGACTTTGTAAGGTATAATGATGGGTACCTGACTTTGTAAGGTATAATGATGGGTACCTGACTGTAAGGTATAATGATGGGTACCTGACTTTGTAAGGTATAATGATGGGTACCTGACTTTGTAAGGTATAATGATGGGTACCTGACTTTGTAAGGTATACTGATGGGTACCTGACCTGTAAGGTATAATGATGGGTACCTGACTTTGTATTAGGTATAATGATGGGTACCTGACTTTGTATTAAGGTATAATGATGGGTACCTGACTTTGTAAGGTATAATGATGGGCACCTGACTTTGTAAGGTATAATGATGGGTACCTGACTTTGTAAGGTATAATGATGGGTACCTGACTTTGTAGGGTATAATGATGGGTATCTGACTGTAAGGTATAATGATGGGTACCTGACTGTAAGGTATAATGATGGGTACCTGACTTTGTAAGGTATAATGATGGGTACCTGACTTGTAAGGAAATGATGGGTACCTGACTGTAAGGTATAATGATGGGTACCTGACTGTAAGGTATAATGATGGGTACCTGACTTTGTAAGGTATAATGATGGGTACCTGACATTGTAAGGTTATAATGATGGGTACCTGACTTTGTAAGGTATAATGATGGGTACCTGACTGTAAGGTATAATGATGGGTACCTGACTGTAAGGTATAATAATGGGGTACCTGACTGTAAGGTATAATGATGGGTACCTGACTTTGTATTAAGGTATAATGATGGGTACCTGACTTTGTAAGGTATAATGATGGGTACCTGACTTTGTAAGGTATAATGATGGGTACCTGACTGTAAGGTATAATGATGGGTACCTGACTTTGTAAGGTATAATGATGGGTACCTGACTGTAAGGTATAATGATGGGTACCTGACTGTAAGGTATAATGATGGGTACCTGACTTTGTAAGGTATAATGATGGGTACCTGACTTTGTAAGGTATAATGATGGGTACTTGACTTGTAAGGTTATAATGATGGGTACCTGACTGTAAGGTATAATGATGGGTACCTGACTTTGTAAGGTATAATGATGGGTACCTAACTGTAAGGTATAATGATGGGTACCTGACTGTAAGGTATAATGATGGGTACCTGACTTTGTAAGGTATAATGATGGGTACCTGACTTTGTAAGGTATAATGATGGGTACCTGACTGTAAGGTATAATGATGGGTACCTGACTTTGTAAGGTATAATGATGGGTACCTGACTTTGTAAGGTATAATGATGGGTACCTGACTTTGTAAGGTATAATGATGGGTACCTGACTGTAAGGTATAATGATGGGTACCTGACTGTAAGGTATAATGATGGGTACCTGACTTTGTAAGGTATAATGATGGGTACCTGACTGTAAGGTATAATGATGGGTATCTGACTGTAAGGTATAATGATGGGTACCTGACTGTAAGGTATAATGATGGGTACAAGGTATAATGATGGGTACCTGACTGTAAGGTATAATGATGGGTACCTGACTTTGTATTAAGGTATAATGATGGGTACCTGACTTTGTAAGGTATACTGATGGGTACCTGACTTTGTAAGGTATAATGATGGGTACCTGACTTTGTAAGGTATAATGATGGGTACCTGACTTTGTAAGGTATAATGATGGGTACCTGACTTTGTAAGGTATAATGATGGGTACCTGACTGTAAGGTATAATGATGGGTACGACTTTGTAAGGTATAATGATGGGTACCTGACTGTAAGGTATAATGATGGGTATCTGACTGTAAGGTATAATGATGGGTACCTGACTGTAAGTATAATGATGGGTACCTATGTGATGGGTACCTGACTTTGTAAGGTATAATGATGGGTACCTGACATTGTAAGGTATAATGATGGGTACCTGACTTTGTAAGGTATAATGATGGGTACCTGACTGTAAGGTATAATGATGGGTATCTGACTGTAAGGTATAATGATGGGTACCTGACTGTAAGGTATAATGATGGGTACCTGACTTTGTATTAAGGTATAATGATGGGTACCTGACTTTGTAAGGTATACTGATGGGTACCTGACTTTGTAAGGTATAATGATGGGTACCTGACTTTGTAAGGTATAATGATGGGTACCTGACTTTGTAAGGTATAATGATGGATACCTGACTTTGTATTAAGGTATAATGATGGGTACCTGACTTTGTAAGGTATAATGATGGGTACCTGACTTGTAAGGTATAATGATGGGTACCTGACTGTAAGGTATAATGATGGGTACCTGACTTTGTAAGGTATAATGATGGGTACCTGACTGTAAGGTATAATGATGGGTACCTGACTTGTAAGGTATAATGATGGGTACCTGACTTTGTAAGGTATAATGATGGGTACCTGACTTTGTAAGGTATAATGATGGGTACCTGACTTTGTAAGGTATAATGATGGGTACCTGACTGTAAGGTATAATGATGGGTACCTGACTGTAAGGTATAATGATGGGTACCTGACTTTGTAAGGTATAATGATGGGTACCTGACTTTGTAAGGTATAATGATGGGTACCTGACTGTAAGGTATAATGATGGGTACCTGACTTTGTATTAAGGTATAATGATGGGTACCTGACTTTGTATTAAGGTATAATGATGGGTACCTGACTTTGTAAGGTATAATGATGGGTACCTGACTTTGTAAGGTATAATGATGGGTACCTGACTTTGTAAGGTATAATGATGGGTACCTGACTTTGTAGGGTATAATGATGGGTATCTGACTGTAAGGTATAATGATGGGTACCTGACTGTAAGGTATAATGATGGGTACCTGACTTTGTAAGGTATAATGATGGGTACCTGACTTTGTAAGGTATAATGATGGGTACCTGACTTTGTAAGGTATAATGATGGGTACCTGACTGTAAGGTATAATGATGGGTACCTGACTTTGTAAGGTATAATGATGGGTACCTGACTGTAAGGTATAATGATGGGTACCTGACTGTAAGGTATAATGATGGGTACCTGACTTTGTAAGGTAAAATGATGGGTACCTGACTTTGTAAGGTATAATGATGGGTACCTGACTTTGTAAGGTATAATGATGGGTACCTGACTTTGTAAGGTATAATGATGGGTACCTGACTTTGTAAGGTATAATGATGGGTACCTGACTGTAAGGTATAATGATGGGTACCTGACTTTGTAAGGTATAATGATGGGTACCTGACTAAGGTATAATGATGGGTACCTGACTGTAAGGTATAATGATGGGTACCTGACTTTGTAAGGTATAATGATGGGTACCTGACTTTGTAAGGTATAATGATGGGTACCTGACTGTAAGGTATAATGATGGGTACCTGACTTTGTAAGGTAAAATGATGGGTACCTGACTTTGTAAGGTAAAATGATGGGTACCTAACTGTAAGGTATAATGATGGGTACCTGACTTTGTAAGGTATAATGATGGGTACCTGACTTTGTAAGGTATAATGATGGGTACCTGACTTTGTAAGGTATAATGATGGGTACCTGACTGTAAGGTATAATGATGGGTACCTGACTTTGTAAGGTAAAATGATGGGTACCTGACTGTAAGGTATAATGATGGGTACCTGACTTTGTAAGGTATAATGATGGGTACCTGACTTTGTAAGGTATAATGATGGGTAGCTGACTTTGTAAGGTATAATGATGGGTAGCTGACTTTGTAAGGTATAATGATGGGTACCTGACTTTGTAAGGTATAATGATGGGTATCTGACTGTAAGGTATAATGATGGGTACCTGACTGTAAGGTATATTGATGGGTACCTGACTTTGTAAGGTATAATGATGGGTACCTGACTTTGTAAGGTATAATGATGGGTACCTGACTGTAAGGTATAATGATGGGTACCTGACTTTGTAAGGTATAATGATGGGTACCTGACTGTAAGGTATAATGATGGGTACCTGACTGTAAGGTATAATGATGGGTACCTGACTTTGTAAGGTATAATGATGGGTACCTGACTTTGTAAGGTATAATGATGGGTACCTGACTTTGTAAGGTATAATGATGGGTACCTGACTGTAAGGTATAATGATGGGTACCTGACTTTGTAAGATATAATGATGGGTACCTGACTGTAAGGTATAATGATGGGTACCTGACTAAGGTATAATGATGGGTACCTGACTTTGTAAGGTATAATGATGGGTACCTGACTTTGTAAGGTATAATGATGGGTACCTGACTTTGTAAGGTATAATGATGGGTACCTGACTTTGTAAGGTATAATGATGGGTACCTGACTTTGTAAGGTATAATGATGGGTACCTGACTGTAAGGTATAATGATGGGTACCTGACTGTAAGGTATAATGATGGGTATCTGACTTTGTAAGGTATAATGATGGGTACCTGACTTTGTAAGGTATAATGATGGGTACCTGACTGTAAGGTATAATGATGGGTACCTGACTTTGTAAGGTATAATGATGGGTACCTGACTTTGTAAGGTATAATGATGGGTACCTGACTTTGTAAGGTATAATGATGGGTACCTGACTTTGTAAGGTATAATGATGGGTACCTGACTTTGTAAGGTATAATGATGGGTACCTGACTAAGGTAAAATGATTGGTACCTGACTTTGTAAGGTATAATGATGGGTACCTGACTGTAAGGTATAATGATGGGTACCTGACTTTGTAAGGTATAATGATGGGTACCTGACTTTGTAAGGTATAATGATGGGTACCTGACTGTAAGGTATAATGATGGGTACCTGACTTTGTAAGGTATAATGATGGGTACCTGACTTTGTAAGGTATAATGATGGGTACCTGACTTTGTAAGGTATAATGATGGGTACCTGACTGTAAGGTATAATGATGGGTACCTGACTTTGTAAGGTATAATGATGGGTACCTGACTGTAAGGTATAATGATGGGTACCTGACTTTGTAAGGTATAATGATGGGCACCTGACTGTAAGGTATAATGATGGGTACCTGACTGTAAGGTATAATGATGGGTACCTGACTTTGTAAGGTATAATGATGGGTACCTGACTTTGTAAGGTATAATGATGGGTACCTGACTTTGTAAGGTATAATGATGGATACCTGACTTTGTAAGGTATAATGATGGGTACCTGACTGTAAGGTATAATGATGGGTACCTGACTTTGTAAGGTATAATGATGGGTACCTGACTGTAAGGTATAATGATGGGTACCTGACATTGTAAGGTATAATGATGGGTACCTGACTTTGTAAGGTATAATGATGGGTACCTGACTTTGTAAGGTATAATGATGGGTACCTGACTTTGTAAGGTATAATGATGGGTACCTGACTGTAAGGTATAATGATGGGTACCTGACTGTAAGGTATAATGATGGGTACCTGACTTTGTAAGGTATAATGATGGGTACCTGACTTTGTAAGGTATAATGATGGGTACCTGACTTTGTAAGGTATAATGATGGATACCTGACTTTGTAAGGTATAATGATGGGTACCTGACTGTAAGGTATAATGATGGGTACCTGACTTTGTAAGGTATAATGATGGGTACCTGACTGTAAGGTATAATGATGGGTACCTGACATTGTAAGGTATAATGATGGGTACCTGACTTTGTAAGGTATAATGATGGGTACCTAACTGTAAGGTATAATGATGGGTACCTGACTTTGTAAGGTATAATGATGGGTACCTGACTGTAAGGTATAATGATGGGTACCTGACTTTGTAAGGTATAATGATGGGTACCTGACTTTGTAAGGTATAATGATGGGTACCTGACTTTGTAAGGTATAATGATGGGTACCTGACTGTAAGGTATAATGATGGGTACCTGACTTTGTAAGGTATAATGATGGGTACCTGACATTGTAAGGTATAATGATGGGTACCTGACTTTGTAAGGTATAATGATGGGTACCTAACTGTAAGGTATAATGATGGGTACCTGACTTTGTAAGGTATAATGATGGGTACCTGACTGTAAGGTATAATGATGGGTACCTGACTTTGTAAGGTATAATGATGGGTACCTGACTTTGTAAGGTATAATGATGGGTACCTGACTTTGTAGGGTATAATGATGGGTACCTGACTTTGTAAGGTAGAATGATCGGTCATTTGTTCCAATGATTAAAGAGTTATGAAAAAAAAAGTTTAAACTGATGGTCTACAATTCCACCAATATTAACAAAGTGAACAATCACCTCTAACATTGAACATAATAAAGGTCTCTTTAATATTGAAACACTTGCAGTAAGGTTCCTGATGTGTACTTACAAGCAAAAAATGTTGTAAGATATGTGAGTACACTTAGGTGTGACAGAATCAAACTGTCTTTTCTTCTTTGACCAATTAATGTTATTTCAGAGAGCCAAAAGTTCATTAGAGAGAACACAACAGTTGAACCCTATGGTTGATGTTACAGCAGATGACACTAGACCTGAAGATAAAGCAGATGACTATTTTACTGAATTTGATGTCATTTGTGCTACATGTTGTTCATCATCTTTATTGACTAAAATTGATCAAATATGTGCTGACAATAATGTGAAATTTTTTGCTGGAGATGTATTTGGTTACTATGGATACATGTTTTCAGACCTTGGAGAACATGAATATGCTGAGTGAGTGTAGGAAGGTTTCATTGAAATTATTAATCATTTAATTACAGTACATGTACTAATGAATAGGAATATATATGAAATGTTGAATCTAAAATTGTAAAATAATTATATTAATATTTAAAGTTATATTTTGATGAAAGGTAGCAAATACTTCTTTTTACTGACAAAATTATGATAAAATATGAAATAAAATTTTTAATGAATAGTAATACTCATATGCTCATCTCTCATTCACCTGAAAAACTAAAATGTTTTATCAGGAGGGAGATATTGAAAGATAGGCCAAATTGATTTTTTATATAAAAATGTGTTAAATTGTTGGTGTGAATTATTTCTAAACTGCAACTTTACATTAATTAAACCAAACTTAAAAATAATTTCTTACAATGCTAGGATTGTGTGTTAACTTGACCTGTCTTTCTGTAATTTGAATGTTTATCCATTCCTAACCAAACATTGTGTGTTAACCTGTCTCTGTAATTTGAATGTTTATCCATTCCTAACCAAACATTGTGTGTTAACCTGTCATTCTGTAATTTGAATGTTTATCCATTCCTAACCAATCATTGTGTGTTAACCTGTCTTTCTGTAATTTGAATGTTTATCCATTCCTAACCAAACATTGTGTGTTAACCTGTCATTCTGTAATTTGAATGTTTATCCATTCCTAACCAAACATTGTCTGTTAACCTGTCTTTCTGTAATTTGAATGTTTATCCATTCCTAACCAAACATTGTGTGTTAACCTGTCTTTCTGTAATTTGAATGTTTATCCATTCCTAACCAAACATTGTGTGTTAACCTGTCTTTCTGTAATTTGAATGTTTATCCATTCCTAACCAAACATTGTGTGTTAACCTGTCTTTCTGTAATTTGAATGTTTATCCATTCCTAACCAAACATTGTGTGTTAACCTGTCTTTCTGTAATTTGAATGTTTATCCATCCCTAACCAAACATTGTGTGTTAACCTGTCTTTCTGTAATTTGAATGTTTATCCATTCCTAACCAAACATTGTGTGTTAACCTGTCTTTCTGTAATTTGAATGTTTATCCATTCCTAACCAAACATTGTGTGTTAACCTGTCATTCTGTAATTTGACTGTTTATCCATTCTTAACCAAACATTGTCTGTTAACCTGTCTTTCTGTAATTTGAATGTTTATCCATTCCTAACCAAACATTGTGTGTTAACCTGTCTTTCTGTAATTTGAATGTTTATCCATTCCTAACCAAACATTGTGTGTTAACCTGTCTTTCTGTAATTTGAATGTTTATCCATTCCTAACCAAACATTGTGTGTTAACCTGTCTTTCTGTAATTTGAATGTTTATCCATTCTTAACCAAACATTGTGTGTTAACCTGTCCTTCTGTAATTTGAATGTTTATCCATTCTTAACCAAACATTGTGTGTTAACCTGTCTTTCTGTAATTTGAATGTTTATCCATTCCTAACCAAACATTGTGTGTTAACCTGTCCTTCTGTAATTTGAATGTTTATCCATTCCTAACCAAACATTGTGTGTTAACCTGTCTTTCTGTAATTTGAATGTTTATCCATTCCTAACCAAACATTGTGTGTTAACCTGTCTTTCTGTAATTTGAATGTTTATCCATTCCTAACCAAACATTGTGTGTTAACCTGTCTTTCTGTAATTTGAATGTTTATCCATTCCTAACCAAACATTGTGTGTTAACCTGTCTTTCTGTAATTTGAATGTTTATCCATTCCTAACCAAACATTGTGTGTTAACTTAACCTGTCTTTCTGTAATTTGAATGTTTATCCATTCCTAACCAAACATTGTGTGTTAACCTGTCTTTCTGTAATTTGAATGTTTATCCATTCTTAACCAAACATTGTGTGTTAACCTGTCTTTCTGTAATTTGAATGTTTATCCATTCCTAACCAAACATTGTGTGTTAACTTAACCTGTCTTTCTGTAATTTGAATGTTTATCCATTCCTAACCAAACATTGTGTGTTAACCTGTCTTTCTGTAATTTGAATGTTTATCCATTCCTAACCAAACATTGTGTGTTAACCTGTCTTTCTGTAATTTGAAAGTTTATCCATTCCTAACCAAACATTGTGTGTTAACCTGTCTTTCTGTAATTTGAATGTTTATCCATTTCTAACCAAACATTGTGTGTTAACCTGTCTTTCTGTAATTTGAATGTTTATCCATTCTTAACCAAACATTGTGTGTTAACCTGTCTTTCTGTAATTTGAATGTTTATCCATTCCTAACCAAACATTGTGTGTTAACCTGTCTTTCTGTAATTTGAATGTTTATCCATTCCTAACCAAACATTGTGTGTTAACCTGTCTTTCTGTAATTTGAATGTTTATCCATTCCTAACCAAACATTGTGTGTTAACCTGTCTTTCTGTAATTTGAATGTTTATCCATTCCTAACCAAACATTGTGTGTTAACCTGTCTTTCTGTAATTTGAATGTTTATCCATTCTTAGCCAAACATTGTGTGTGTTAACCTGTCTTTCTGTAATTTGAATGTTTATCCATTCCTAACCAAACATTGTGTGTTAACCTGTCCTTCTGTAATTTGAATGTTTATCCATTCCTAACCAAACATTGTGTGTTAACCTGTCTTTCTGTAATTTGAATGTTATCCATTCTTAACCAAACATTGTGTGTTAACCTGTCCTTCTGTAATTTGAATGTTTATCCATTCCTAACCAAGCATTGTGTGTTAACCTGTCTTTCTGTAATTTGAATGTTTATCCATTCCTAACCAAACATTGTGTGTTAACCTGTCTTTCTGTAATTTGAATGTTTATCCATTCCTAACCAAACATTGTGTGTTAACCTGTCTTTCTGTAATTTGAATGTTTATCCATCCCTAACCAAACATTGTGTGTTAACCTGTCTTTCTGTAATTTGAATGTTTATCCATTCCTAACCAAACATTGTGTGTTAACCTGTCTTTCTGTAATTTGAATGTTTATCCATTCCTAACCAAACATTGTGTGTTAACCTGTCATTCTGTAATTTGACTGTTTATCCATTCTTAACCAAACATTGTCTGTTAACCTGTCTTTCTGTAATTTGAATGTTTATCCATTCCTAACCAAACATTGTGTGTTAACCTGTCTTTCTGTAATTTGAATGTTTATCCATTCCTAACCAAACATTGTGTGTTAACCTGTCTTTCTGTAATTTGAATGTTTATCCATTCCTAACCAAACATTGTGTGTTAACCTGTCTTTCTGTAATTTGAATGTTTATCCATTCTTAACCAAACATTGTGTGTTAACCTGTCCTTCTGTAATTTGAATGTTTATCCATTCTTAACCAAACATTGTGTGTTAACCTGTCTTTCTGTAATTTGAATGTTTATCCATTCCTAACCAAACATTGTGTGTTAACCTGTCCTTCTGTAATTTGAATGTTTATCCATTCCTAACCAAACATTGTGTGTTAACCTGTCTTTCTGTAATTTGAATGTTTATCCATTCCTAACCAAACATTGTGTGTTAACCTGTCTTTCTGTAATTTGAATGTTTATCCATTCCTAACCAAACATTGTGTGTTAACCTGTCTTTCTGTAATTTGAATGTTTATCCATTCCTAACCAAACATTGTGTGTTAACCTGTCTTTCTGTAATTTGAATGTTTATCCATTCCTAACCAAACATTGTGTGTTAACTTAACCTGTCTTTCTGTAATTTGAATGTTTATCCATTCCTAACCAAACATTGTGTGTTAACCTGTCTTTCTGTAATTTGAATGTTTATCCATTCTTAACCAAACATTGTGTGTTAACCTGTCTTTCTGTAATTTGAATGTTTATCCATTCCTAACCAAACATTGTGTGTTAACTTAACCTGTCTTTCTGTAATTTGAATGTTTATCCATTCCTAACCAAACATTGTGTGTTAACCTGTCTTTCTGTAATTTGAATGTTTATCCATTCCTAACCAAACATTGTGTGTTAACCTGTCTTTCTGTAATTTGAAAGTTTATCCATTCCTAACCAAACATTGTGTGTTAACCTGTCTTTCTGTAATTTGAATGTTTATCCATTTCTAACCAAACATTGTGTGTTAACCTGTCTTTCTGTAATTTGAATGTTTATCCATTCTTAACCAAACATTGTGTGTTAACCTGTCTTTCTGTAATTTGAATGTTTATCCATTCCTAACCAAACATTGTGTGTTAACCTGTCTTTCTGTAATTTGAATGTTTATCCATTCCTAACCAAACATTGTGTGTTAACCTGTCTTTCTGTAATTTGAATGTTTATCCATTCCTAACCAAACATTGTGTGTTAACCTGTCTTTCTGTAATTTGAATGTTTATCCATTCCTAACCAAACATTGTGTGTTAACCTGTCTTTCTGTAATTTGAATGTTTATCCATTCTTAGCCAAACATTGTGTGTGTTAACCTGTCTTTCTGTAATTTGAATGTTTATCCATTCCTAACCAAACATTGTGTGTTAACCTGTCCTTCTGTAATTTGAATGTTTATCCATTCCTAACCAAACATTGTGTGTTAACCTGTCTTTCTGTAATTTGAATGTTATCCATTCTTAACCAAACATTGTGTGTTAACCTGTCCTTCTGTAATTTGAATGTTTATCCATTCCTAACCAAGCATTGTGTGTTAACCTGTCTTTCTGTAATTTGAATGTTTATCCATTCCTAACCAAACATTGTGTGTTAACCTGTCTTTCTGTAATTTGAATGTTTATCCATTCTTAACCAAACATTGTGTGTTAACCTGTCTTTCTGTAATTTGAATGTTTATCCATTCCTAACCAAACATTGTGTGTTAACCTGTCCTTCTGTAATTTGAATGTTTATCCATTCCTAACCAAACATTGTGTGTTAACCTGTCTTTCTGTAATTTGAATGTTTATCCATTCCTAACCAAACATTGTGTGTTAACCTGTCTTTCTGTAATTTGAATGTTTATCCATTCCTAACCAAACATTGTGTGTTAACTTGTCTTTCTGTAATTTGAATGTTTATCCATTCCTAACCAAACATTGTGTGTTAACCTGTCATTCTGTAATTTGAATGTTTATCCATTCATAACCAAACTAATTTCCCCATTCACTGTATAATGTAATCCAGAGGTTATATTTTTATAATTTGTTCAAGCAATAAAGATCATTGATATGATTTCAGAAATTGTAGTCTCAATGTATGAAATTATTGTTTGGCTTTAACAACTCGGTATTTATGAATTAACTTGATTTAAATCAGTATTATTAAAAATAAAATTGAAACAGGTGTATTAAACTAGCTCTTAATTGGAAAGTGATAAAAACAAAATTAAAATATATTCTTGATAACATTTATGCTCCATTCTAAAGTGCAATATATAATTTTAATATGAAAATATGCTATTTATTTTTCTAGAGAGGTTCCAAAGCCAAAAGAAAAAAAATCTGATCCCGACAGTGAGGAACCATCACCAAAAAAATCTAAAGTTGAGGGTCATGAAACAGTTACAGTAAAAAAAGTAGGTATTTGTGGGAGGATCAGCAATCCGAGTTATTATACTTCAGTATCTTTTTTTCCTTTATAAAAACATGACAGTAGTTTTGCTGTTGCATCCTAAAATCAACTGCATGACTATTCCCCCCGGTGGTGCCGGTCAATAGTTTTAGGACTATTCCCCCCTGTGGTAATTTCAGCAATCATATATCCCATACTTTTCTAAATCATTCATCTCATTGGTTTAAATTGAATGACGTCATGCAAGTCCTCAGACTTTTTCATTGTGCAAGTTAAACTACCAAGACGGCAGATGACAAGTAAACAATGGCAGAGGGAAGCCGGTTTCCTTCACTCGAAGATGATGATATTTAGAAAATAGAGGACAAATGTCAATATCCATACAAAAAAGAACGAACTAAATAAAAAATATTTTTTTTTATATTAATTTCTTCTTTAAATGCACACACATGAAAATGTATTAGTTTTAAAAAGCACTAATAAAGTAGACTAGAAATCCATCAGAAAAGGACCTACAATTTAGAATTTTGAATTGCACAGTTGTTCAGTATAAAAAAGCACTTATAGACTTGATATTCGGGTAATAGCACTTTTATTTTCCCCTCTGTACCAACTATTGTCCTCAGCATTGCCTCGGACAATGGTTAGTACCTTGGGAACAATGAAAGTGCTATTGCCCTCATACCCAGGCAATAAGTGTATAATATGACATTTCATCTCATAAATAGGTGTAATATATATTATAAGAATAACACATGGATGTGGATCATGAAATTAAATTATCCAAAACTGAATATTCTTCATCTTACATAAGCCACTTTGAAATCTTCGTTGAGTGTAAAATAGTCCTTGAGTACTCAGAGTGTTACATTGTCTATGAGAGTGACATAGTGCACGATTGTGACATAATCCTCGAATATGGCTAGTCCATGAGTGTAACATTGTCTACGAGTAACATACATAGTCCATGATATTCCATAGCCTGTAGATGAGCAGTTCTTTTAACCTCTTACTAATGAACAGTCCTGTGTCTTTAATATCATAGATGCAGGGGTATCATAAATGAGTAAATAGATCTTACAAACACTGTCATCAATATGCACTACATCACAGCAAATTAACAAATACAAACAAGAAACAAGCATAGGACTGTCATGAAGATATTTACAAGGAAAAATAACAGTTTGAAATGGACAGTAATTACTGAAATATATTATGCATACTTTAAATGTTGAAACATTTGATTAAGAATGACCATGTAAATAGCCATTATTGTGCAAATTATTATACTGTTTTCAGTGTGCCAATTTCTCAAGACTACAACAAGCTCTAGATGTTGATTGGGGTACACCTGAGAATGCAAAAAAGATTAGACGAACACCTAGCACATATTTTATAATGCAAAGTAAGATATTTACATAAGATGGTGTGATTTGTCTTAAGATTTGCTCCCTGATCAAAACTTAATTTATACTATCCCTGACCTAAATATAAGTTATGACTGAACAGTTGAAAGTGAAAAGGCATAATCTATAAATATATATATGCCTCTGTCGAAAGTCGACAGTGCATTGATTGTTATCTTTGGCTGCCTTTCTGTCTTTACATCCATCTCATTTTGGTTTCTGTGCTCCAACCTCAGTGTCGCTGCCAAATGTTTAGAAATACACAGGTAAGATCGAATTTTGGCTGTTTTGCCTTAAATGATTCCGGAGTTATGCCCCTTTTAAACTTGGCAACAATGTCTTGAGGACATAATCTGAGATTTTTTTATGCCGTACATGTAGATTTATCAGGATAATGCATGTCATGGCTTTACAGGGAGAAATATTACTATTATAAAGAAAATAACTTATTTTAATGGAAGACTCTTACTTGTATATGCTTATAATGAATTATTTTTGAAGTTGACTTTTATTGAACATACAATTATCTTTATCTTTGTGTGACAATATACAGTTATTTAGTTGTTTGATGTAAACTTGTTGATTTCCTTTTGAAATTATGAAGACAGTTTAAACACATGAAAGATGACAACATATGGAAATCCTGGCTTGGGACAGATACAAACATGTGGATCTAAAAGGTATGATTATGCTGTTATCTCAGTTTCTACACAACACATTTCTCACCAATGTTTTTTTTCATGTCTCCACATCAATTATTTATGCAATATCTTTGATTGTATTTTTTTAAATAGTTTTACTGAAGTTTATGGAACAAAATGGGAGAAGAATGTTAGTCAAATCAAGAGATGAAGACATTACTCTGTTAAATAACCTTAGGAACTCAATGTTAAAACAGATGAAAGTAAATGACAGTGTAGTCTCTAAAGATTTTTGCAGGTAAATAAGTAGTGAAGGATCTGATAGGGTGTAAATTTAAATTATCTAATTTCAAGTAGTAAAATTCTTGCTAGTCTTTCATTAAAATACAAAGTTTTTAGTCCTGTTGGACAAATTTTATTTTATTTCATGAAGTAGTTTGATTACTTGAAACTGTTTGATTGTGCATTTTCCCATGTACAAATTTTAGATATAAGAAAAGAATATATTGTTTAAATTGACAAATGTCAGGCATTTGTGTTTATTAATCTTCCTTTTTATTTTGAATTTTTTTCATACCAAAATATTATGCAATGTAATGCAATGCAATGTACCATGAATTGATACTTAGAGAATGGAAGAAATATGAACATTTTCTCAATAATATCATCTTTGGCAATATTATATTTGACCAATGTTCTTATTTGTACCATAGCTGATGGTGAGTTGTACTCGATACAACATTATGTGATAAAGTTTGTCAGTGACTTGATACAACATTATGTGATAAAGTTTGTCAGTGACTTGATACAACATTATGTGATAAAGTTTGTCAGTGACTTGAAGCAGGTCTTTGGTTTTCTCTGGTAAGCTTCACCAATAAAACCGATTGCTTCGATATAACTGAAATATTGTTGAAAGTGGTGTTAAATGCCATAAACCACCTCCACCCTGTACCATAGAAGTAACTATGAATGGAAACACATTATACATTAGGTCACATTTTCAACCGTTTTAGAATCATATTCTTTATATAATTTTAGTTACTGTTTTGCTGAACTTAGTCCTGTATGTGCCATTGTTGGAGGTGTGATAGGACAAGAAATTATCAAAGTATGTTTGCTTTAGTTAATATAATATGATAGGACAAGAAATGATCAAAGTATGTTTGCTTTAGTTAATATAATATGATAGGACAAGAAATGATCAAAGTATGTTTGCTTTAGTTAATATAATATGCCCAGTAAATGATTGTTTAATGCATCAAATACTAATTTTATAGTTTTACCCATCGAGGCTCAAACCCACAATGTACCACACTCGAGGCAAGTATGCTAACAATTACACCATCAGCACTGTCTAATTATGCTTGGTTGAAAATAATTACTTCTTATAATGTATAAAAAATAAAGGCTTGTAAAAGCCTATTATCAGTGTTATTCCTCTTTGTTGATTAGTTATTATACCCCCACTCCACCGGAGGGAGGGCATACTGTTTTACCTCTGTGCATCCGTCCAAGATATTTTTCATCGCATTTTCTCAGCAACTATTGATGGCAGAAATCTGATATTTCGTCACAATCTTCATATTGGTATGCAATATTGTGGGAAGTGTTTTTGGACCCGTCAGATTCCTACTTCATGTTTGCCGACTTAGTTGGTTTTTATATACATTGAACATATATGCACATTTTTCTCAGCAACTATTGATGGCAGAAATCTGATATTTGGTCACAAGCTTCATATAGGTACCCCATATCGTGGGAAGTGTTTTTGGACCCATCAGATTCATACTTCCTGTTTGCCGACTTGGTTGGTTTTTATACACATTGAACATATATGTGGGGGTATCATAAGTGAGCATTAGCTCACAGTTCATCTTGGTTTGTCTCAGATGGAGAATTTTAATTTTAAATATTTGTGGCTGTCATTGTTTTTTTTGTGTTTAGAAGTTTGAGGTTTGACAGAGGAGTGATTTGTATTGTTGTGGTCAGTTATATTCTGGATGATTTCAATGTAACTTTTTATTTTCCATTTTAAAATAAAGTTTGTAACCGTCTTCAGGATTGTCAGTGATTTCCCCTGCTATTCAGGTTTCCTCCTGTAATAAAACTGATTTCTGATATAATTGAAATATTATGTTGAAAGTTTAATTGATTAGTATGAAAATATACTGATGTAAATGAACATGAGAGACTATCTAACTTTATACTTGGACACAAATTAAAGTAAAGGAATAGAATTTCAATAATGAAAATCACCCATACTGGAAAATGAGTGAGAAGCCTGCAGTTGAGCAATATTCTTTATTTCTGCCAATAAATGCTACAACTGCATATCGTCATTCAGTCTTATTTGTTGTATTGAATTTAATTTATAGGATGCTGTGTTATCAACAATAAAACAAATACGTTTACTTATAATTTCAGGCCGTTTCACAGAAAGATCCACCTCACAATAATTTCTTCTTCTATAATGGTGTAAATGGAGAAGGGTTAGTAGACAAGATAGGAGAATAATAGTACCATGTAGACATCTACGTATACAACAGCACTAAAGGTTATCGTTTGTAACTGTAGAATTTGAACAAAGAACAAGAGCATGACGAGTGAAAGGAGTTTATCAGAACTGTTTTGTATTATTGATATGCAAGAGAATTGACTAAAGAAGACTAAATATTGAATAAAAGTTATCAGAAGATATCATTTTCTTGGTTTTAATACAATGTATAGTTTTTCAGTGTAAACTTGTTTTCTTCGTGAAAATAGCTGAAATGTAGCCCACTTGAGTGATTGTTGTTTAAAGCCAAATGAACAATTTTTCAGCTATATCATGGCGAGAACAAGTTACATTTCGAGGAGATGATGCTGGTGTCCGCTATGTACAGCAGTACTAGACCATAGCGGAGTTGGATATTTACAGAGCTACTCACTGAAACAACAATCTGCAGGTAGACATTGTCACTCCACTCTGACACGTTATCCTGATTCTGAGCCATCCAGTCTTTGCTCTTACTCCTTAATGCTGCATGCTAAGTGGAGAAGCAGAAGGTCTTTTATTTGACCTATCTGGGGTTCCAACCCACAAGGCGAGCACACTAGCTATTACACTACCGATGTGTTGGACAACATTAATATTTAGTTCATTTGGTTGCTAAATACAGTAATCCCCCCCTTTTAAGGCCATCCCTTTGGCAATGAAAATGTGGCCCTATAAGAGGGATGGCATCTATTGAGGATAGTGCAATTTACTAGTATGTAACCATCTCAGTGCATATTAAGATCTGGCTTGATAACCTCTAGTTAGAGAGGTCTTATAAAAGGGAGACTACTGTAGTTTCACTAATTACTAAAACCATTTTAATATTACTTTAGATCATCTTGGGTTGGCTAATTTTCATCAGTACAATGAAAAGTGAAAAAAATAAGCAAAACAAATTAATGATAAAAAGCCACATAATTGATAAATTACACTGGTTTAACCCTGTCACATGTCTCAAGCCAGGACCTGGATTCCAACGTCTTCAGTCGTATGTTGTGGTCATTTTTTGTGTTTAAAGGTTGGACGTGAGAGGTGTTGTTAAGTTTGTTGATATTGGTGAAATTATTGACCATCATTGTTTATACTTTCTTTTCATTCATATTACTTACTGATGACCAATAATAACTTATTCAATCTTTATATATTGTTGCTTTAAATGTCATGATACTTGTATCATGGCAACCCGGTTTGGCCAAGAAGCAGAAGATGCTGAGAAGAGCAAGAGTAACTACAAAACTTTATCTCTTTAGATATGACTGCATCATTTCAACGAGATAGGAGGTTTGGGCCCATAAAACTAGTATAACCCTGCCATTTTTTTTGAGGTGCCTGTACCAAGCCAGAAAGTGAGCAGTCATGTATATGTTTGGGGTATCTATTTTACCTACAATTTTTCGATTAGAATTTGAAACTGTTCTGACAGTGTGGTATATTATGTCTTTCATTTTATAGGTACAGATACATTATATCTTGTACCAAGTTTGGAGCAAATCTATTATATCTAATTGATAAATGATCTGTATCATACAATCTATGGTTGAGACCTTTCCCCCTTTCTGTGGGTCTGTCGTGATCGTATTGTAGTTGGGTTTACAATTACCTATACAATCAGTGCCTATCACCAATATAGTTGCGAGTTTGAATCGCGCATGTGGCGAGGTGTACTTGATACAACATTATATGATAAAGTTTGTCAATGACTTGCAGAAGGTCGATGATTTTCTCCGGGTACACTGTTTTCTTGCACCAATAAAACATAACCGCTACGATGTAACTGAAATATTGTTAAAAGTGGTGTTAAACATCATAACCCTACTCTACCTACCCCCTTTCTGCATGGATAGTACAAAATATTTATCAACTAAAAAAATTATTTATTTTGTAAAATACCATTATATTTCCAGTATTGAAAGCATTTATTGTAAAACTACAGTAACAGTTGATCTTGGATCTCTGAACCATAAAATCTGTAAACAGAAAAAATAGAAAATATTACAGTTGAATCTCGTTATCTCGAAGTTTACAGGACCGTTGCAAAATTTTGAGTTATCCAAAATTCGACTTAAGGGGAGTGAGGGATTAAGTAAGATAGGCAACTCTGTCAGGTCAGTTTGACCAAAAAAGGATGCAAACTATTGACGGTGATTTACAATATGTACGTATTGTGTACATATTTTTAACACGTGCGTAAGTATTGGTTAAAAAAAAATATAAATAAAATTCTCTGATGAGGTATCGTCTGAATTTTACCAAGTATAGATTCAAATAGGAAGAACTGTTTTAGATACATAAAACTTATGTCTCCCCTTAATGCGGCCATCTGTACAACAATAAGTTACACATGAGTTGAATGATACTATTTAAAAAACAATTATTTGACCTTGAGGTCAAAGGTCAAGGTCCCAAGAAAATCATTACAGTACGCAACACACCACCTTATGGTCATGCACCCACATACCAATTATCATTGACCTATCTCGAAACAAAAATGTTATGGCCCGGACAAGAAAATACCATTTAAAAAACAATTATTTGACCTAGAGGTCAAGGTCCAACGAAGGTCATTACGGTACGCGACACACCGCCTTATGGTCATGCACCCACATACAAATATCATTGACCTATCTCGAAAGACAAAAAAGTTATGGTCCGGACAAGCTTCGCTGAGAAGAAGCGGAAGAAAAAATCAGACTAAAACAATATGTCTCCCTTTGTTCGAAGGAAACTTCGAGAGAAAAAAGAAACACACATTTGGTTACATAATACGGCAATACACTCGTGTATTTAAAAATTACGAAACTGTCAACAAAACGAACTTTCATAGAAATCTATAAATACCACGTAATTGAACACTAAACAATATCTTTCATTATTCTGTTGTAAAAGCTGATCGGCAATCTGACAAAATGTTGAAATGTTATTCTGAACAAAGGGTTCAGCATTTTTAAATAAATATTGTTTCATAATTTTTTTTTAGTGATATCACTGTCCACAGCAGGATGTTTAATGGCTTCGGATATTTCGCTACACTCAAGGTGTCACGACATCAGGCACTTTAAAATTAATCATTAAATAATATTTCATTCATATAATTATGACTTCAATGTTTCAATTAAAAAATCCAATTGTTTTCTTTATAAATGATAATTAACAGTTATCAAAATAAATCTCTCCTGCCACGGTAAACAGCACTAAGTTTAAAACAGGACTTTTCGAGTTTGACATAAGGAGAATCAACTGTATATGTTGTGTTTTAAATTAGTCAATGCTGGGAACAACTATTTAGCTTTTTGGGAGAGGAGGGGGTAATGTCTTTTTTATTTCAATTTTCTATCGCCAGATTTTATATTAAAAAAAATAACCTGACCTAAAAGATACAAACAATAAATAATCTGACCCTGCAGTAGCAACAACAAATTTTTGGTAAGATTTGAAGAAATGACCTACCTAAGACAATTTTAAGTTTTATTTCAAAAGTTCAAATATAATAAATATCTACCACTCCATTCTTTGAGTTTTACTAAATACTTACCTCAAAATTAGAAACCTCTAGATTTTCATTACAATTCTAAAAAAAAGAAATTACATAAATAAATACATTAAAATATTTGAAAAAATTAAATTAACGGCAGAAAGGATTTAACCAACTGTTTAAAGGAATAGTGTCCGACATATTTAGTTTTTTCTCGTCATCTGAAATGCTAGTTTAAACATTGACAAGAAAAAAAAGAAAAGTTTTACATAATATTTTGGTTAAAAATCATGCTATTATCAGTAATTAGGCATGATCTATACCAGTATCAACCCAGACAAATACAAATGACATAATTTGGATGAAGAGGTAAGCATATATATTATTATCTGGTATCTGTTTTAAAAACAAGTGTATTTTACAATAAAATAGAAAACATGGAAAATTTCTTTTAACAATGTCAAAATAGAAAGGGGTCATTTGTTTATAACTTGATCTGAGAACCATAAGAACTTCATTTAATTCCAACCAATTTAGTAGTATTTCACTATTTCAGTGCATCTAAAATCTGGTCTGATAAAGAGTTGTAGCCTTTATATTGGGATTCACCTTACAAGATAAAATCTGGTCTGATAAAGAGTTGTAGCCTTTGTATTGGGATTCACCTTATAAGATAAAATCTGGTCTGATAAGAGTTGTAGGCTTTGTATTGTGATTCACCTTATAAGATAAAATCTGGTCTGATAAAGAGTTGTAGCCTTTATATTGGGATTCACCTTATAAGATAAAATCTGGTCTGATAAGAGTTGTAGCCTTTGTGTTGGGATTCACCTTATATGATAAAATCTGGTCTGATAAAGAGTTATAGGCTTTGTATTGTGATTCACCTTATAAGATAAAATCTGGTCTGATAAAGAGTTGTAGCCTTTGTATTGTGATTCACCTTATAAGATAAAATCTGGTCTGATAAAGAGTTGTAGCCTTTATATTGGGATTCACCTTATAAGATAAAATCTGGTCTGATAAAGAGTTGTAGCCTTTGTGTTGGGATTCACCTTATATGATAAAATCTGGTCTGATAAAGAGTTATAGGCTTTGTATTGTGATTCACCTTATAAGATAAAATCTGGTCTGATAAGAGTTGTAGGCTTTGTATTGTGATTCACCTTATAAGATAAAATCTGGTCTGATAAAGAGTTGTAGGCTTTGTATTGTGATTCACCTTATAAGATAAAATCTGGTCTGATAAGAGTTGTAGCCTTTGTATTGGGATTCACCTTATAAGATAAAATCTGGTCTGATAAGAGTTGTAGGCTTTGTATTGTGATTCACCTTATAAGATAAAATCTGGTCTGATAAAGAGTTGTAGCCTTTATATTGGGATTCACCTTATAAGATAAAATCTGGTCTGATAAGAGTTGTAGCCTTTGTGTTGGGATTCACCTTATAAGATAAAATCTGGTCTGATAAAGAGTTATAGCCTTTATATTGGGATTCACCTTATAAGATAAAATCTGGTCTGATAAGAGTTGTAGCCTTTGTATTGGGATTCACCTTATAAGATAAAATCTGGTCTGATAAAGAGTTGTAGCCTTTGTATTGTGATTCACCTTATATGATAAAATCTGGTCTGATAAGAGTTGTAGCCTTTGTATTGGGATTCACCTTATAAGATAAAATCTGGTCTGATAAGAGTTGTAGGCTTTGTATTGTGATTCACCTTATAAGGAGGAAGACTACTGTATCAGCAATATTCATGTTATCCCTACATGATAGTGTCATTAGTGAAGCAACAGGAAATTATCTTTTTATAACAATTGGCATTACTGGTTTATGTGAGATTTCATATTGTTTGAGCATTTTCTTTGTACTGTTGTTTTTGTTATCTAGGTAGTCTTTTTGCTTGACAATCTATTCAGACTTTGGAACACTGCATTCATCTCAGTAATATATACAATACACCAATATTGTATTTATCCTGCAATAAAATTTGCAACAATTTTTTTTATTAATTTAATAATAAAAAAAAAGATAACAGAAACCCCCATTGATACCTCAATAGTAGTTCCGGTAAGGGGCGTGCCTTAATAGCTTTATTAGGCTAATGTGAAAAGTGTTATTATGACAGGGGTGTGGCCTAATAGCATTATTAGGCTAATGTGAAAAGTGTTATTATGACAGGGGTGTGGCTTAATAGCTTTATTAGGCTAGTGTGAAAAGTGTTATGACAGAGGTGTGGCCTAATAGCATTATTAGGCTAATGTGAAGTGTTATTATGACAGGGGTGTGGCTTAATAGCTTTATTAGGCTAGTGTGAAAAGTGTTATGACAGAGGTGTGGCTTAATAGCTTTATTAGGCTAGTGTGAAAAGTGTTATTATGACAGGGGGTGTGGCTTAATAGCTTTATTAGGCTAGTGTGAAAAGTGCTATGACAGGGGTGTGGCTTAATAGCTTTATTAGGCTAGTGTGAAAAGTGTTATTATGACAGGGGTGTGGCTTAATAGCTTTATTAAGCTAGTGTGAAAAGTGTTATTATGACAGGGGTGTGGCTTAATAGCTTTATTAGGCTAATGTGAAAAGTGTTATTATGACACTGTCATAATAAAGCAATAGTTTATTTCAACCCATTTATTATGACAAAAAATAACCCAATTGCAGGATAAAACATAATACTGGTCTACGTTCATATTGACTAACTTTGAAAATAAAGGGTTCTACCTAAAAAAAGCATATTAGAAAAGCAGGGAGTCAGTATGATCACATAGATAAAAACACAATATTTTAAAAGTCAATTTGTGAGGAGGGGGTTTTATAGCAACTTCTGGGAAAATTGATATGTGAAATGTCATACTTGTTACACAGATGTCATAAAAATATCTCAGAAGATAAAATCTAAGCTCTAAACTACATTCATAAAATACCTGGTACCATGGAAGGACAAAACAAATGTTACCATTATGCTTACACAGTACCATGGAAGGACAAAACAAATGTTACCATTATGTTCACACAGTACCATGGAAGGACAAAACAAATGTTACCATTATGTTCACACAGTACCATGGAAGGACAAAACAAATGTTACCATTATGTTCACACAGTACCTTTGTATCCATTACCTTTATCTTTCGCCTTCTTTTTTATTATTACCGCCGTTATAATGATTATTATCAATACTACACCTCCACCTGAAAAACATTAATATATATTATGGTTCATTTGTTTTACGAGAATTGATTTCTCAGAGCATCAAAGGCAACGAGTGAGATGTGAGATGTAATGAGAAGTCCATTTGGACAAAACATATTAACGATAGTTTGTTTATTAAGGATTTGTCCAGGCGACTTCAATATAATGTCCCAAAGACACACATAGAAATCACTGATAATATGTTTGTATCATGTTTGTTGCTTTGTAATATTATTGTGTTCAAAGATCCAAGGGTAAATTTACAAATCATCAATAAAACATCTTGTTATTATTAATAAAACTGAACTTTCAAATTTCTCAACCAAAACTGGATATAAAGTACCACCACTTCACAAATCTATTTATTACATAGAAACTGAGTTATTGTTGTTTTAATGCCAAATGTGCAATCTCCAGATATATTATTTCGAGAACACATTTTGATGTCCATTTTGCACTAGACTAACACGCTTAATTGGATCTTTATATAGTAATAGCTCAGTGAAACAAACGATGGTGGGCAGACATGTTGCTCCACTTGAACACATTATCTTGTTTAGGACCTTTGGTTATCTTGCTCCCAAAGATTTTTCTAGAAATATGGTGCACACTAAATTAACATGGCTATTCTAGAAATATGATGCACACTAAATTAACCTGGCTATTCTAGAAATAGGGTGCACACTAAATTAACCTGGTTATTCTAGAAATATGGTGCACACTAAATTAACATGGTTATTCTAGAAATATGGTGCACACTAAATTAACCTGGCTATTCTAGAAATATGATGCAGACTAAATTAACCTGGTTATTCTAGAAATATGGTGCACACTAAATTAACCTGGCTATTCTAGAAATATGATGCACACTAAATTAACCTGGCTATTCTAGAAATAGGGTGCACACTAAATTAACCTGGTTATTCTAGAAATATGGTGCACACTAAATTAACCTGGCTATTCTAGAAATATGATGCACACTAAATTAATCTGGCTATTCTAGAAATAGGGTGCACATTAAATTAACATGGTTATTCTAGAAATATGGTGCACACTAAATTAACCTGGCTATTCTAGAAATATGATGCACACTAAATTAACCTGGCTATTCTAGAAATAGGGTGCACACTAAATTAACCTGGTTATTCTAGAAATATGGTGCACACTAAATTAACCTGGCTATTCTAGAAATATGATGCACACTAAATTAACCTGGCTATTCTAGAAATATGATGCACACTAAATTAACCTGGCTATTCTAGAAATAGGGTGCACACTAAATTAACCTGGTTATCCTAGAAATATGGTGCACACTAAATTAACCTGGTTATTCTAGAAATATGGTGCACACTAAATTAACCTGGCTATTCTAGAAATAGGGTCCACACTAAATTAACCTGGTTATTCTAGAAATATGGTACACACTAAATTAACATGGTTATTCTAGAAATATGGTGCACACTAAATTAACATGGTTATTCTAGAAATATGGTGCACACTAAATTAACATGGTTATTCTAGAAATATGGTGCACACTAAATTAACATGGTTATTCTAGAAATATGGTGCACACTAAATTAACATGGTTATTCTAGAAATATGGTGCACACTAAATTAACATGGTTATTCTAGAAATATGGTGCACACTAAATTAACATGGTTATTCTAGAAATATGGTGCACACTAAATTAACATGGTTATTCTAGAAATATGGTGCACACTAAATTAACATGGTTATTCTAGAAATATGGTGCACACTAATTTAACATGGTTATTCTAGAAATATGGTGCACACTAATTTAACATGGTTATTCTACAAATATGGTGCACACTAAATTAACATGGTTATTCTAGAAATATGGTGCACACTAAATTAATATGGTTATTCTAGAAATATGGTGCACACTAAATTAACATGGTTATTCTAGAAATATGGTGCACACTAAATCAACATGGTTATTCTAGAAATATGGTGCACACTAAATTAACATGGTTATTCTAGAAATATGGTGCACACTAAATTAACATGGTTATTCTAGAAATATGGTGCACACTAATTTAACATGGTTATTCTACAAATATGGTGCACACTAAATTAACATGGTTATTCTAGAAATATGGTGCACACTAAATTAACATGGTTATTCTAGAAATATGATGCACACTAAATTAACATGGCTATTCTAGAAATATGGTGCACACTAAATTAACATGGTTATTCTAGAAATATGGTGCACACTAAATTAACATGGTTATTCTAGAAATATGGTGCACACTAAATTAACCTGGTTATTCTAGAAATATGGTGCACACTAAATTAACCTGGTTATTCTAGAAATATGGTGCACACTAAATTAACCTGGCTATTCTAGAAATAGGGTTCACACTAAATTAACCTGGTTATTCTAGAAATATGGTACACACTAAATTAACATGGTTATTCTAGAAATATGATGCACACTAAATTAACATGGTTATTCTAGAAATATGGTGCACACTAAATCAACATGGTTATTCTAGAAATATGGTGCACACTAAATTAACATGGTTATTCTAGAAATATGGTGCACACTAAATTAACATGGTTATTCTAGAAATATGGTGCACACTAAATTAACATGGTTATTCTAGAAATATGGTGCACACTAAATTAACATGGTTATTCTAGAAATATGGTGCACACTAAATTAACATGGTTATTCTAGAAATATGGTGCACACTAAATTAACATGGTTATTCTACAAATATGGTGCACACTAATTTAACATGGTTATTCTACAAATATGGTGCACACTAAATTAACATGGTTATTCTAGAAATATGATGCACACTAAATTAACATGGTTATTCTAGAAATATGGTGCACACTAAATTAACATGGTTATTCTAGAAATATGGTGCACACTAAATTAACATGGTTATTCTAGAAATATGGTGCACACTAAATTAACATGGTTATTCTAGAAATAGGGTTCACACTAAATTAACATGGTTATTCTAGAAATAGGGTGCACACTAAATTAACATGGTTATTCTAGAAATAGGGTGCACACTAAATTAACCTGGCCATTCTAGAAATAGGGTTCACACTAAATTAACCTGGTTATTCTAGAAATATGGTACACACTAAATTAACATGGTTATTCTAGAAATATGATGCACACTAAATTAACATGGTTATTCTAGAAATATGGTGCACACTAAATCAACATGGTTATTCTAGAAATATGGTGCACACTAAATTAACATGGTTATTCTAGAAATGAAATATGGTGCACACTAAATTAACATGGTTATTCTAGAAATATGGTGCACACTAAATTAACATGGTTATTCTAGAAATATGGTGCACACTAAATTAACATGGTTATTCTAGAAATATGGTGCACACTAAATTAACATGGTTATTCTAGAAATATGGTGCACACTAAATTAACATGGTTATTCTAGAAATATGGTGCACACTAAATTAACATGGTTATTCTACAAATATGGTGCACACTAATTTAACATGGTTATTCTACAAATAGGGTGCACACTAAATTAACATGGTTATTCTAGAAATATGGTGCACACTAAATTAACATGGTTATTCTAGAAATATGGTGCACACTAAATTAACATGGTTATTCTAGAAATATGGTGCACACTAAATTAACATGGTTATTCTAGAAATATGGTGCACACTAAATTAACATGGTTATTCTAGAAATAGGGTGCACACTAAATTAACATGGTTATTCTAGAAATAGGGTGCACACTAAATTAATCTGACCATTCTAGAAATAGGGTGCACACTAAATTATATATCTACATTTTTATTTGATATAAGATCTACATCCAGAGATATTCCAGTAGTTTCAAATATTTGATTGCTGTATTGTAAAAACTTAATAATTGAATGACTATTTATGTACTGAAAACAATCATATCATTAATTTTATGTCAAATATAAGCCTATCTATTACTCAAAAACAGACGCTGATTTCTCAGAATTATGCCAAGTAGCTATATTTTCCCAATTTATTTCTTATAAAGTTGAATAAAATTAAATATCCGTACGTACAACTTTGACATCAGGTAATTAAACTGCAATATATTTTTCTAAAACCGACTAGACCCTATAAATTTACACCCGCTTACCTGCAGCCCCTCCAATGACAGCCATTGATAAACCTGGTTCATCTACAGGAATCGTCCTCTGTGACTGTAGCATTTGAACAGCTGGACAAACTTCTGTTTCTGTAAGGCTTTCGTTTTCTGTCAAAAATATTGATCAAAATAAAAGATTGATTAATACTGTATTTAATAGACATACATGAATTTGGACAAACAAAAAACTGAAATACCTTCAGAAAAATGTCACTTGTAGCTTCCAATACAATATCTAAATTAAAAAGAAATAGTCACAATCAAACAAGCTCAAACTAAAAATAGACTTAAGAAAATCATGTCTGTATAGCATATTATTATTTATTAAATGAAACTTCATGACCTCCTGACCTCCTATTTGAAAGAGAGTGATTATTGTTTAACACCAAGTGATCAATTTTTCATCTATATCATGGCGAGAATAAGTTACATTTCGTTGAGATGATGATGAAGCCTGCTTTGTGATTGCATGGTAGTTGAATTTACAACTACCTGAGCAATCAGTGCCTATCACCACTAAAATTGTGAGTTTGAACCCCATTCTAGCGAGGTGTACTCGATATGCTATGTGATAAAGTTTGTCAGTGACTTGCATCAGGTCAGTAGTTTTTTCCAGGTACTCTGGTTTCTTCCATCAATAAAACTGACCGGCATGATATAACTGAAATATTGTTGAAAGTGGCGTTAAACACTATAAACCAAACTAAATCAAATCTTTTGTACTAAAAATTGCTCATGAATCATTTTCAATATGAAAGATTGCAACAAGTCTCAAACAGTACCATATCTGCAGATTTGCAGTTTTCAAATATAAAATTGAGTGTTCAGTAAATCTACTATTTTTTAACAGCATTTGCTCACATTATCAAGACAACAAAATATATTATCTTCGTACTGCCTACCTAATTCAGTGCAACTTGTATACAACATTTCTATGACTTTGTCTGTTGTGAACGGTATGTCCTCTGCATTCAAAACAATAACATCAGCATTTGCGGTCCCGTCGCCATTATCAGAAACACTGTTAATATAGACTTGCACTGCATTATCAGGTGTACCAGTTCTACGAATCAGGGATAAAATGACATCTGATATCCTAGCTGTAATCTCTGCTTTATCAACATTTTCAGCATATGGTATACCCACTAATTTGACCAGATCTTCTAAAGACTCGGCACATGCATGTTCTTGACTGTTGTATAGTGGAATACACATATCTGTAGTACCATTGTGACAATCATCTGCTTTGCATGCAGCTGCAATGTACTGACATCGAGGTCCAAGTCTTTCTGCTGGGCATTCACATACATATGTTCTATGTCTGTCTTCACATTGACCACCTGCAAGGCAAGCAGAATCAGCACAATCGTCTACACTCGTGGAACAAGTGGCTCCTGTCCAACCAGGACTACATTCACAAACATACGACTTTCCATCTTCAGAAACACAACCAGCGTTGTTTTTGCAGGGGTTATTTTTGCATGGGTTGTTAGGCTGTAGAGAAATCTCACAGCGATCTCCATCAAAATCTTTTGGACAAATACATGAAAACATTTCTATACTGTCAACACATGTAGCACCATTCTGACAGGTGTCTTCTCCAATACAGTCATCAATATTTGAACAAGAATAACCATCACCAGTAAATCCAGGTTCACAATGACACTCATGATATGTCTGATTCAATTTTACACATCTAGCATCGTCACTACACGTTTTACCATTTCTCAAACATCTATCAACATGCTTTACCAAAATAATAATGGACTGAGAAGCTGTCTCAAAACTTTCTGTATTTTTCACTTTGATAACAACTGTAACAGATGTACCAACATATTCTGCCAAACTCTTTGCTAGAACCAATTGTTTACTGTCCTTAATTGAGAACAGGTCATCAGGATTTGTTTCAAGTTCAAACACAATATCTTCTCCAATAGATTCATTTACATTATACAAAGTTCCAATTACCGTCCCAATTTCAGAATCTTCTGGAAGTTCTGTGTTGTCAATGGCAACAACTGGTAGTTCTTTAGCTACTATTTCAATGTTTGTGATTAGCAAAGTAAAATTTTGCTGAGTAAATTTGATGGGATCGCCACTGTCCGAGGCCTGTATTGTTATCTTTATCACTGGATTTTCACTAGTCAAAATTTCAGATGGAATGGGTGAATTCAAAATTAATTTATTTCCTTCAACCTAAAAAAAATAAATCCCATATTGATGTTAAATTAATTTTTTTTTTAATGATTTATACTTTATCAACATCACAAACATTTCGAAAGTCTAGATACAAAAACATTAACCTGATGAAGGTTATTCCAGGGGCCGTCGTGGTCTTGATCATATGATGGTTGGATTTGCAACTATCTGTGCAATCAGTGCCTATCACCACTATTGTTGTGAGTTAGAATCCTGCTCAGGTGAGGTATACTTGATACAACATTATGTGATAAAGTTTGTTAGTGACTTGCGGCAGGTCGGTGGTTTTCTCCGGTTTCCTCTATCAACAAAACTGATCGCCACAATATAACTGAAATATTGTTGAAAGTGGTGTTAAACATCCTAACCCTAACAAGTCTAGATACCATACATTACCTGATGAAGGTTATTCCAGTGTTAAACATCCTAACCCTAACAAGTCTAGATACCATACATTACCTGATGAAGGTTATTCCAGTGTTAAACATCCTAACCCTAACAAGTCTAGATACCATACATTACCTGATGAAGGTTATTCCAGTGTTAAACATCCTAACCCTAACAAGTCTAGATACCATACATTACCTGATGAAGGTTATTCCAGTGTTAAACATCCTAACCCTAACAAGTCTAGATACCATACATTACCTGATGAAGGTTATTCCAGTGTTAAACATCCTAACCCTAACAAGTCTAGATACCATACATTACCTGATGAAGGTTATTCCAGTGTTAAACATCCTAACCCTAACAAGTCTAGATACCATACATTACCTGATGAAGGTTATTCCAGTGTTAAACATCCTAACCCTAACAAGTCTAGATACCATACATTACCTGATGAAGGTTATTCCAGTGTTAAACATCCTAACCCTAACAAGTCTAGATACCATACATTACCTGATGAAGGTTATTCCAGAAACGTGTTGTGTACATTAAATCTTATTATTGTTTTTATTTTTAACAACAATTAAAAAAATTTGTTCTACTGTTTTCATCTTGATACTTTATTTGCACCTGATCATTAAAACCTGGCATACAGGTAACAGGAACCATCAATGTAATAGTCATCCCTCAAAAATTAATTTAAATGTGAAACTAAACTGTAAAATCAAGCTGTTGTCAAAAACAAATGGAGTTAAAAGTTAAATAGGTGAGAGCCAACGTGATATATCTGTAGTGTTTATGTTAAGAAGAGTTAATGCTATAAAGTTAACATCGTCTTCCTTACAAACTTGGTAAAGTCAGTTAACAATAAACAACTGCTACAAATAGACATGATAATCTTTCAATGTCCATAAAAATCCCATAACTCTGGAACAAATGTGAAAATCATAAAAAAAAAGTAGGCCAACATTCCTAATAATCTGGCAAATAATATTGATCAAAGCAAAATTGAGGTTAGTGCATGCTATTTTTTTTACAACAGACTATTTTTCATGGTATGAAGTCTCATAACTCTATAATAACAAAAGTGAAAAACCATCAAAATGTATACACACTCAGACCAACATTCCTAATACTCTGGTAAAGTATAAAGAAAATCAGTCTAGGCAGAGTAGAGTTAACATGTGACATGTTTGCGACAGACAGACGATGATATACCATAATGTTTCATCTAAAGATGATGTATAAAATATCAGTAAGAAGATAATATGAGACACTACTTATGAAAAGAAAGTTTAAACAGAGAGTGTCATCTATTCCACCAATATCAACAAAACGAACAATCACCTTTCATCTTAACTGAACTCACTGAATACAAAAAGACCACGACATATGACGTTGGAAATTCAGGTCCTGGCTACTGTTTCCCATTACAAGAAAATAGTGTTGGCTTACTCTAAATATATCAGAATTAGGACCTTTCAGTACAAAAGAGAGAACTTGATTATGATCAGGATCATCAGCAGATATTTGACTAATCACATCCCCTGGCTTGCCGTCTGCTAGTACAGTCTTTGATCCTGACAACGTAATGGATGTCGGTGGTTCATTCAAATCAACAACAGTAACTGATATCATCTGAAATTTACATATAAAAATTATTTGCAAGTTTTATACCAGTTTCAAAGTGGAATATATAATAGAATAATGTCAATAAAGATTAAGAAAATGGGAAACCATAAAATACCTTTTACCTTGTTTAAACGGAATTTTAATATAACATTCTTCATTAGCTACATTAACATTGCAGTGATAAAATTCCTGATATATATTTTACTTGGCACATGAGTATTGCCATCCAAATTATGGATGTCATTCCTGCGTGAGTTCGTGTATTATTCAGGACCATGGTGCATACAAACATCAAAATGTGAGGTTTATTTCTGTACATATTACTTTTCTGGAAAAAAAAATATATACAAAAGATAACCATCTGTTAATTTTGATTTTTGTGTAAATTGTTGTTTTATTACTGTAATATTTGTTTCCAAGGATTTCTGGCAACATTGACACCTGGTTGCTGATTTATTTCCCATTTTTTTAAGCATTTTACTTCTTTAAGTTGATTAAATAAAAGTGGTTGCTATTGCTTTTGATAAATGTTTTTTTATGAAAATAATGTATGTTAAAAGTCATAAAAGATATACAACAAATAATATAGCAATTCATTATATACCAACAAAGGATGATTTAATCAATGTATAGATTCTAAATACTAGTCTTTACATTCACAAAGACTAAAATTAAAACCACCCAAATCGTGTAACAGCCTGTGCAGCTATGGTTGTTCCAATAATTGTCGCTGGCACAATTTCTAACAATAAAATTTATTCGATTGTAAAAAATATCTTAACCTCTGTCCATCATACATTCTTACCTTTTCAGTTTCAAATTCCCCATCAGAACACTGCACCATCAAATCATACTTTTCTGCAGTTTCAAAATTAAGAAGACGATTCAGCACCAAATTCATTCCTCCATTTTCATTGGTTAGAATTGCAAATGGGGTGGACTTGTTTTGTAAGCTACAAGAATGTGATTGGCCAACATCTTGGTCATCAACTTGTACAGTGGTAATAATTGTATTTGAAGGCGTGTTTTCAGGCAATGGAGCTATACTTTCAAAAATGATGGTTTCTGGTGATTCATTGACATCCTTAATAGTGATAGTGAATTCTGCCTGAAAAATAGATAATGTTTAATAAGACTTGTAAGCCAATGGATAATGTTTAATAAGACTTGTAAGGCAATTCTAATCTATACAAAAATACAGTGAAAAATACAATAGAGATGTTCATATTGAGATAAAATATTAAATTTGATAAAGACAGCTATATGGTTTATACAGGTTTCACAATATCTGTGTTTATCACCACTAAATTTGTGAGTTCAAACCCAGTTCATGATGAGATGTACTCGATACAACATTATGTGTCAAAGTTGTCAGTGACTTGCGACAGGTCGGTGGTATCTCCGGGTACTTTGGTTTACTCCATCAAAAAAAAAAATGACCACCACAATATATTTGAAATATTGTTGAAAGTGGCATTAAACATCATAACCCTAACCTAACCCTCCCCTGCCAGAAAAAGAGTGCCTTCCTTGACACCTTACTGTCATTACTACATAATATCACACTGTCATCAACTATCTGTCATTGTACTGTCATCTCTTATTTAAGATCTTACTACACTATATTTTGCTATGTATCAGATTATTTACCTCCCTTTATTTTTGTTTCAATCTGTATTACAGTGAAACTTGTATAAATGGAACCCTCAATAAAGTAGAATTCTGTATAAATGGAACCCTCAATAAAGTAGAATTCTGTATAAACTGAACCCTCAATAAAGTAGAATTCTGTATAAACCAAACTTTAAATAAAGAAAGTGTTGGAAATCTTTAACTTAACCTGTATAAACTGAACACCTGTCTATTCTGAACACAACAGTTGGTACCAATGAGGTTTAGACAGGTTTCATTGTATATTCATTATGGTACTGAAATCTAGCATCAGTTGTTTACACTCTTAAATCATTTACAATATTTTGCTTAAATGTGTAAGACTCAGATTGACATCCAGCTTCAAATCCATGTCCGTTTTCAATGTCGCAGACATCTGTACCGTAGATCTATGTCCTTTTTTCAAATTCTGAAATGGGTGTCCAATTCTCAAATCTATGTCCTGTTTCAAATGCTCAAATCTATGGCCATTTCTCACTTTCTCAAATCGACTTCCAATGACATCATTGACGTTTGTCCTAACCCTAACCCTTACCAATAAATCGGCCATAGATCTGATAATTTGGAAAGGACGGCGATTTGAGAATACCCTTAAATTGGACCATGCTCTGAGATAATGACGTCAGTGGATGCCGATTTGGGTCCCGACGTTGATCTGAGTCTATCAAATATATCAAGGACCTGGCAAATATTATGGTGCCTTTACACTGGGCTTCACTAAACAATAATCTCTATGGTTTATACAAAATCAAGTAAAATTAGCCCTGCTATTCTCCTTTGACTGTTTCAATTTTTCCAATGAAGACTTTTTAGATAGGGTTTTCTTTATCAATTTCTTAAATTAAATGCTGTAAAGAACATATACTCATTTTAACTTACCTGGACAGACTTGGGTGGTTGTCCATTGTCTGTACTTTTAACAAGCACTTTATACTCATTAGTAGTTTCATAGTCCAAGATCAAATGTCCTGCTATCAACAGATTGTCTGTTATAGCAAAATAACCTTCAACAACAAAAAATTAGTCCAGGTTACATGACTGTTATTGTCATAATATATAGTAGACTATTATTTATGTATTGTTACAGGGGCCGCCGTGGTCGTGATCATATGGTAGTTGGGTTTACAACTATCTGTGTGACCAGTGCCTATCACCACTAATGTTGTGAGTTCGAACTCCTCTCATGGCGAGGTGTATGGGATTTCAATTAAAAATAGATGGCTTAGACCAGCAATCCAATCAAAATTTGGGATTCTAATAAAAAATAGATGGTTCAGACAAACAATCCAATTAAAATTGGCGAGGTGTACTCGATACAACATTATCTGATAAAGTTTGTCAGTGACTTACAGCAGGTTTGTGGTTTTCTCCGGGTATTCCGGTTTTCTCCATCAATTTAACTGACCGCAATAAAATATCGACGCAATGAAAACCTCCACAAGATCTGAAAATGATAACAGGTGCTACGAAATAAGTACCATCTCATGTATCAAGCATGATCACTGTAGTGTCGCTTTAAACTTTAACTGTGGATATTCAGTTCTGTTCAAATAAATAGGGGCCGTTGTGGCCGTGATCGTATGGTAGTTGAATTTACAACTACCTGTCCAATCAGTACCTATCACCACTAAAGTTGTGAATTTGAATCCTGTTCATGGTGAGGTGTACTCGATACAACATTATCTGATAAAGTTTGTCAGTGGTTTTCTCCGGGTACTCCGGTTTCCTCCACCAATAAAACTGACCGCCACAATATAGCTGAAATATTGTTGAAAGTGGCATTAAACACCACAACCCATGTATTGTTATAGGTTTAAATAAGATATCCTTAATAACCTATTTATAATTTAAACTAATGTAAGTATCAACATCAGGTTCAACCAAGAATTGAAGCAGACATTTATTATTTTGAAACACCAATTATTTACTTTAAGATACATGTACTGTGTCCGAAATATGCTTGCTTCAAATAGGCTTGTTCTTCAAATAACCTGTATCGGGACTCCATGGTTGTGAGTATAAAGAAAGGTTTTCTTAAACTCTTTTACTTGCATTAGCTGGCTAAACCCAGACAATAACCTAAGGTAAATCTTACTTTTTAACTTTTTTGAACAATTCTGCAGAATTTAACGTTAAGACTAGTATTTTGTTGCGACTCATTTTCATCTTGTTTTAATGTTTGTGTAAACTCAACATATCAGAGAGAACAAGAATTCACAAATTGATATTATATGAATATTCTTGTGTAGTTTCTGAAGAATAAACTTTCCAGTGTAATTCTGAAAAAAATTTCTAGATAAATTCTGATGTCAAACCTAAAATAGAGTACTGAATTGGTATTTAATTGTTAAATAGTAGCATATAATTTTAGTTCTGATTCTCTTACACTGATGACTCCAGCTTTTTGCAGAGCTTTAGGAGAATAAATTTTGGATTTCCAGGTGAAAATCCCCAGATTGGGGATGTTAGCAACCACTGAACCCTATAGTCTTACAGAAACCATTATGTAACACTCATTCTTCCAGAAACCATTAAGTAACATTCATTCTTCCAGAAACCATTATGTAACATTCATTCTTCCAGAAACCATTATGTAACACTCCTTCTTCCAGAAACCATTATGTAACATTCATTCTTCCAGAAACCATTATGTAACATTCATTCTTCCAGAAACCATTATGTAACACTCATTCTTCCAGAAACCATTATGTAACACTCATTCTTCCAGAAACCATTATGTAACACTCATTCTTCCAGAAACCATTATGTAACATTCATTCTTCCAGAAACCATTATGTAACACTCATTCTTCCAGAAACCATTATGTAACATTCATTCTTCCAGAAACCATTATGTAACATTCATTCTTCCAGAAACCATTGTGTAACACTCCTTCTTCCAGAAACCATTATGTAACATTCATTCTTCCAGAAACCATAATGTAACACTCATTCTTCCAGAAACCATTATGCAACATTCATTCTTCCAGAAACCATTATGTAACATTCATTCTTCAAGAAACCATTATGTAACACTCATTCTTCCAGAAACCATTATGTAACACTCCTTCTTCCAGAAACCATTATGTAACATTCATTCTTCCAGAAACCATTATGCAACATTCATTCTTCCAGAAACCATTATGTAACACTCATTCTTCCAGAAACCATTATGTAACATTCATTCTTCCACCAACCATTATGTAACACTCATTCTTCCAGAAACCATCATGTAACATTCATTCTTCCAGAAACCATTATGTAACATTCATTCTTCCAGAAACCATTACATTTATAGGTTGCTCCCCTGGCTAAGCTTGACCTTTTGTACTGAGGATTGTTGAATAGTGAACCCTTATACATGTAGCTACATATAATAGTTTAAAATATAACAAAATTACATCAAATACTCCCCTGTATGATACCTTGAATACAGTATCACTATCATGGTCTAACATATTTTATTACATACCATCACTTTCTCCAGGGACTAAGGTGTAGGTAAATGATTGCCCTCTGTCTGGATCCTCTGTACTGAATGTCCCTATTAGATGCCCTTTCTTTAGGTTCTCTTCTACTTCAGTATTGTCCAGTTGTATTACTGTAGGAGCCTCATTCTCATCTGTCACCTAAATATAACAAATCATATCATATTTATTTAAACAATAGAAAGGTAAACAATCTCAGCAAGTACAACTTGAATTGCTCCCCTGGCTCATAATTAATTGATTGATTGATTGATTGATTTTTTGGTGTTTTAACGCCACTTTCAGCAATATTTCAGCTATATCATAGCAACCAGTTTTAGTGGTGGAGGAAGGCGGAGTACCCGGAGAGAAATATCAATCCTGGGAAAGCAACTGGTAAACTTTATCACTTGCGGCTGCGATCATAATTAATTGATGAATTGCTCCCCTGGCTCATAACCAATTCATGAATTGCTCCACTAGTTCACCATCAATATAAAATCAACAAAAAAGTTAAACTAATAAAGAGCACTGATTTGACAATATCTACTGCATAATAATTATTTGCAAGAGGGTTTTTATACATTACGACAAATTCTTTATTTTAGAATCTAATACATGGTGGAAAACGTTTTACTGCAGTACACAAATCTTTAAATTACGTGAACTCATTGGACCATAGCGAAATATTTATTTCATTTTACTCAAATGATGTTGTTTTTTGTGTCAGATTATGCACTAGTTTATTCTACACTACTAACCTTTAACACAAAATCTTTTGTTGAAGACAGACCTCCATCATCAGTAGCCCTAATGGTTATAGTATACGTAGATTTATCTTCATAATCTAGCTGACTGGTAGTAACTAGTGTGTCCTCTCCTTCTATCTTAAACTGTGACGATCCTTCTACTGTAAATGTTACCTAAGGATTAGACCATTAAAACAGCTTACAATATGCAGAAATAATAATTGAACGGTATCATCTATCTGCACCTTTAGACATACCTATAGCTACAGCCTGATATGATCACAGCAAGCTGACCATTTTTGCAATTTTGAGTTTCTTGTTTGGAAAGGGGTAAGGCTATAATCCCAGAAATCAATTCTATGATATTCCAATTCAATTTTGGAATTGTTCAAATAATGTGGGTTTTTTGCATTTTTTTTTCAACGAATCAGAATCTTTATTCTATGTCAAAGATCTAATTTCAAATGTACAACCTGAGCAAATAACACAAAAAATGTAGTTCATGGTAAACATATTATAATGGTCAGTTTTATTTGAAAATCAAGAAATTCCATGGGTAAATGTTTTGTTTCAGAGGGATTATCCATGGAAAGTTTTGTTTAATTTGGTTCAGTGGTTTCAGAGCAAAAGATTTAAATGTTAAAAGTTTATCATGTTATATGTACAATGAATGAATGACGGATGCTAAGTGAAGGCAAAAGCTCACATGACCTTTGGTCAAGCGACTTAAAAAAAAAAAAAACAATACCAGATTTTCTATAATTTCTTTCTGATATTAAAATCCAACAGAATAACTATTATGATAAATCAAGCATAAAAACAAAGATGATGACTGACATTCCCTTGAACTGGACTGAATAAATTCATGCACAAACATGAAATGAACGCTTACATGATTTGAGTTGTTTAAGGTGGTAGGGATAATTAATATATAACCATACCACAGTGGAGTCGGGATCTGTAGCTTGGACTCCACCTACACTTTCACCAGGTTGACTAGATTCAGAGATCTCCAGACTTGTCATGGTGATGTCATAAGGGGCCTCATTAGCATCAGTAACGTTGACTACTAAAGCTTTTTTATAAGTAAACTGTGTTCCATCATCACCTTTATCTCTACACGATACCTACAAAAATAATAGAATGTGTCAATTAAACACAGATGTTATTTACACTTTAGGTAAAATAAGTTTTTACTCTTTATTGAAGAGGGCTGTCGAAGCTGTGATTGTATGGTAGTTGGATTTACAACTACCTATGCAATCAGTGCCTATCACAACTAATGTTGTGAATTTGAATCCTGCTCAGGGAAAGGTGTACAACATTATGTGATAAAGTTTGTCAGTGACTTGCGGCAGGTCGGTGGTTTTCTCTGGGTACTCCACCAATAAAACTAACCGCCACAATATTACTGAAATATTGTTGAAAGTGGCGTTAAATATCATAAAACCAACCAAACCAATCTTTATTGAAGGGACAAAAGAAACAAAAAAAACATTTAATCCTCTACCATGATGTCTAAGAATTGATATTATTTACCTCTAAAACATAAGTTCTTGTTCCTTCATAATCTAATTCATCCTTACTAACCACTAACGTCAGATCATCTGTTATCTAAAAATAGGATATAAACTTGTAAATAATATGTAATATTTATAGATTATCATATGCCATTTTTCATATTACATGTCATATCAACTCGAGACGCCCATGCTAGCCCAAGGGCCGAGTGCTAATATGGGTTGAGGGTTGATATGGCATGTGATATGAAAAATGCCATATCATAACCTATTTATCATATACTTCAATGCATCTTTCCTAATATTTGTGAGAGCTGATCATTTTCAGAAACCATGGTTCGATATGGGATATGATACAATAATGTCATATTATATCTACGTTTTTATTATATGTATTTAGAGACATAATCCTTATACAGTTACACTTATACAACAACACAAGATGATTTAATTTTGACAGTAGCAGACAATGGCAGTAAACAAACGATACATTAATAACGAAACCTGATCGGACTGGAAAACGTGAATTCCGGAAAATATATATATATATATATATTTTTTTTAAAATAGACAAAATAATTGTGAAAAACTAAATACTCAATTTCATGCAAAATTACTGGCCGCCATTTTGAAAAATCCATATTACACCCCTCCCCCATGTAATACGGATCAGGTTATTACACCCCTGAGGGATATGACTTGTTGCATTTCGAATTTATCACATAATAAATATATTTTCTTTCAAGCACGATTTTGTCTGCTATTAGATGATTCAATATTTGTTAGTATATTAACTATATCATTTAATGCATGAGCCAGTAATGATCCCTTAATATTAATTATATTACCAATATTTATGGATATTGGTACGGTAAATAAATTATGGTCACAGTAACTAACTATATAGATGTAACGTCAAACTTGTACTAAATGGTCACCGCTGGGGAAAAGGAAAAATTGACCACTTAATTAAGATCAGTCAATCTGAACTGTAACATCCATATCCTTTCTTGCTATATACAGTCAAACATGCTTTAGTAACCACCACCTCTATTAACTTGTATAGTGTGACCTAAATTTTTATTTCCTTTTACAGTGCATTTCATATTAATTAAACCTGTATTTAGTGACAACCTGTCTTATGTGACCTTATTTCAATGCTCTATTTGAAGGCCATAAAAGACATTATTGACTGTATCTACAGATAATAACAATAAGAACATTAGTCACACTTTGGTGGAAACTACATGTTTGACTGAGGTACTTATAACAGTTTTCAGTTGTACAGTCAAACCTGTCCATACAGTCACCTGTATTTAAAGGTCACCTTTTCTTGTCCTGTCATAGAAAACTTCATATGAATTGAACCTCTTTTAAGAGGTCACCTGTCATACAAGGCCATTTTTTCCTTGCTCCAAAGGTGACCTCTTAATACATGTTTGACTGTAAAGTGCTCCCTCGGTCTATCTCCCCCCGTTTTATCGCCAACCTCGCCTATCGACAAAATTCTCGTCTGTCCCGATTTCCTCCATTAAAAATACCCCGTTATACTACCAAACTCAGCTACCGCCATCCGCCACAGGTTTTCAGACACAAAAGTCGTAAAACCAATTTAAATTCCCCCGTTAGTACCGCCCACAACTACCTTTTGACAGCTGTGTATTGATTGGTAATTATGGAATGTCAAAACTGGTCATCAGACACGGTTATTGATCTCATAGTTGAGGGTCGGAACAGGTGATTAGTTGTTTTGATTAGAATAATTACCTGTATTTACTTTTCTAGTGATTACATTTGTACTTTTAATCCTGAGTAAAATTTGTAATTTAATTAGTTGTCATAAAAATGTCATGCTTGAAGAGAAAGCGTAATTAATTAGACGACAAACAAAAACGTGCAATTATAAGTTATGCAAAGGAAAATCCAAAATTAACATAACAACAAATTGCTGATAATTTGACAATTAAATGGGATTTTCCAATAACCCCACAAATGAAGATGAACTGTTGCTGTCACGTGATGATAATGACCTTGATGTCCCGAGCTACAAATGACGGTTCAAGAATTTGTCAACATTGACAAAAATCTGCAAACTGTACAGGACATTTTCAATGTGAATATAATTATTCTAATTTATTTATTTATTAAACATGTATTATTTATACTTATGTATTTGTACAAGTGCAAAATGCATGTCAGTCGAGTTGAAAGTTTATCTTTTCATATGATCACATAACTTCCGGTTTTCAATGTCCCTCAGTTTATCGTCAAACTCGTTATACCGCCAAACTACCGACTGCACAGAAGGTGACGGTTTAACGAGGGAGCACTGTATTTCAATTACACTATACGTATATGACATATGTGTTGGTGTATATAAGGAACTATACGTATATGACATATGTGTTGGTGTATATGAGGAACTATACGTATATGAGGAACTATACGTATATGACATATGTGTTGGTGTATATGAGGAACTGTACGTATATGACATATGTGTTGGTGTATATGAGGAACTATACGTATATGACATATGTGTTGGTGTATATGAGGAACTGTACTTTGTTTCTGGCCACTGGAATAACATGCAATATGTCTTTAGAAAATTCTATTGCTCCATGCTTTGTAAGACCTGGACTTCCATTGACATATTTTGTGGTCTATTTAGGCCTGGACTTCCATTGCCATATGTTGTGGTCTATTTAGGCCTGGACTTCCATTGCCATATGTTGTGGTCTATTTAGGCCTGGACTTCCATTGCCATATGTTGTGGTCTATTTAGACCTGGACTTCCATTGCCATATGTTGTGGTCTATATAGACCTGGACTTCCATTGCCATATGTGGTGGTCTATTTAGATCTGGACTTCCATTGCCATATGTTGTGGTCTATTTAGACCTGGACTTCCATTGCCATATGTTGTGGTCTATTTAAGATCTGGACTTCCATTGCCATATGTTGTGGTCTATTTAGACCTGGACTTCCATTGCCATATGTTGTGGTCTATTTAGACCTGGACTTCCATTGCCATATGTTGTGGTCTATTTAGACCTGGACTTCCATTGCCATATGTTGTGGTCTATTTAAGACCTGGACTTCCATTGCCATATGTTGTGGTCTATTTAGACCTGGACTTCCATTGCCATATGTTGTGGTCTATTTAAGACCTGGACTTCCATTGCCATATGTTGTGGTCTATTTAGACCTGGACTTCCATTGCCATATGTTGTGGTCTATTTAGACCTGGACTTCCATTGCCATATGTTGTGGTCTATTTAAGACCTGGACTTTCATTGCCATATGTGGTGGTCTATTTAGATCTGGACTTCCATTGCCATATGTTGTGGTCTATTTAAGACCTGGACTTCCATTGCCATATGTTGTGGTTTATTTAAGACCTGCACTTCCATTGCCATATGTTGTGGTTTATTTTGTGTTTAATTGTTTGAGATAAGAGGTGATAGTTCGTTTTAACCATCACTGTTTAAACTTTCTTTTCATAACAACAGACATGTTATTCTGACTCCCAAGTCCTATAGTTTTGTAATTTAATATATAATGTTCATGCATTGATATAGCTGAAATATTGCTAATGTTGGTGCTAACCACTAATCCATCAATCAATCAATCAATCAACTCAAGCAATTATTCCATGTTTCAACATTAACGGATGGAATAATTTAGAATGTAAAATTTACATCAAATGGTACAACTCTAGAGTTGTCTAGGTCACAGGAATGTCTCTGATCCTTGTCTTCATCTGTTATAATAACATCACCAACTACTGTTGATATCACACTATTCTCTGCTATCTGTTTAAAAAAAAATAAAAAATATATCTACAATATACTGTCATGGGTCAAAAGTTTATCCACACTCAAATATTTCCCTATAAGAAAAGTTTGAAGATACCAAAGTGTAATCAGAAGATGTAAATCAAAGAAAGACAGACAATACAATGGGGTAATCAGAAGCCGTAAATCTAAGAGGGACAGACAATACAATGGGGTAATCAGAAGCCGTAAATCTAAGAGGGACAGACAATACAATGGGGTAATCAGAAGCCGTAAATCTAAGAAGGACAGACAATACAATGGGGTAATCAGAAGCCGTAAATCTAAGAGGGACAGACAATACAATGGGGTAATCAGAAGCCGTAAATCTAAGAGGGACAGACAATACAATGAGGTAATCAGAAGCCGTAAATCTAAGAAGGACAGACAATACAATGGGGTAATCAGAAGCCGTAAATCTAAGAAGGACAGACAATACAATGGGGTAATCAGAAGCCGTAAATGTAAGAAGGACAGACAATACAATGGGGTAATCAGAAGCCGTAAATGTAAGAAGGACAGACAATACAATGGGGTAATCAGAAGCCGTAAATCTAAGAAGGACAGACAATACAATGGGGTAATCAGAAGCCGTAAATCTAAGAGGGACAGACAATACAATGGGGTAATCAGAAGCCGTAAATCTAAGAAGGACAGACAATACAATGGGGTAATCAGAAGCCGTAAATGTAAGAGGGACAGACAATACAATGAGGTAATCAGAAGCCGTAAATCTAAGAAGGACAGACAATACAATGGGGTAATCAGAAGCCATAAATCTAAGAAGGACAGACAATACAATGGGGTAATCAGAAGCCGTAAATGTAAGAAGGACAGACAATACAATGGGGTAATCAGAAGCCGTAAATCTAAGAAGGACAGACAATACAATGGGGTAATCAGAAGCCGTAAATCTAAGAAGGACAGACAATACAATGGGGTAATCAGAAGCAGTAAATCTAAGAAGGACAGACAATACAAAGGGGTAATCAGAAGCCGTAAATCTAAGAAGGACAGACAATACAAAGGGGTAATCAGAAGCCGTAAATCTAAGAGGGACAGACAATACAATGGGGTAATCAGAAGCTGTAAATCTAAGAAGGACAGACAATACAATGGGATAATCAGAAGCAGTAAATCTAAGAAGGACAGACAATACAAAGGGGTAATCAGAAGCCGTAAATCTAAGAGGGACAGACAATACAATGGGGTAATCAGAAGCTGTAAATCTAAGAAGGACAGACAATACAATGGGGTAATCAGAAGCAGTAAATCTAAGAGGGAAAGACAATACAAAGGGGTAATCAGAAGCCGTAAATCTAAGGACAGACAATACAATGGCCAAAAGAAAAAGGACAAAAGGATAAACAACGATCTACAAAACATTACACAGAAAACTAAAGATTGCACAACACGAACCCCATTAAAAACCGGGGGTGAACTCAAGTTCTCCAGATGAGTTAGCAGTTCCTGCTCCACATGTGACACCCCTCATGTTACTGTTCAATGACATGAACATCAGCTGATATGGAAATCGTGTTGGACACCAGTATACGTAACTAAATACTAATAACTTAAATAAAAATGTGATTATTTGTAAAACTCTTGTCATGTCATTTCTTACTTGATTTTAGAAAGATTTAAATAGATATTAATATAAAGCTTTGAACAATAATTCAATCAACATTGGGGATTATAATTAAAAATAGACTAACTGTTATGACTGGTACTTACAGTATATTTACTGAATATGATATCAGATGGTGGATCGTTCACATCTTGTATGACAATGTTAACTGTGTCATTGACATCCATTTGAGGAATTCCTGAATCTACAGAATTTACCAATATTGTAAAAACTTTGGTTTCCTCAAAATTTAAGTGTTCTGTTGCTGTTCCAATTTTCAAAGTTTCACCATCTACTATAAAAACATCCTTTAATTGGTCATCAGCATTCTTTATATCAAGTCTGAAACAAAACAAACAAGATGAACTGTGAGCTAATGCTCACTTATAATACCCCCGCATATATGTTCAATGTGTATAAAAACCAACTAAGTTGGCAAACAGGAAGTAGGAATCTGACGGGTCCAAAAACACTTCCCACAATATGGCATACCTATATGAAGCTTGTAATCAAATATCAGATTTCTGCAATCAATAGCTGCTGATAAAAATGCGACGAAAAATATCTTGGACGGACGGAAGGACGGACAGAGGTAAAACAGTATACACTCCCTCCGGTGGAGCGGGCGTATAAATAGCTTTCATATACATCCATAGGAAAACTAGATAAACAATGAAAGTCAAGGAGAAATTATTACACACTAAAAATAATTTAAAAGAAAAAAAAATATAATAATAATCTGCAGAGTTATCTCCCATTATAAAATTTTGAAACAAGGAACCATAATTACAATTGTTTAATTACCATTTTTTAAGTTTATGTAATAAGGTATCTACCCTTTAGCTATATCTAATAAAGTATAGGTATATGTCTGGTCCATTTCATGATCCTCTGTACTGAGGTCCCCTACGGTAGCTCCAGTGTCACTATTCTCTAGAATATAACCTCCTTCAATAACTGTTATTTTGTATGGAGCCTCATTTACATCAGAAACCTCAACCTTTAAAAATGAATAAACGGTTTTAGTAATTTCAGAAAATTATTGGTTGAATAGCATAATAAGGTTTGTTGCATATAATTTTTCAAAAATTTGGATAAATGGACCACATCGTTTCACATAAAAATAAAAAAATAAAAATTCAATGTGATCAGTATATCAAGTATTCAGTTAGCTTACAGATAACTTTCCATCATAATTTTGGTTCTGAACACTACATGATATTCCAGTTTTAATTTCTGTTGTAGTTCAATCAGCTATGAAACGAACATTTTGGAATTTTGGTAGCATATTAGTTAATTCATGATGTATGGCAAATAGAGGACAATTCTGTGAATGAATTCTAAAAATAAATGTCTCATTTCCACAAGGAAAATTTCAATCTATATCTGTAATTCTACATATCTTAACTGTAAAAATTACTTAAAAACATAGCGTATGTATTTATATATATACAGTGAAACCTGTCTAAACTGAACCCTGAATAAATATAGTATAATTAATCGTAGATTTTGAATATCAAAATAAAACCACGAGTGACCGAAGTATGCATAAGAATTAAATAAGTGGGTGCCCACGAGTTTAATCATTAATACATATTCGGTCATGAGTGGTCTTATTTTGAAATTCAAAATGCATGATTTAGTTATTAGTGTTTATTATATAGACTTTCAAATTTTCTTATATATTTTGTTTTTTGTTTTGCATATTTCATTCCACGCGTATGAATCTACGAGCAATGATACTAACAGGTTCGGCTGGAAGGATCTGCCATCTAGAAAATGTGAAATACTACTGTGTAAACTGAACATTAAATAAAGTCCCAATGTAGGAAACCTTTGTTAATTTAACCTGAATCAACTGAAAACCTGTCTATTACAAACACAAAAGCTGACCGTAAGGGGTCCGGTTTAGACAAGTTTCACTGTACATATCCATATTTAACTTAAAAATATACATGATGATAAAGTACCTTAAATGTTGCCTTCAGCTCCATTATGTTACCACCGTCCATTCCTGAAGCTGTAACAGTTACAGTCCACTCTGAATTATTCTCAAAGTTCAGTGGTCCACTAATTTGTAACATACCACCATTTATCTTGAATGGTATACTTGGGTTTGACAAGAGATACAGGAATGACTGAAACAAAAGAAAGAAAGAAATATTTAAACAATGAATTTCAAGAGTTTGGGTGTTTAATGCCACTTTCAACAATATTTCAGCTATATTGTGGCAGTCAGTATTAAAAGTGGAGGAAACCAGAGTACCAAGAGAAAATCACCGACCTGCCTCAAGTCACTGACAAAACTTTATCACATAAAGTTATATTGAGTACACCTTTCCATGAGCGGAATTCAAACTCACAATGTTAGTGGTGATAGGCGCTGATTGAATAGGTTGTTGGAAATCCAACTACCATGCGATCACGACCACGTCGGCCCCCTTTATGAATTTCAACTACCTCAGTTTGCTTTAAAGATACTGATAAGATATGTTACTTTACATAATAATAAAACCATTTTGTTCCTATTTAAACAAACCCAACAGCTGAAAACATGGGAATTAGAAGGCATTTAGAATATGTAAAAACATATTAGGTGGTTTATTTTGTATTTTATCAATCTATCACAACACATTTAGGCATATTTTACCATGTCTATTCATTACCTCACCTATCCTCTTCACGCCCGATCACCCATAAGGCCCTACTGTCTATTATATCAAAATAATGTCATATATACCAGTAGTTAAACAGAATTTGGAAAATCAGCTATTTTTGATCATAATTAAACCCTTGAATATAAATGTTAAAAGAACCAATTAATATATACTTGACCATCACTGTTTAAACTTTCTTTTCATAATTGGTACCATTTGTTCTCTGTAAAAGTAATGAGTTATCCCCCTTCATAAATGCTTCCTGTAAATATGATTGTTGATCCTTTATTTTTGTCATTCATGTCAGTCAGATTTGTTCATACATGTATATCTCATATTACCAAAAGAAAATTTAAACAATGATGGTTAACAATCCCACCAGTATCAACAAAACAAACAATCATCTCTCTCCTCAACTCACTGAACACACAAACAAAATCCACAACATATAATATTGGAAATCCAGGCCCTTGCTTGGGACTGGCACAAAAATGTGACACTGTTAAACTGGTAAATGGGATCCCAACCCTCTCCCTCTTGATAATTGTATCTCCAACAGCAATACACATATAAAGATATGAGAACAACATAAATTAACGTCTACTAAAAAAGAAGACCACCTATTACTTTTGAAACTCAACTGCTACAGGATTATTAATTATCAATCTGTAATGTAAAACTTACCCTCGTGATTGTCACAGATTGTGTCTCCTGAGAGCTGGTTAACTTACCCCTGTGATTGTGTCTCCCGAGAGCTGGTTAACTTTCTCGTGTGATTGTGTCTCCAGAGAGCTGATTAACATACCCCTGTGATTGTGTCTCCTGAGAGCGGGTTAATTTACCCCTATGATTGTGTCTCCTGAGAGCTGGTTAACATACCCCTGTGATTGTGTTTCCTGAGAGCTGGTTAACCTACTCCTGTGATTGTGTCTCCTGAGAGCTAGTTGACTTACCCCTGTGATTGTGTCTCCTGAGAGCTGGTTGACTTTCCCCTGTGATTGTGTCTCCTGAGAGCTGGTTAACTTACCCCTGTAATTGTGTCTCCTGAGAGCTGCTTAACTTACCCCTGTGATTGTGTCTCCTGAGAGCTGGTTGACTTACCCCTGTGATTGTGTTTCCTGAGAGCTGGTTAACCTACTCCTGTGATTGTGTCTCCTGAGAGCTAGTTGACTTACCCCTGTGATTGTGTCTCCTGAGAGCTGGTTGACTTTCCCCTGTGATTGTGTCTCCTGAGAGCTGGTTAACTTACCCCTGTAATTGTGTCTCCTGAGAGCTGATTAACTTACTCCTGTGATTGTGTCTCCTGAGAGCTGGTTGACTTACCCCTGTGATTGTGTCTCCTGAGAGCTGGTTGACTTACCCCTGTGATTGTGTCTCCTGAGAGCTGGTTGACTTACCCCTGTGATTGTGTCTCCTGAGAGCTGCTTAACGTATCCCTGTGATTGTGTCTCCTGAGAGCTGGTTAACCTACCCCTGTGATTGTGTCTCCTGAGAGCTGGTTGACATACCCCTGTGATTGTTTCTCCTGAGAGCTGGTTGAATTACCCCTGTGATTGTGTCTCCTGAGAGCTGGATAACTTACCCTTGTGATTGTGTCTCCTGAGAGCTGGTTGACTTACCCCTGTGATTGTGTCTCCTGAGAGCTGGTTGACTTACCCCTGTGATTGTGTCTCCTGAGAGCTGGTTGACATACCCCTGTGATTGTGTCTCCTGAGAGCTGGTTGACTTACCCCTGTGAGCTGGTTGACTTATCCCTGTGATTGTGTTTCCTGAGAGCTGGTTGACTTACCCCTGTGATTGTGTCTCCTGAGAGCTGCTTAACTTACTCCTGTGATTGTGTCTCCTGAGAGCCGGTTAATTTACCCCTGTGATTGTGTCTCCTGAGAGCTGGTTAACATACCCCTGTGATTGTGTCTCCTGAGAGCTGCTTAACTTACTCCTGTGATTGTGTCTCCTGAGAGATGGTTAACCTACCCCTGTGATTGTGTCTCCTGAGAGCTGGTTAACTTACTCCTGTGATTGTGTCTCCTGAGAGCTGGTTGACTTATCCCTGTGATTGTGTCTCCTGAGAGCTGGTTGACTTATCCCTGTGATTGTGTTTCCTGAGAGCTGGTTGACTTACCCCTGTGATTGTGTCTCCTGAGAGCTGGTTGACATACCCCTGTGATTGTGTCTCCTGAGAGTTGGTTGACTTACCCCTGTGATTGTGTCTCCTGAGAGTTGGTTGACTTATCCCTGTGATTGTGTTTCCTGAGAGCTGGTTGACTTACTCCTGTGATTGTGTCTCCTGAGAGCTGGTTAACTTACCCCTGTAATTGTGTCTCCTGAGAGCTGCTTAACTTACCCCTGTGATTGTGTCTCCTGAGAGCTGGTTAACATACCCCTGTGATTGTGTCTCCTGAGAGCTGCTTAACTTACTCCTGTGATTGTGTCTCCTGAGAGATGGTTAACCTACCCCTGTGATTGTGTCTCCTGAGAGCTGGTTAACTTACTCCTGTGATTGTGTCTCCTGAGAGCTGGTTGACTTACCCCTGTGATTGTGTCTCCTGAGAGCTGGTTGACTTATCCCTGTGATTGTGTTTCCTGAGAGCTGGTTGACTTACCCCTGTGATTGTGTTTCCTGAGAGCTGGTTAATTTACCCATGTGATTGTGTCTCCTGAGAGCTGGTTGACTTACCCCTGTGATTGTGTCTCCTGAGAGCTGGTTGACTTACCCCTGTGATTGTGTCTCCTGAGAGCTGGTTGACTTACCCCTGTGATTGTGTCTCCTGAGAGCTGCTTAACATACCCCTGTGATTGTGTCTCCTGAGAGCTGGTTGACTTACCCCTGTGATTGTGTCTCCTGAGAGCTGGTTGACTTACCCCTGTGAGTGTGTCTCCTGAGAGTTGGTTGACTTACCCCTGTGATTGTGTCTCCTGAGAGCTGGTTAACAACTTCTAGTTCACCAACAGTAAAACTCTTCACATTTTCTATGACAACTTTTTGATTTTTCAGAACAATAACTTTTGGAACTTGAATGGTTTCTTTAATATCAATGACCAACGACACCGTGGTAGATAATGGTGGCTGTCCAGAATCCGTACAATGTATATCTATTGTGGTCTGGTTCTTCTCCAATGGAATGGCGCCACTAACCTAATATGGACAAATACAGAATGTTATTAACGTACATAATAAATATATCAAGATACAAGCCATACCAAGTTGATTAAAATCTAGAGGGTAAAATCTTATATAATGAAACCTGTCTAAGCTGAATCTCTTCAGTACCAGCTTTTGTGTTCAGAATAGACTGGTGTTTGGCTTAGAGAGGTTAAATTAGCATTAACAAAGATTTCCTACATTGGGATTTTATTTAAAGTTCGGTTATTACAGGATTCCATTTTATTCAGGTTTCAGCTTAGACAGGTTACAATGTATACAAAAATTGTTGAAAATAGCAAACTTTAGGAACATGCAATTTGTTTTAAAAACTAGTTAAATTTGTATTTATGACCTCACGTAAATCTCAATTTTATATTTAACAATTCAGTAAAGATACAAAGTCCTAGGATATAAACTGTATGTGGAATCTCAACAAAACATGTATGTACTCTTTACTTAGACATACAGGCAAATTATTTGTCAGAAATATATATGGATTATCATCAATGATCTAGAAAATGAGGGGCCATCATGGTCGTGATCGTATCGTAATTGGATTTACAACTACCTATGCAATCAGTGCCTATCCCCAAAAACATTGTGAGTTCGAATCTCGCTCGGGCGAGGTGTACTCTATACAACATTATGTGATAAAGTTTGTCAATGACTTGCGGCAGGTCAGTGGGTTTTTTTTTCGGGTACCCCGGTTTCCTCTACCAATAAAATTGACCACCACGATATAACTGAAATATTGTTGAAAGTGGCGTTAAATACCCTAACCCTAACCCATGTAGAAAATGACATTATACCTTCAGCTGCATATTAGAGTTGTCGAAAGTGAACATTCCAACACCTTCTCCTCCTACTGTACATGTATGGGTCTGTCTCTGTGTGGTACCACTATTATCTGGGTCAATCACTGTTACTATGCCAACAACATCACCAGCATCAGCTGCATTGCTAACCTGAAGAAGACAAGTTCACAGAAATCGTAACATATACCATAAAATACCAATTGGATGGAACAGTTTAAAATTAAAACCATGTATAACATAAACACCAATGAAACAAACAAAAAAAGAGATAAATGGTAAAAAATTGGATAACACAAATTACCACAAGAATGAGTGGGACATCAAGGTCAGGATCGGCATCTCCTGTTTTATGCATAGCACCTGTCATGTGTAATGACAATACAAACATCATGATATGAAAATAAATAAAAAAAAAGTAAAGTTTGACATTAATTCTTTATACAAAATGGTCGCCAAATAATAAAGCTCACCTCAGACTCACTTTTCCTACCTGATTCTAAAGTTCGTACATATATATTTATATATATATACAGTGCTCCCTCGGTCTATCGCCCCCCATTTTATTGCCAATCTCGCCTATCGCCAAATTTCTCGTCTGTCCCGATTTCCTCCATTAAAAATACCCTGTTATACTGCCAAACTCAGCTACCGCCATCCGCCACAGGTTTTCAGACACAAAAGTCGTAAAACCAATTTAAATTCCCCCGTTAGTACCGCCCACAACTACCTTCTGACAGCTGTGTATTGATCGGTAATTATGGAATGTCAAAACTGGTCATCGGACACGGTCATTGATCTCATAGTTGAGGGTCGGAACAGGTGATCAGTTGTTTTGATTAGAATAATTACCTGTATTTACTTTTCTAGTGATTACATTTGTACTTTTAATCCTGAGTAAAATTTGTAATTTAATTAGTTGTCATAAAAATGTCATGCTTGAAGAGAAAGCGTAATTAATTAGACGACAAACAAAAACGTGCAATTATAAGCTATGCAAAGGAAAATCCAAAATTAACATAACAACAAATTGCCGATAATTTGACAATTAAATGGGATCTTCCAATAGCCCCACAAATAAAGATGAACTGTTGCTGTCACGTGTTTATAATGACCTTGATGTCCCGAGCTACAAATGACGGTTCAAGAATTTGTCAACATTAACAAAGATCTGCAAACTGTACTGGACATTTCCGATGTGAATATAATTATTCTAATTTATTTATTTATTAAACATGTATTATTTATACTTATGTATTTGTACAAGTGCAAAATGCATGTGAGTCGAGTTGAAAGTTTATCTTTTCATATGATTACATAACTTCCGGTTTTCAATGTCCCTCAGTTTATCGCCAAACTCGTTATACTGCCAAACTACCGACTGCACAGAAGGTGGCGGTTTAACGAGGGAGCACTGTATATCTAACAAAACACATTTAATATGTACAAGGACAACAAGAACATTTGAGGGAAAAAAAAGGTATTTTTATGCTTTTAAAATTGTTCAGTGTTCATTTTAGACAGGTTTTAGAGAACAATGTACCTCGCTTGGTGAAACAGTAATATCTGATGGTGCTTCATTTTCATCATCCACACTGAAGACAAATGTTTTTGTAAAAGATTCAGAAGGGTTTCCATTATCCTTAGACTTTATTGTCACTGAATAGCTCTGTTTCTGTTCATAGTCTACTGGTTGCATAGCTATCAGGATTCCTGCCTTCACAGCGAAGAGTTCCCAATGAGTTATCACTTGATAGATGTGATGGTCATCTACATCATCATCCAGTGATTCAAGTTTACCTATTTCATAATTAGGTGTGTTTTCTGGTATACTTGTAATTTCTCCACCAATAATGATATCCTGTGTAAAATAAATGAAAATAAAACTTTCTACATAAAGACAATTTTTTACAGATAGAGAACGAATATCTTATTCAAATACTTTTAATCATCTATGAAAAACTTGCTACAAATCCATTTCTTATTAATAATTCCTTCAAAATACTGCTATGAAAGTTCAAATCTTGACTGACCTTGACTTGTATTTACTAACAACATGTCTTTACTGGTTACTTTCTTAACATGTCTTTACTGGTTACTTTCTCAACATGTCTTTACTGGTTACTTTGTCAACATGTCTTTACTGGTTACTTTCTCAACATGTCTTTACTGATTACTTTTTCAACATGTCTTTACTGATTACTTTCACAACATGTCTTTACTGGTTACTTTGTCAACATGTCTTTACTGGTTACATTCTCAACATGTCTTTACTGGTTACTTTCTCAACATGTCTTAACTGATTACTTTCTCAACATGTCTTTACTGATTACTTTCTCAACATGTCTTTACTGATTACTTTCTCAACATGTCTTTACTGATTACTTTCTCAACATGTCTTTACTGGTTACTTTCTCAACATGTCTTTACTGGTTACTTTCTGAACATGTCTTTACTGGTTACTTTCTCAACATGTCTTTACTGATTACTTTCTCAACATGTCTTTACTGATTACTTTCTCAACATGTCTTTACTGATTACTTTCTCAACATGTCTTTACTGGTTACTTTCTCAACATGTCTTTCCTGATTACTTTCTCAACATGTCTTTACTGGTTACTTTCTCAACATGTCTTTACTGGTTACTTTCTCAACATGTCTTTACTGGTTACTTTCTCAACATGTCTTTACTGATTACTTTCTCAACATGTCTTTATTGATTACTTTCTCAACATGTCTTTACTGATTACTTTCTCAACATGTCTTTACTGGTTACTTTCACAACATGTCTTTACTGATTACTTTCTCAACATGTCTTTACTGGTTACTTTCTCAACATGTCTTTACTGATTACTTTCTCAACATGTGGATAGTATTATAAGTGGTCAGTCAAGATTTCAACTTTCATAGCAACAAGAAAGGGACATGTAGCCAGTCTAAAGCTAGACTACAGAAATCTGATAATACACAATTCCTTCAATAACATGTTTGTAAATTACTATATATTAATGTTGTGTTAATGTCCAAGTTTGACAGTATTATGCATTAATCTTATCTAAAAAATTGGTCTGTAATGAGGGAGATTGAATTTCATAAAATAAGTTCTGGCTTTATGAGATGTCATCCAGATGTTTTCCTCATTCTTTTGGTTTTTATATAACAGCATCAGCAACCAGGGCACTGAACATACAGCATAAAGTGAGTGAGTGATTGTTATACAAATCTTCTTTATTTGATTCATACACTGTGAACCCTGAATAAACCAGAATCATACGTTAAATTTATGCCCAATGTACAAAATCTGTTAATTTAATCTGTATAAACCGAACACTTGTCTATTCTGAACACATACACTGGTTCCAAGGATGTTCGGTTTAATCAGGTTTTACTGTAAGGGGAATTTAGAATGACATTATCTGTAAGTAAAAGGAATTTAGAATGACATTATCTGTCAGTAAAAGGAACTTAGAATGACATTATCTGTCAGTAAAAGGAACTTAGAATGACATTATCTGTCAGTAAAAGGAATTTAGAATGACATTATCTGTCAGTAAAAGGAACTTAGAATGACATTATCTGTAAGTAAAAGGAATTTAGAATGACATTATCTGTAAGTAAAAGGAACTTAGAATGACATTATCTGTAAGTAAAAGGAACTTAGAATGACATTATCTGTAAGTAAAAGGAATTTAGAATGACATTATCTGTAAGTAAAAGGAATTTAGAATGACATTATCTGTAAGTAAAAGGAACTTAGAATGACATTATCTGTAAGTAAAAGGAATTTAGAATGACATTATCTGTAAGTAAAAGGAACTTAGAATGACATTATCTGTAAGTAAAAGGAACTTAGAATGACATTATCTGTAAGTAAAAGGAATTTAGAATGACATTATCTGTCAGTAAAAGGAACTTAGAATGACATTATCTGTCAGTAAAAGGTATTTAGAATGACATTATCTGTAAGTAAAAGGAACTTTGAATGACATTATCTGTCAGTAAAAGGAATTTAGAATGACATTATCTGTCAGTAAAAGGAACTTAGAATGACATTATCTGTCAGTAAAAGGAACTTAGAATGACATTATCTGTCAGTAAAAGGAACTTAGAATGACATTATCTGTCAGTAAAAGGAATTTAGAATGACATTATCTGTCAGTAAAAGGAATTTAGAATGACATTATCTGTCAGTAAAAGGAATTTAGAATGACATTATCTGTAAGTAAAAGGAAGTTAGAATGACATTATCTGTCAGTAAAAGGAATTTAGAATGACATTATCTGTCAGTAAAAGGAATTTAGAATGACATTATCTGTAAGTAAAAGGAAGTTAGAATGACATTATCTGTAAGTAAAAGGAATTTAGAATGACATTATCTGTCAGTAAAAGGAATTTAGAATGACATTATCTGTAAGTAAAAGGAACTTAGAATGACATTATCTGTCAGTAAAAGGAATTTAGAATGACATTATCTGTCAGTAAAAGGAATTTAGAATGACATTATCTATCAGTAAAAGGAACTTAGAATGACATTATCTGTCAGTAAAAGGACTTTAGAATGACATTATCTGTCAGTAAAAGGAATTTAGAGTGACATTATCTGTCAGTAAAAGGAACTTAGAATGACATTATCTGTCAGTAAAAGGAATTTAGAATGACATTATCTGTAAGTAAAAGGAATTTAGAATGACATTATCTGTAAGTAAAAGGAACTTAGAATGACATTATCTGTAAGTAAAAGGAATTTAGAATGACATTATTTGTAAGTAAAAGGAATTTAGAATGACATTATCTGTCAGTAAAAGGAATTTAGAATGACATTATCTGTAAGTAAAAGGAATTTAGAATGACATTATCTGTAAGTAAAAGGAACTTAGAATGACATTATCTGTAAGTAAAAGGAACTTAGAATGCCATTATCTGTAAGTAAAAGGAATTTAGAATGACATTATCTGTAAGTAAAAGGAACTTAGAATGACATTATCTGTAAGTAAAAGGAACTTAGAATGACATTATCTGTAAGTAAAAGGAACTTAGAATGACATTATCTGTCAGTAAAAGGAACTTAGAATGACATTATCTGTAAGTAAAAGGAACTTAGAATGACATTATCTGTAAGTAAAAGGAACTTAGAATGACATTATCTGTAAGTAAAAGGAACTTAGAATGACATTATCTGTCAGTAAAAGGAATTTAGAATGACATTATCTGTAAGTAAAAGGAACTTAGAATGACATTATCTGTCAGTAAAAGGAATTTAGAATGACAATATCTGTAAGTAAAAGGAACTTAGAATGACATTATCTGTCAGTAAAAGGAATTTAGAATGACATTATCTGTAAGTAAAAGGAATTTAGAATGACATTATCTGTAAGTAAAAGGACTAATTTTCTTTGAAAGGTGGATAAAAAAACCTGTGCCTTACATATGGAGGTTCATTTGTGTTGATGACATCAAAAACAAATTCCTGTTGATATTTAAGACCAAGATGATCTGTAACTATGACAACCAGTTTATGTGACCTCTGGGTAGGATCTTCATAGTTCACAATCTTGTCCAGTAACACATCTAAGCTACACTCCGTCAAGTAAGGATCTACATCTGACTACAAAACAAAGGAAATATATGTTATTTGAGAAGAAGAATCACATTTTAACAAAATCTAATCTTGAATCCTGGTAATATTTTTCTACAATATGTTCAATCAATAACAGTATATGAGAACAATAGAATATCTTTGTTCTAGAAATAAAGAGGATTATCTTATCTTTATGGCATTGTAATAATTAACATTCAATCTCATTGATTTGTAACACAGTTTTACTACCATATTCACTGTACTAATTGGCCTCTTAACAAATGTTTTTAAATTAAAAGGTCCACACCTTACTTCATACATTATTATGAGAATGGTGTTTAGTTCATAAATGATAGTGGAACAACCTGCCACCTCAGAATTAAAATATATAATTTAAAACATTTTACTGATGTAAAATACATTGATGCTTTTCTGTGTAGAATTAATTGTGCACATTGATACTAATTAAAGTAGAACTGTTCACATAGACAATTCTCTTGTTTTCTTCTTTCTGTCCAAGATGTGTAAACTAAAATGTTTTTAAAGAATTAGATCAAAAACAGGATTTTCATTTTCAAGACTTATCCAAGCTCTTATGAGTAAAAACAAGATGAACTGTGAGCTAATTCTCACTTATGATACCCCTGCTCTTCAGCAAACAGGAAGTAGGAATCCGACGGGTCAAAAAATGCTTCCCACCATATGGGGTACCTATATGAAGCTTGTGACCAAATATCAGATTTCTGCCATCAATAGTTGCTGAGAAAAATGTGACTAAAAATGGGCATATACAAAATGTATGTTAAATGTGTATAAAAATCAACAAAGTCGGCAAACAGGAAGTAGGAATCTGATGGGTCCAAAAATGCTTCCCACGATATGGGGTACCTATATGAAGCTTGTGACCAAATATCAGATCTCTGCCATCAATAGTTGCTGAGAAAAATGTGCATATCAGTGCCTGAAATGGACGGTAGCCCAGTCGCCAAATGCGACTAATATCTTATTCGGGTAACCAAAAGCTGCTCCAAATTAGGTAGTCACTGGCCCAACAAAAAACGTTTGGGTGATTGCCTAAAAGACCATTAAAAATTGTTGCTTTACCGAAACCGGACATAAACTGCAACTTCAACGGTAGATAACTGTTCTGTTCTAGTCGAAAACGGTTTGTTACGAGCACAGCGATTGGTCCAAATACATTTTTGTAGCCAATGAATATACAGCTAATGTAATTTACTGTTCTCCCCAATTATGTATTTTTATCGAGCCAATCAATACACGTTTCCTACATGTTTTCATGTAATACACAAGTATTCGCTAAATATTAGAAAAGAAACGTGTTTTTTTTGTTTCTTTATGATTTAATTATTAAAATTGTTAAAAATTACGGACGAAGTGGAAAGTTGTGAACAATAAAGAGAATTCTGTCAACTTATAATGTTTGCAATCTGGTATCTTCTACAGTTTGGAAATTTATTCATTCAATCTGCTGCAAAATGTACATGTACGAATTTCATTTTACAGAAATCGGAAACCTTTTTGTGTCAATCCTTAGGTAATCATTGAAAAACTTTCCCCCAACAACGGAGAGAAAATCGTTGACAGTAATGTCAAACTATGGAAATGATCTGGCCTGTCACTTCTTTTAAACTTTTCATAGTTCATGTACACGGTTGCATTTTAATGACAATTGGGAGTGGTTTTCTTTTTTGGAACCAGAACTTTTGTTTACAAATTAAAAAATAACAGGAAAAGTTAACAGTTGTTTATATAACAGAAAATGACAGCACCGTTTGTTATTTCAAGAAAGTGAGATACTTGTTTGGAATGAATAACCAACTGACATTACCCCGAACTGAGAGGTTATTTTACTTTAAAATCACTTCTTCATAGTGGATTGAAATAAGTGATGTCACTCTTCACTCTGGGGAGTGCAAGAGCGGTCCTTGTAGTGGCATTAGTCTACTCTTTTCCGGATGTCTTTAATGTGATCATGGCATTGATCTCCCCTTACACAAACCAGCCTTTTATTGTCCCCATCCGATGGACTAGCATCGTTTCTTAAGACCACCCTAGCCAATGTCGTCAACGTTGTCAAAAAGGTTATAACAAGTAAATTCAGGTTTCATTTGAAAGCAATATATGCATTGGGGTGTCTTCGCAATTTCAGCTGCTCACCTGTACCTACCAAAGTTACCATGAAGAGGTCCCCCCCCCCCCCCCCAACCCCTGTGAGACTAGTGAAAGAATTAATTTTAATGTTATTGATAACAAAACAATTACTCTGAAAACTTTATATATTGATATCTGATGTCTGTTTTTCATAAAAAAAATGTCACAAAATGTTTGGGCCACCATTATGCCATTTGAACCAGTGACTAATTTTTTACTGGCCCAAACAATTTTTTTCATTTCAGGCACTGCATATATGTTCAATGTGTATAAAAACCAACTAAGTCGGCAAACAGGAAGTAGGAATCTGACGGGTCCAAAAACACTTCCCACAATATGGCATACCTATATGAAGCTTGTGACCAAATATCAGATTCCTGTCATCAAGAGTTAATTAAAAAAATGCGACAAAAAATGAGCATATATGTTCAATGTGTATAAAAATCAACAAAGTCGGCAAACAGGACGTAAGAATCTGATGGGTCCAAAAACGCTTCCCACGATATGGGGTACCTATATGAAGTTTGTGACCAAATATCAGATTTCTGCCATCAACAGTTACTGAGAAAAATGCGACGGAAAATATCTTGGACGGACGGACAGACGGACAGAGGTAAAACAGTATACCCCCCTCCCCCTTCAGGGAGCGGGGGTATAATTAAATTGTTTCCATTTCCCTCACTAACAAAATGTATATAGGTATTCATTACTCCATACAGAAATACAACTGTAGTCACTAGAAACAGCAAGGACATTTTGTCAACTTTTACTATCATAAAACTAAATTTGTACAGAATGTTGGTTATTAAAGGAGGAATTGTAAAAATGGCTGAAATAGAACACGTTTCTATTGAAAGAAATATTGTTATATGTATTGTAAAAAGTATTAGTAGTATTTAATATTGACAATATAAAAGGTCAAAAGGTTATGTGTGTATATGGTATTAATAGATTATTGTGCAGTGCTATGTACAATATGGGAGAATATTGTGTTATGTACAATACATGTTTTGTATTGGAGAATATTGTATTATGTACAATATGGGAGACAAGTCCACAGGCGTCAAGTCCAAAACAAGCTTTCCATACCATACTGATGAGAACATTATGCCAGAATTGAACTTTTGTTTTAGACATGACTGAACTGCTTCAGCTTAATATAATTTTACCTTTCCACAGTTTGGAGAAGCAGACGACAGTTTGAAAACACTACTTCCTGTTTCAGACAAGCTGAATGTCATTTTGTCTGCATCATCAGGATCAAAAGCCACTAACGTGCCAATAACTTCATCGATGAGTAAATTTTCAGGAATCTGTCTTCCAATAACCTTTTCAGAATTTAAAATCTTCACTTCAGCAGGTCTTTCATTTTGATCAGTCACTTCTATAGTAAAATTCTTTATTGTCTGAAAATGCATAAATATGGGTTTTTTTAACATCTAAACAATCTCAGTTTTCTATTATTTTTTTTTGTCTTTCCAAAAATTTTGATTCACACACATTTCAAATCTTATTTTTACATTTATTCTTAAATAAACACTTATTCAAGACTTTAAAATTAATCGCAAAGAATGCATGTACATGTATAAAAACTTACAGATAAAGGAGGAAATCCATTATCAAATGCTTGAACTTCAAATATTATAGTGGGGGTCGTCTCAAAGTTAATAGATCCACTGACAACTACAGAATCTCCACTGATTGAGAAGTAGCCTCCCTTTGATACTGAGAATGACAATGTTTGTCCTGCATCTAAGTCAACAGCTGAAACACTACCTACTACTGTCCCAAGAACAGAATTTTCTGCTACACTCTGAGCTGCAAAAGAAACAAGAAAAGGTCCTTAATATCATCAAGGTCTTTTCAACTTTTATATTATTTATATTTGTTTATTTTTTAGCAGTATAACATGCAACATGCTTTTAGCTTATAACACCAGCTTTATTTTTTCTTAGATCATAAGCTTTTATTACTGTTCTTGATTAACTTTTTTACTATTGTATATGCTTACCTTGTCTGTGCTTTAACTTATTTGCTATATTTTGTTACTATGAGTGCTTTTATCTAAATTATTAATTTGTGTGCATGCTTTTGTTGTTTTTAATTGTTATTTATTTTTGTGTTGTGTATGTCGGTCAAAACCCCACAGGCCTCGACATTAACGTTTGTCCGATACCAGTGAAAACTGACGTCGGACAAGTAGATCTTGTATTACGGTTGTCCGACGGGACAAGTGAAAAAATCAGAGATTCCCAAACGTGCCGGTACGACGGACAAATCTATTTCCACTGGTATAAAATAGCCCTGTTTGATCTCCAATTTGTTCATAATTTATTTTGATTAAAACTAAAGTGAAACGCCAGATAAAAACTATTTTATTGTATTTATCGTTCCTTCATGCTTTGATGAAGTTCAAGGACATTGACAAAATTAAAGTTGCAATCTCAGAAACGCTTTAATGAACGGAAATATCAATATTTAAAATATAAGAACAAGAATCACTCCGGAACGGACACGTAAAAATGATCGGATATCAATTTGGCACCAAATTTAAACTTCTCTTTTGTGCAAAATACGAGAGGACTTAGGCTTTTGGGAAATATTGAAACCCTTGAAAGGGACAAATATTACAAGCTTTTTCCTGATCTGGTTGAAAAGATCCACTAAAATTTTTATTTCTCTGTGAATTTAAATAAAATACTTTGCTTTCTTTATATCACAGGCACTTGTTTCTGGTAAAAAAAATATACCTAGATACTAGTATATATAGTATCTAGGTATATTTTTTTTTACCAGAAACAAGGATTTATATAACACAAATATGAGTTATTACAATTTATGTGGTATTGGATCACAACACAGTAATATTTCAAAATGAAAAGGGGGGTGGGGGTACATATAAAAATCACTGGTATGCAAAACTCCAATCAAGGTAGACAGAAATAAAAATGTGACATTGAATATATGTCCTTAAGGTAGTTATGAATAAAAAAAACCCAGAACAAATCAGTTCAGGCAGCTTTAACTATTTACTAAATTTAGGCAGGGTAACGTCAGAGGGGTCGCGAAACAATGTTTCGATTAATCGCAATTGACTTCTCCCAGAAGTCTCCCCACTTCTCTCTGTTGTCTCCCACTTCTCCCTGTGAGCTCTCTGAAAGAGAAGTCACTTCTCCCTCTAATTTGAAAGTAGTGGGAGCCCTGGATAATTATTCTCTAGTTTTTGTAATTTTTATTAATTTTTTCGGACAACTAAAAGATTGAGTCGGACAAGTACTTTTTTTAGTTAGTTGTCTGAAGGAACAAGTTGAAAAATATGTTAATGTAGGGCTTGTGTTGTATTGTTATTTAAAATGCAGACTATAAATAAAACTTATCTTATCTTATCTTAAGTCTGATGTTATAAATAAATGTAAATAATATGAGAAGGTACAGCCTTAAAGAGAATGGAATTGAGGATTAACTAATTTCAATTTGTTTTCTTGTTTTTTTCAATATTCATCATTAACTTTTACGTTGAAAAGTCTTTTCTAATTGCACAATTGAGTGAGTAAACATCGTGGACAAATGGGAATAACTGTGTTTGTTTACTCATGATGTCACGATTTGACATGAATGATGCAGTATTTACAATAACGTTTATGAGTGAATTACTGTGTTGCTGTGTTACTCAGGATGGATTACTGTGTTGCTGGGTTACTCAGGATGAATTACTGTGTTGCAGGGTTACTCAGGATGGATTACTGTGTTGCTGGGTTACTCAGGATGAATTACTGTGTTGCTGGGTTACTCAGGATGAATTACTGTGTTGCTGGGTTACTCAGGATGGATTACTGTGTTGCTGGGTTACTCAGGATGAATTACTGTGTTGCTGGGTTACTCAGGATGAATTACTGTGTTGCTGGGTTACTCAGGATGAATTACTGTGTTGCTGGGTTACTCAGGATGAATTACTGTGTTGCTGGGTTACTCAGGATGAATTACTGTGTTGCTGGGTTACTCAGAATGAATTACTGTGTTGCTGGGTTACTCAGGATGAATTACTGTGTTGCTGGGTTACTCAGGATGAATTACTGTGTTGCTGGTTTACTCAGGATGAATTACTGTGTTGCTGGGTTACTCAGGATGAATTACTGTGTTGCTGGGTTACTCAGGATGAATTACTGTGTTGCTAGGTTACTCAGGATGAATTACTGTGTTGCTGGGTTACTCAGGATGAATTACTGTGTTGCTGGGTTACTCAGGATGAATTACTGTGTTGCTGGGTTACTCAGGATGAATTACTGTGTTGCTGGGTTACTCAGGATGAATTACTGTGTTGCTGGGTTACTCAGGATGAATTACTGTGTTGCTGGGTTACTCAGGATGAATTACTGTGTTGCTGGGTTACTCAGGATGAATTACTGTGTTGCTGGGTTACTCAGGATGAATTACTGTGTTGCTGGTTTACTCAGGATGAATTACTGTGTTGCTAGGTTACTCAGGATGAATTACTGTGTTGCTAGGTTACTCAGGATTTATTGTTGATATTTAGAATTCAAGACTAGTTATACTATAAATATTCCTCAAAAGTCATATTAATCACTATACTGTCATTCTGGTACATTTTTAGAGTAATTGTTCCCTTATATTGTATAATATGTATCTGGATTAATCAAAAATTATGAAAAGTGATGGTCAACAATTCTACCAATATCAACAAAATGAACAATCACCTCTCACCTCTAATCACTGAACATGAAAAATACCATGACATATGACATTGGAAATTCCAGTCCTGGCTTGGGACAGGCACAAAATGTGGCAGGGTTAAATTCAATTGGTTAATGGGATTCCAACCCAAATGTATGAATACAAATTACCTGACAAAGTGATACTACTTGGAGGATCATTGGAGTCTGTGATATCTATAGTGAATGTGACCTCCTTTGATAGAGGTGGCTGACCAGTGTCTGTAGCTAACACAGAGATAGCATAAGACCTCTCTGTCTCATAATCAAAGTATGGACGATCAACCTATAAAATAACATAACTAATCAAATTAGTGTGGATGATATACAGGATATTCAAATGAAACAATTGCATCGGTGGCGTAATGGTTTGAGTGCTTGCCTCGAGTGTTATAGATCGTGGGTTCAAGCCCCGGTCGGGTTAAACCAGACTATAAAATTGGTATTTGTTGCTTCTCCACTAAGCACACAGCATAAAGGAGAAAGAGCAAGACTGGTTAGCTCGGAATCAGGATAATGTGTCCGAATGGGGGCGACATGTCTATCTGTGGACTGTTGTTTCAGTGAGCTAGCACTATAAAAATCAACTCAGCGTTTTGGTCTAGTACAAAGTGGACCTCATCATCACCTCATTGAAAATTAACTTGTTCTTGCCATGATATAGCTGAAAAATTGCTGAATTGGTATTAAACAACAATCACTCACTCACTCACTCAAATGAAACATTATATAGGGGCTGTTATTTTATCATGAAAAAAAACCCACATAGTACATTTGAAACGTTGCATAGAAGAGCTCTATTTTAAAAATATAGGTACTTTGACCTGGGAGTCACATACAACCCTTATCCCCACATAATTCCTAGGAGGTTATCATTTCACAAGTTTCTGTAGAGCTCTTAGATGCATACCCTCTGCAACAAGGTATATAACAGAAAGTCCATTGCTTGATATGGGAAACCCCAAAATTCATTCAGAGCAAAAATTAATTAGAAGGTGCACAATGACATTTTTTTACTAATAGATCCCTGAAATTTTCATGAAATCCATTTACTGGTTTCAGAGGAGTTGAGGACAGACATAGCTCATCATCTCATATAATGGAAATAGAAAAAGGTCATTGTTTAATATATGAAACCCAAAAAATCATTCAGATAAAAAAAAATAAACTATGAGGTGCATAATGCCAGTTACTTAAGAATCCCTGAAAGTTTTATTGAATTCCATTCACTGGTTTCAGAGGAGTAAAGGATTGAAGGTGCAGACGGGCAAGAGAATGGAGAGACGAATGGAACTGCTGAGCATTATATATCGCCTGCTTCTTTAGCATAGGTATAAGAACTCATCTGAAAACTATATACCCCCTGCTTCTTTAGCATAGGTATAAGAATTGATCTGAAAACTATATATCGCCTGCTTCTTTAGCATAGGTATAAGAACTGATCTGAAAACTATATATCGCCTGCTTCTTTAGCATAGGTATAAGAACTCATCTGAAAACTATATATCGCCTGCTTCTTTAGCATAGGTATAAGAACTGATCTGAAAACTATATATCGCCTGCTTCTTTAGCATAGGTATAAGAATTGATCTGAAAACTATATACCCCCTGCTTCTTTAGCATAGGTATAAGAACTCATCTGAAAACTATATATCACCTGCTTCTTTAGCATAGGTATAAGAACTGATCTGAAAACTATATATCGCCTGCTTCTTTAGCATAGGTATAAGAACTGATCTGAAAACTATATATCGCCTGCTTCTTTAGCATAGGTATAAGAACTGATCTGAAAACTATATATCGCCTGCTGCTTTAGCATAGGGAGGGCCTGGGTGGCTCAATGAGTTAGGTAGTTGGATTACCTAACAACTCATACAAGCCTATCACCAATACGACGTGGGTTCACGCCCGGCTTTGTAAATTACAAAAAAGGGTGCACTCGACTCGCAGCCGCAAGTGATAAAGTTTACCAGCTGCTTGCCCATGGTCGGTGGTTCTCTCCGGGTACTCCGGCTTCTTCCACAACTAAAACTGGTCGCCATGATATAGCTGAAATATTGCTGAAAGTGGCATTAAACACCAAAAACCAATCAATCAATCTTTATCATAGGTATAAGAACTCGTATGAAAACTATATATCGCCTGCTTCTTTAGCATAGGTATAAGAACTCATCTGAAAACTATATATTGCCTGCTTCTTTAGCATAGGTATAAGAACTGATCTGAAAACTATATATCGCCTGCTTCTTTAGCATAGGTATAAGAACTCATCTGAAAACTATATATCGCCTGCTTCTTTAGCATAGGTATAAGAACTGATCTGAAAACTATATATCGCCTGCTTCTTTAGCATAGGTATAAGAACTCATATGAATACTATATACCCCCTTCTTTTGCATAGGTATAATAACTCATATGAATACTAAATATCGCCTGCTTGGTCAGCGAGGATATAACAAAAACTTTTGAAGTTGTCTTCCTCATCAGAAATAAATATTAGATAGTTGTTTGTCCTTTTTCTTTTGGCCATTGTGTTGTCTGTTCTTCATCAATATACAGATTTTGATTACAGCTTTGGTATCTTCAAACTCCTCTCAGCTTCAATTTGGAAAAACATAAAGTTTGTAAATACATCACAACATATATGGCTGTTTATATAACTATAGAGTACACAGTTAATAACTTACAATAACTAGTTTACTGTATATCTGAAATCTACCATTAGCATTATCTGTCATTGTATAAGTAAATGACTGGGTTTGTCTTCCTTGGTTGTCAGGATCTTCTGTTATCAAACTGCCAATAACATAGCCTGATTCACTATTTTCTGGAATCTAAAATGATTAAATTGTATAAACATAATACAAAGCTACAGTCAAACCTGCTTTAATGACCACCTCTATTAAGCAATAACTTGTATAATGTGATCTTAATTTTTATTTCCCTTCACTGTGCATTTCATATCAATTAAATCTGTATTAAGGGACCACCTGTCTTATGTGACCATATTTCACTGTTTCCTTGGAAGGTCACATAAGACAGGTTAGACTGTATTTGGTTTAGATGAAAAAAAATGTATTCGCCCCCCTCTTTACAAGCAGGGGACATAGCCACAATAATATAAATAATTTGACCTACATCTATCTATATGGTCAGTACATGACAATACTAAGGTTTGACTACCACCCATGGTAAGATGTATATGAAACAACCTTATATAAATATAAAATAACTGTAATTGTAAAGGCTAAACTCTCTGGAAAACAACCTCTCGATGGTTGACAACTTGATGATATTATACAATTATAGCTTTTGTATGAGGTCGATACGTGGTTATATCGACCAAGCAGAAGTATATCGACTGAGGACGTAGTCCTCAGTCGATATACTTCTTTTGTTCGATATAAACCATGTATCGACCTCATACAAAAGCTATAATTGTTATAATATTAATCCACATTATTGACAAATATAAGGAAACTTTTTATTTCTGAATATATCACTGCATTTTCTTTTATGGATTTTGGGAAAATTTATGTTTATTTTTAGAAATGTGCTATACGACCGTGCAATCTGCTATTTTCTATATTACAAACATTTTGGGAAAATTTATGTTTATTTTTAGTAATGTGCTGTATGACCGTGCAATCTGCTATTTTCTATATTACAAAAATCGTTGACAGTGCAACCTTTGTTTATACAGTATATCATGTGAATTGGTATCTACCAATCAAATTTTAAGAATGATATCAGATTAATAATATAAAGGCAATAACAGTTTTATTATACCAAAGCTACTGTCTTGGTACGGCATGTTTAAAATTTGTCATCAAGTACATCTAAAATTCACATTCTGCTATCCTCCCAAAGTCATTTGATTCCATAATTCTATCCTGTTCACTGATAATGTTTTGTATGTTTTGTAGAAGACAATAAAATAATTTCCAGCATAAAAAATATAAATATGGAACTAGACTAAAAAAGGATTTTCCATACACTTTCAGTTGTCAGGGGTTGTTGATTAGGTAACATTCTATTGTCTCCCATTAAAATATATTTGTTGGGTATGTCAACCGTAAAACATCCATATTATCTTATTACTTTTATATTTCAAAATTTATGTAAGGTATAATAACATTTTGCTATAAACTTTTTCATAACATAATTCTTCTTCTAAAAACAAAAATATTTCCCCCAAAATTTCTTAATGTTTAAAAATAAAAAAATTAAATATCAAACTTAGTACACACAACAAGTTTCTATAATAACCTTCATCAGGTGTCTGGAATAACCTTCATCAGGTGAGTACATTCACAAGTCAAAAGATTAGAAAGCCAAATAATTTAAAGGTTTTGAGAGCAAGTAAACCAAAGGGCCCCAACAGGGTATCCAAAATCAACAAAGGTCACCTATGCCTGAGGGAGGAGAACCTGTGTATATTATTCCAGAATACAATAGAAACCACCTAGTATGTTTCATTAGAATGCTATATTCAATATCAAACAAGGGCAACGCAAAGCGTGGCGTATCCCCTCGCCTAAAAATTTAACCCGGTGACCTTGACCTTTGACCTTGAAAATCAATAGGGTTCCAGATTCTCTTAAGGACTAAGTATGTACCTAGTTTGGTGAAAATCCATTGAAGGATGTTGATTCTAGAGTGTTCACAAGGATGCTACGTGGTAAAAATTTGACCCAGTGACCTTGAGCTTTGACCTTGAAAATCAAGTGTTCCAGATTTTCTTAAGGACTAGGTATGTAACAAGTTTGGTGAAAATTCATTGAAAGATGTTGATTCTAGAGTGTTCACAAGGATGTTACAGGGTAAAATTTAGATCATGTGACCTTGAAAATCAATAGGTTTCCAAACTCTCCTAAGGACTAAGTATGTACCAAGTTTGGTCAAAATCCATTGAAGGATGTTGATTCTAGTGTTCACAAGGATGTTACAGGGTGAAAATTATACCTTGTGACCTTGACCTTTGACCTTGAAAATCAATAGGGTTCCAGATTCTCTTAAGGACTAAGTATGTACCTAGTTTGGTGAAAATCCATTGAAGGATGTTGATTCTAGAGTGTTCACAAGGATGCTACGTGGTAAAAATTTGACCCAGTGACCTTGAGCTTTGACCTTGAAAATCAAGTGTTCCAGATTTTCTTAAGGACTAGGTATGTAACAAGTTTGGTGAAAATCCATTGAAAGATGTTGATTCTAGAGTGTTCACAAGGATGTTACAGGGTAAAATTTAGATCATGTGACCTTGAAAATCAATAGGGTTCCAAACTCTCCTAAGGACTAAGTATCTACCAAGTTTGGTCAAAATCCATTGAAGGATGTTGATTCTAGTGTTCACAAGGATGTTACAGGGTGAAAATTATACCTTGTGACCTTGACCTTTGACCTTCAAAATTAATAGGGTTCCAGACTCTCCTGAGGACTAAGTATGTACCAAGTTTAGTCAAAATCCATTGAAGGATGTTGATTCTAGAGTGTTCACAAGGATGTTATGCTGTAACAAATTTGACCCGGTGACCTTGACCTTTGATCTTGAAAATCAATAGGGTTCCAGATTTTCTTAAGGACTAAGTATGAACCAAGTTTGGTGAAAATCCATTGAAAGATGTTGATTGTAGAGTGTTGTTCACAAGGATGTTACAGGGTAAAAGTTAGACCTTGACCTTTGACCTTGAAAATCAATAGGGTTCAAGACTCTCCTAAGGACTAAGTATGTACCCAGTTTGGTCAAAATCCATAGAAGGATGTTGATTCTAGAGTGTTCACAAGGATGTTATGCGGTAAAAAATTTGACCCGGTGACCGTGACCTTTGACCTTGAAAATCAATAGGGTTCCAGATTCTCTTAAGGACTAAGTATGTACCAAGTTTGGTCAAAATCCATTGAAGGATGTTGATTCTAGAGTGTTCACAAAGATGTTACGGAAGAAGGACGGACGGACGGAAGGAAGGATGGAAGGAAGGACGGACGGTAGCATTACTATATCCCTTCGCAACTTCGTTGGCGAGGCGATAATAAATCTTCAATCGGTAAATGTAAAAATCAAACTGTTAAGACCTTGTTTCCTGTGAGTTTGACAAGGTAGGGAGCCTCATTTACATCAGTCACATCAACAGTAAACACTTTATCAAAGTGTAAAGATGGATTTCCATTATCAGTTGCACGGATGGTAATTTCATGTGTCTTCTGTTTCTCATAGTCCAACTCAGCAGCAGATGTCACCTATAAATAAAGTAGAAAACCCCAGTTAATTCTCAGTACATTTTTTGTTACAATATATACATGTATGCATGGTTGTTCCATGAATGTAAACAAAAACAACTTATTAACTTCAATATTTATATATAAAAAACCCAACAGCAATACCTGGAACCCACAATAACATTTTTCCCTGTAATAATTCATATACTGCTATAGTAGGTGGAATAAACGACTAATCGGTAGTTGTTGGGAGCTGAAATGATATGATATAAAGATTTACATCTATCTATATGCAATCAGTGTCTATCATCACTTCAAGTGTGAGTTCTATTCCCTACCACACATGAGGTGTACCGGTACTTCATACAACTTAATGTGATACAGAATGTCAGTAACTAGTGTTCCCTTCCATTGATGGAGTGACAATATATTCTATTATTAATGGTTTTCTCTAAACCCTCTGTTGGAATATCAACAATCTCATCACCAGAGAATATTGTAACTAACAATTTTGAGATGTTCATTGAAAGTTACCAAGACAGCTTAAAAGACAATTTTATTGTTTCTTAATAAAGTCATATAAGTTGTATTTATGTGTTGAAACATTTTCTTATTGATCATTTGTTTGGTACAAGAATACTGATTTAGTTGTTCTTAAATATAAGTACAGTGGAACTTGTCTAAATCGAATCTCCTTGGGATAGCTTTTGTGTTTGGTTAATACAGGTTAAAATAACAAAGATTTCATACATTGGGATTTAATACAAAGTTATTTAGGATTTCGTTTTATTCAGGGTTCAGCTTAAGCAGGTTTCACTATAATCGATTTTCTATGAAAATTTTCATGCAGAAATTAAATTAAATATTATTTCTTCTACTGTACTTACCTTAAGCTGATTATGAGCCATGTAAAAGAATTTGGTGTCTGACCGAATAGTAAAGCTGTGTGTCTGAGTTGTATCAGTGTCGTCTGCTGATAAAGTTGCCATGACAAAATCAACTGTATTTTCTGGGATGGTTAAAGATCCTTCAAATTTTATGTCCTGTTGTTAACATAGCAAAGAAAAATGAATTAATATTGAATATGATTTCAATCTTGTATAAAAAGATATTAAACTAAAACACACTTGTATTATGAAAAGAAAATTTTAACAGTAATCGTTAACAATTCAACTAATATCAACAAAACAAACAATCACCTATCATCTCAAACCATCGAACACAAAAAAATAATAATGCCCATAACATATGGCTTTAGAAATCTAGGTCCTGGCACAAAAATGTGGCAGGGTTAAACCAGTAAATGGGATCAAACCCCAACCCTCTCTCTCTTGATTGCCAGTGTACTAACTTAATCAATAATGCTCTTCTCTATCAGTGAAATAGATCAGATAAAATAAAAACATAGATCTCTAATCTAGAATTCATGACATATTTCTGGAATAGCCTTCATCAGGTATGCTCGAAGTCAAAATATTTGTGAGCAATAAAACCAAATGCTTAGGTCACCTCACTTGAGGGGAAAATCTTAGTATTAATAATAAATACATTATTTAGGAGCTCTAAATTTCAATTATAAATATATATACTAATAACGTATGTCAGTGATGAAACACTGACTACTGGGAGGATGATAACTTCGGGGATTAAAAGTTCACCAGTAGAGGTTTTGACACAGTGATAGTAATAAAAATATAGATTCTCCTTCAGTTGCCCGTGGGTTACGATATTTCTCCACTCAAGAGAGTTAAATGTAAAATTTTAACCACAAGCTGTCAGGCGAGTGTAATTTAACTCTTGAGAGTGGAGAAATATCGTAATCCACATGGGCAACTGAAGGAGAATTTGCTTCTCCCATTATTTAACACAAACTTTATTTCAAAATCTGATTCAATGACCGATTTGACAACATGTGGGGAAAGACAAGAAACATTTTAATCCTCTAGAGGATTACAGATTTTTCCACCACTGGTTCAGCAGGGTTAAAACATCATAATAATGGGAGAAACATAGATGTCTAATATAGTGTGTACAACATGTTCCTGGAATACCATTCATTAGGTAAGATGAAAGTTACTTAAGATAAAAAAAACTCATTTGATTACAACTTACAGTGGGTGGATCATTAGCATCTCCAATTGTTAATGTTATCTGTTTACTGATCTTTAATCCTTCCTTGTCAGTGGCATAGAACAAGAGGTCCACTGAGGCCTCACTCTCAAAATCAAATGAAACAGAGCTTCTCACATCAGCTGTACATCTAGTAGCCTGACAAAAGAAAATATCAAAATTTACTAAGACAAACAAAAATATTTGTCAAGAAACATATCAGTTGTCCGTTATTGTGTATGTAACACCAAACAATGAATTAGTATATTATCATGTAGTTTTAATGTAAATGTGGGAACAACAGAACAATTTTAATTTCATTTTAAATTTTGTCAAGAAACATACTGTACATTTGTTAAAAAATATATAAATTCCAGACAAGTACGGTACATAAAATATTCAAACTTTCAAATATAATTTTTTTTTTTTTTTTTTTTTTCCATCATCTGTCTTTTTTTTCAATTTGCAAAATGGGACTAACAATCACAAGAACAAAACAGGTGTCTCTAAGACCCAAATAACTTCAGTACTTTTTTCTATATATTCAAAAGAAAAACAGACGGGCATGGGATTTTAGTACATCACTGTTTTAAAAGCTATGTGCTGATATTTAGAGGAATCTCATTGATATTAGAAAGAAAAATATGGAGCAACTTACATGTGTTAAACGTATACACTTCTGATTGTACAATTTAATCTTTGTAGAAGTAGTTGTAAATGTTACTGAATCTGTTGCATCATGGTCTAAAACAGTTACTCGACCAATCATAGTGTCTACCGGCATGTTCTCGTCAATGATTGGTTTATTTGTTTGAAATGAATTTGTCTGTCCAGAAATAGGTTCAACAGAAAGGCTGAATGGTGGTTCATTAACATTGATCACTTGCAGAACAAACTTTTTTGATATCTGTTAAAAAGAAAAGAAAAAAAAAAGATATTAAAAGCTAACAATTCTTTTGTAATATGCCCTGATAACTGAAGGTCAGCTCAACCACAGAATGATCTTTTTAACAATTCAAAGTTCTTCAATACATTACCTGGTTTAAACGCTGCCACATTTTTGTGCCTGTCCCAAGCCAGAACCTGGATTTCCAGTGCCATATGCTGTGGTCTTTTTTGGTGTTCAATTGTTTAAGGTGAGAAGTGTTTGTTTGCTTTGTTGATATTGTGGAATTGTTGACGATCACTATTTAAACTTTCTTAACTTTCAACAACTCCAGGATAACCATACAATATATAGTCCAAAAATATTTCATTTATTTGTACGAGTAACAAATAAATTTTATTTTTATAGGCAGTGTATGTACATGTATATTGTGTTTTTCCTGCAGTGAATGTCAAAGAGTCCAAAACAACTGTCAATATTACTGAAAAGAGCTTTGTTCCAATCATATTCAAGGGTGTCCTCTGTCATGTCCATGCTATACTGTTACCATGTCTTAGTTTGCTCTCTATATACCAGGTACCAGGTCATTTTTATTTGTATACCAGTCCATTAAAGCAAAAAATATATACCTATATTTTATTGTACAGCAAAAGAAAAGATAAATACAGGTTGAATTGTATCTATATAAGAGATCTATTGGCTAGATAATAAGATTACATACCTTTTGTGGTTCATCTCTACTGTCAATGCAGGCCTCTACATTAACATATTTTTCAACTTGTCCCTTCAGACAACTAACTAAAAAAAGTACTTGTCCGACTCAATCTTTTAGTTGTCCGAAAAAATTAATAAAAATTACAAAAACTAGAGAATAAATATCCAGGGCTCCCACTACTTTCAGAGAGCTCACAGGGAGAAGTGGGAGACAACAGAGAGAAGTGGGGAGACTTCTGGGAGAAGTCAATTGCGATTAATCAAAACATTGTTTTGCGACCCCTCTGACGTTACCCTGCCTAAATTTAGTAAATAGTTAAAGCTGCCTGAACTGATTTGTTCTGGGTTTTTTTATTATTCATAACTACCTTAAGGACATATATTCAATGTCACATTTTTATTTCTGTCTACCTTGATTGGAGTCTTGCATACCAGTGATTTCTATATGTAAAAAAAAATATATCTAGATACTATATATACCAGTATCTAGGTATATTTTTTTACCAGAAACAAGTGCCTGTGATATAAATAAAGCAAAGTATTCTATCTAAATTTACAGAGAAATAAAAATTTTAGTGGATCTTTTCAGCCAGATCAGGAAAAAGCTTGTAATATTTGTCCATTTCAAAGGTTTCAATATTTCCCAAAAGCCTAAATCAAGTCCTCTATCGTATTTTGCACAAAAGACAAGTTTAAATTTGGCGCCAAATTGATATCCGATAATTTTTACGTGTCCGTTCCGGAGTGATTCTTGTTCTTATGTTTCAAATATTGATATTTTGAAGTTCATTAAAGTGTTTCTGAGATTGCGACTTTAATTTTGTCAATGTCCTTGAACTTCATCAAAGCATGTCTGGAGGAACGATAAACAATACAATTAAAGAGTTTTGATTTGGCGTTTCACTTTAGTTTTAATCAAAATAAATTATGGACAAATTGGAGATCAAACAGGGCTCTTTTATACAACAAACCCAGTATTTTATACCAGTGGAAATAGATTTGTCCGTCGTACCGACACGTTTGGGAATCTGATTTTTTCACTTGTCTCGTCGGACAACCGTAATACAAGATCTACTTGTCCGACGTCAGTTTTCACTGGTACCGGACAATCGGACAAACGTTAATGTCGAGGCCTTTCAGTGGCCTCCATAGTAAGATTTTTTTAGAGTTTTAGTATCTATATAACAGATCTATTAGCTAGATAATAAGATTACTTACAGTTTGTGGTTCATCTCTACTGTCAGTGGCCTCTACAGTAATATTATAAGTGGCTTTGGTCTCATAATCTAGTTTTTGAAGTAAACCTATAGTATTGCCTATAACAGTAAATACTCCCTCATCACCTGCAGTAATGGAATATATGAATGAACTGTCATCTTCATCATCTACCTACAAATAAGGCAACATTTATTTATTTTCTATTTTGATAAATACATATACATGTACAGTCAAACCTGTATACAAAAAGGGGGCGGGGCATCCTTGTGATCATATGGTAGTTGGATTTACAGCTACCTGTGCAATCAGTGCCTATCACCACTAAAGTTGTGAGTTCAAATCCTGCTCATGGCAAAGTATACTTGATACAACATTATGTGATAAAGTTTGTCTGTAGTTTTCTACGGATACTCTGGTTTCCTTCATCAAATAAAACTGACCGCCACGATATAACTGAAATATTATTGAAAGTGGTGTTAAACACCATACCCCTAACCGCTTGTTTTCTATTTTAATAAATACATATGCATGTACAGTCAAACCTCAATACAAAGTGCCCTTTATTGAGCAGTTGTCCTTTATATACAGGTTTAAATAAATTATATGCACTATTTCATTTTCATTATTTCTTTAATTACCTCCATCGTGGCTACTTTAGAATCTAATGGCAGATCTTCACGCAGGTTTTCTACTTTAATGTCCAAATGTCTAGGAGGATCATTAACGTCTTCTACAACCACTGTCAGAGTAAAACTATTACTCATTGGTGGCTTTCCATTATCTGTTACCATGACAACAATAGTATGGCTGGTTGCCGATTCAAAATCTAACAGACACTCGTCATTTCCCAGTGTTTCACAATCTTGTCCAACAGCCTTAACCTGAAATATTACAGATTTATTTTGTTTATAAATGAAAAGTTGAATTAAAATCCTTATACTAATGAACAAACATAATCATATATAATCAACCAATTTTAGGCAATAACCATTTATTATAAGATGATGTTAAAGAACGTCATACAATTCTCAATTAGGAACATTTTACTAATAACAATTTTTCGAAAAATTTGTTTCTCCGTGGATATATGAACAGAGAAATGACTGGCCCTTAATATTGGCTAATAATTTGGGTCCTTGATGGTCTTATTTACCTTTACTTGATTTCCATCTAGAACAAATCTACCTCCAGCATTGTCAGTTAGGGTATATGTAAATGTTTGGTCTTTGTCTGGATCCTCTGTTACTAAGTCTCCAACTAAAGTTCCCACAGCACTCATCTCTAGTACCTGTGTAATTATAGGAAGTAATTACATGTATATGAATATTATCAGTCTAATTTAGGTATAATGTGTTCTTTAATAATACTTCTCATTTTTAACAACTACAATAGTCTCCCTTTAATAAGGCCACTCCCACCAAAGGTCATTCACACCAATGGCCACACCCACCAAAGGTCACCCTTCTTGTCAGGCCAGATTTCAGAAGCACTGAGATAGTACAGTACTACTAAGTTATTCTCTCAACACAGAAGGGGGGGGGGGGGGGGGGGGGGCTAATAAGAGGAGGACTATTGTATTAATATTCCCATAATTATCCCTAATAGTAGCTTTTTTGATAAACATTTTAGATTTCACATTTTTAAATACATTAAATATACATATTTGACTTTTAATGAACCAAATTTTAATCTTAGTTTTCTTCAATTTTTTGTTTATAAATGTCAATTCACTGTACATGAAACAGTTTTAAAGCTTGATACCTGGTTATTACTCAGTTCAACTTTAGTAGGCATTTCATTCACATCTGTCACTTGTACTGTAAACTGTTGTTTTATAGTCAGTCCTCCATGGTCAGTTACCTTCACCTCTAAGTCTACAGAATCCTGGCTTTCATGATTTAAATCAGCATCTGCAATAAATTATTTTGAACATCGAACATTGAACTAACATCATTCAGTGAAAAGATCAATAATCTTTACCTAGCCTGAATGTCATAAAATTCCTGAGTTCATACTCCAAAATCATCCAATCAAATCACTGTATTTATTGGATGCCATGTTCTGATTGGTTGTTTTTTGAGTAGGAGTAAACAAACCTTACTCAAAGTTTTATTGCAGTAAGGTCTGGAAAAACAGAAAATCTTTTTAATTTTTATTTGTCTTTTGATGTTTTTCCACACATTTAGTAATTATTTATTCAATAAATATTTAACAGATATTGCTTTAAACATGGTATACTTAAATTTAAGTATTAATACAAAAAATATGCATAAAAAAGTAACTTAATTTTCTCTATTATTTCACCTTATCATTACCCGATAGGCAATAGTTATGTGCAGCAAACTAACCCATTAATACATCTAATACAATTCTTGTTGTTCAAACCTTCATGTTTATACTCCGACCAATAAAACTGATTGCCACTATATAACTGAAATATTGTTGAAAGTGATGTTAAACACCATAACCCTAACCCTTAACCCTTCGTGTTTGCTGAAGTAACAATTAAAAAGCCGACTTGAACAAAAATAAAAATAAAAATGAGGTGTAATTGTTGTAGATTGTTATTTGCTCAATAAAATTAACAAGTAAATAGGTGTTTTATAATTTTTTCAATAACATTAAAACCAAATGCACAGATTATAAGGAAATTTGCATGTTAAAATCTGACAAAAAGTTGAACATTTTTAATGGGAAATGTCCATCATAATTTTACTATTTACAGCATCAAGGATTTTATCATTTTTTGACAAAAAGTACATAAAGATATATTCCAATTAAACCAAATAAAACTGGTATTTCAAGGATAGTATAAATACTAAGTCATGAGTTCTTGTTGAATATATTATTGACCATTTCCTAAGTACCTCTCACCAAGAAATAATGCATAAACACTAGAGGATTATATATAGAATAAAAAAAATCATTCATTTTCATTTTCACAAATGTGTTCTGGTAACCTACAAAGAATACTACACAATTTCTTCTAATCTATAAAGGGGTAAATTATCTAAAATTTAAAGGTGTCATCTAACAATAAAACATGTATATATAACATAAAAATCATCTACACAGACATCTACATCTATATCTACTAGGTACAGAACTCTGTCTTTGCAGACCGTTACGTTCCGGAAAAACTATTGCGCAGCGCAAAAAGAGTGGCGGAAAAGAGTTAAAGAATGAACTGTGAAGAGAATATATAATCCAATCAACGGCAAGAAAAAGATTGAAAAGAAATAAAGAATCAAAAGATCCCAAATTGATTTCTGTTCTTCTGATTAGACCAATCTGGCTACCGTAGCGGCTCCTGGGCATAAACCCAACCGGCACAGCTCTAATCTTCATTAGAACTTACTAACCATTTGGGCCTTGTGAGATTTAGAACTGAAGAGAAGCCAACCCTCACTTGAAGGATACCAAGTCGGGGGCCTCAGCAACTGTTGCTGGTAGTATATTCCAGGTAGGCATAGTTCTGGGGAAGATATAGGAGCAAGATTCCTACAAGTTAACTTAAGATGTGCAAACTTAGTCAAATCTTTCCTTCAAATTCACTTCAAATTACGTGTGCACCTGCTTCAAGCACAAATTTGACCATCTAAACATGTCATCAAGCTCAGTTGATGGAACCACCAAATGAGTTTGTGACATGTTTAGATGGGAGTTATGTGCTTAGACTGTCAAATTCTAATGTTTGATGTATACAAATTTACATTGATTGAAATATTGAAAAAGTTACATTCATGAATTTGTAAAAACAAATTACAAAATTTAACTAATAGGAGTCTTGCTATTAAAACAATCAAGGTATTCTACAGGTGAATATTTGTCAAAGATATATCTGTACCCTCAGACATGTATATATAGCATAAAAATGATCTACACAGACATCTACATCTACATCTACTAGGTACAGAACTCTGTCTTTGCAGACCGTTACGTTCCGGAAAAACTATTGCGCTGCGGTGGCGGAAAAGAGTTAAAGAATGAACTGTGAAGAGAATATATAATCCAATCAACGACAAGAAAAAGATTGAAAAGAAATAAAGAATCAAAAGACCCCAAATTGATTTCTGTTCTTCTGATTAGACCAATCTGGCTACCGTAGCGGCTCCTGGGCATAAACCCAACCGGCACAGCTCTAATCTTCATTAGAACTTACTAACCATTTGGGCCTTGTGAGATTTAGAACTGAAGAGAAGCCAACCCTCACTTGAAGGATACCAAGTCGGGGGCCTCAGCAACTGTTGCTGGTAGTATATTCCAGGTAGGCATAGTTCTGGGGAAGATATAGGAGCAAGATTCCTACAAGTTAACTTAAGGTGTGCAAACTTAGTAAAATCTTTCCTTCAAATTCACTTCAAACTACGTGTGCACCTGCTTCAAGCACAAATTTGACCATCTAAACATGTCATCAAGCTCAGTTGATGGAACCACCAAATGAGTTTGTGACATGTTTAGATGGGAGTTATGTGCTTAGACTGTCAAATTCTAATGTTTGATGTATACAAATTTACATTGATTGAAATATTGAAAAAGTTACATTCATGAATTTGTAAAAACAAATTACAAAATTTAACTAATAGGAGCCTTGCTATTAAAACAATCAAGGTATTCTACAGGTGAATATTTGTCAAAGATATATCTGTACCCTCAGACACAGACAAGTGCCCTGTCTGACTGAGTATAAATTTTCCTGCTCCATCATTGGTCAGTAGGTATGTGTGACTATCATGGTCGTCAATGTCATCCACGGTAAATATACCTAGTGTTATACCATTAACATTCTCCTGAACAGTCGGCTCTCCTCCACTATAAAGTATTTTCTGTGTAACATAATATAAACATCTTATTCTATTTAGTACCATCCAACACCACCAGGGGAGATAACTTAAATGATTTGGTACAAACTGAAACAATTCTTTTTGTCTGTTGTTTTAGCATAAATATACATCTTATTCTGTGTTGCATCATCCAAGTAGCCGCCACGATATAACTGAAATATTGTTGAAAGTGGCGTTAAACACCATGACCATACCATCCAACGTAACACAACCAGGGGTGATAACTCAAAATGTTTTGGTATCAACTGAAACAGTTTCTGATATCTTTTCTGTTGTTGTAACATAATAACAAAATAACATTAAAATCTGCAGAATTGTGGTTAAATGTCCACACCATCACTATAACATAATAACTGCCATTTTTAACTATGGAATGATTTGTTTCTATAGACATTTAGGTCTCAAACTATTCACCAATCAGAGCTTAGAACATATACAAAAGTAGTCCCTTTTAAAACAAAAAGTTCCTTTCACTTTGTAGTATTGTGAAAAATACTGAATGGAATGGAATAATTAAAACTGATAATTGAAGTTAAATATATAAGGATTATTTTGATGGATTTAGTAGTATCTTAATACCTCTTTGAAGGATTGATGCATGACCTATAAATACTGAATTTCCTGGGGATGACAGAGATATTTTTAGAGTAGGTGTTTTCCATAGCCTGGCATTTCACGGCAAGACTTTAAACATCCAATGATATTCTGACAGAACGTTGACGAATCATGTACGGTTCAGAAAACATATGGTCTTGGAAAGGTTAAACTTAAGATAAAATGGCCAGGTAGGCTAAAAAAAACACAAATTTAGTATAAAATGTTAAAGAAATTAATTAGTGGTTTCACACCTTTTGCACATTCCAGATTTGATTCTAAAATTATATGATTTTATACGTTTATTATAGAAACTATTTCCCTTACGATGGTCAAAAAACATAGGACAAAGAATTTGAGTATAATTTTCTTACAATTTGTAGATATTTGAACCTTGTCAAAAATCAGAGGATAATTGTATAGCATATAGAAAATTAACAAGTTGTCACATAAAAAATTGTATAGATTTTGGAGAAATTATGTTATTTTCATTAAACTTTGCATAAAAAGGAACCCTTTTGTCCACATTAAAGGGAAACAACTCTTCTAACAAGAGCACCGCCCATGGGTGCTGGACGCTCGGCTTTTTCGTATCTGATATTAAACTGCAAGCAATTTACAAAGTTATACATACTTCTAACTTGTCAACAGATTGGGGTCAACACTTTCTACAAGTGTATTGAGTTTCAAGTTAATAGCTTTGATAGTTATTGAGAAATTTTAATTATACTAAAAAAATATCCCAAATTTCTATGTACTATGTCGAAACAAGGGCAGATAACTCTGGATATACAAATCACAGGGTCATCTGCCTTGTTGTAATGGGTTCCCCATTTGATAGTGAACATGTATGCTGAGTTTCATTTCAATGCCTATCATAATTATTGAGAAATTGTATTTTTAGCTCATTCTAAGTCAAAAAGGGGGAATAACTCAAATAAAATGCTAGATGGAGTTGTCTTCTCTTGTCAACAGATTGGGGTCAACACTTTCTACAAGTGTATTGAGTTTCAAGTTAATAGCTTTGATAGATATTGAGAAATTTTAATTATACTAAAAAAATATCCCTAATTTCTATGTACTATTTTAATTTAAACATATTTTATTGTCTAAATAATGACAAAAGGATCAGACACAAATTTTTCAACTTAGTATTGTCTTCTCCATATACATACAATATACAATATACAATATGATAAGCATTATTATTACATTATTTCTCTAAAATTTTCACATGAAGACATGAAACAAAAAATGTAGCAATAAAGCAGAATGCAACAATGGAATACCATTAAATGTAACCAATCAAACAGACCCGAGTATAACAAAAGAAAACTGGGACATAGACCTATAGCACGTGTTGTTAAGTTATTGGATTGATAATACATTATTTCTCCAAATGTAAGTACTTTTAGTTCACTTTGTGTATTATAATATGGTATTAAAGATGAGTTATCCATTGTCGCATACTGTTGTAAACAAAAAGAAAAAAAAAGAAAGGAAAAGAAAAAAAGAACAATAGAAATAAACTTTCGAGGTCAGTCGCGAACGGTAAACAATATAAACATCAGCACACATTCTCATACAGTAGTCAATTTATTGTGAAACGACCTGTGTCTTGAATGAATTTTTGAACTTGTAAGAAAATTTTTGTATTTTTTTCGTCGTTGAGAATTTCATTGCCAGATAATAAAGTAAGCTCATCGATTGGTAAATCATTACTAATTTCTCGAATTCCTATAAGAAAAATATTTCTTTGTACAATATAATGTTTACAATGTAATAAAAAATGTTTAGCAGTTTCATCCGATTTTCCACATGAACATAATGCATTCGGAATCAAATTAGCACGATATAAATCACTATTTAATGCACTACATCTATTTCTTAACCTACTTTGCAAAACATTCAAGTACCTGTCACCTGACGAAAAGTAACATGGTATTTTCTTATTTCTAAAATATTTAAATTGGAGCCTTTTTTTGAATGTGAAAAAGGTTGGAACTTCTCGAATATTTAAATCAAGGGTATTCCAGGTCTTAATAGTCGACGGAAAGAATGAGTTTTGGTATTTTGATAGTCTGTTTGCTGGTTGACTTATATTGTGACGATTTCGTAGATTATAGTTATTCGATTCGGCAACTGTTGGGGGTATCAACTCTGATAAATATTCTGGGGCTTCATTATTTATGATTTTATAAAATAAGTTAAGTTTTTTAACTTCCCGTCTTACAGTTAACTTTTCCCACCCAGTTTCACAATAAATAGAATCTAAGCTAGCATATGAAGTAAGCCCTGTTACTATTCGTGCAGCTTCAGTTTGTACTTTTTCCAATCTATCAGAGTTGACAGCTCCACAATTATCCCACACTTCAGATCCATATTCTAATATAGGTCTAATAAATGTAATATAGATATTTTCCAGATATTGCCTATTAAGTTTAAATTATAATTTTCTCAAAATATTTAATTGTTTTGAAGCTCTTTCAATTATGGTATTAATATGCTTAGTCCACTTACAATCACAACTAAAAATTACTCCTAGATGTTTGTGAGTGTTTACTGTTTGAATAAGTGTACTATTAAAATCAAAAATCAAGTCGTTCTGCTGATTATTAGCACTGAAAACTATAATATCAGTCTTACTTGGGTTAAATTTTACAAGCCATCTTTTTGACCATTTTTGAATATATTTGAGATCAATATTTATCATATTTTTTAGTGTATTTTCATCATGCGCGGTATGTCCAATTGACGTGTCATCAGCAAACAGTCTACCAAGACCTAGCATGTCATCCGCTATATCATTTATAAATATAAGAAATAACAAGGGACCCAATACTGACCCCTGGGGCACACCAGCCTATGTACTATGTCAAAACAAGGGCAGATAACTCTGGATATACAAATCACAGGATCATCTGCCTTGTTGTAATTGTTCCTCTTTTGATAGTGAACAAGTATTCCAAGTTTCAAATGGATACCTTTGATAGTTTTTGAGAAATGGACTCTGACAAAAAACTTAACCTAAAATTTAACCTAAAACTTAACTGATAATAAGTGACGACAATAGCTCGACTTTTTTTCTTCGAAAAGTCGAGCTAAAAATCAGAAATGTGCATATGATCCACTTGCCAAATATAAAGATGTATTAATTAGAAAACAGAGACTTTTTTCTTTTATTTTTGATTTACGATCTACATATTAAATCAAAAATAAAATGGCTTGAAATCGCATTTGATGGAATCATTCACAACTTTAGGACATGTTAGAATGGATTCAACACATTTCAACATAATTTTTTTTAAAAAGCTAAATTTTTGAGAACTTACAGTAGGTGCTTCATTAACATCCAAGACTGTAAGAGTACATGTTTCTACTGTTTTCTTCCCTGCATCCTCTGTTATGACATGTGATGTCAGAGTATACTGAGACTGAACCTCAAAGTTCATCTTATCTGCTACCAGAACTTTGGTAGTACAAACTCTCATCTGGTTCTGAAAACAAGATAAATTTGTATCATATTTTATATGTAATCCATTCATACATAGGAGTCCTCCCCTTATAAGGTTACCTCTTCTGTAATGAAAAATGGGTCCTATAAGAGGGGTTTCCTCTTTTGAGGGGGACAATTAATCCTGAAAAGAGAAACGAACTTTGGTAGCCTTATAAGAGAGACTACAGTACTCATTTATAAATGTCTCACTGTCTCTTTCTCTCAAAATTTAACCCAATGCCTTTCAACAAGATAGCTCTACATACGTTTTTATGTATGTCACATTTAACATAACATCCTAATTAAATTTGGCAATTTTTTTTTAACTCTTTACCCCACAGCACTAATGTGTTTATCAGTTATTAATAGCCACAGCAGAAATTCTGATTACATACATAGCATCCACAGCTGATAAGCTGATCAGCTGCATCATTTCCACAGAGATTTTTGAGACAATTGTAAACAAACAAGGGTAACTCTATATTATCTCAATTAATGTGTTAATTATTGAGAAAAACCATAATAAAGTATATATTTTTATTTTTGTTATTTCATTACCTTTTCAATGATGTATTCACAATTAAATATAACCTTGTTTTGTTCCATGTATTGTTATCCAAAGTGAAAAATATTCTTGTGAAACTATGAATTCAACAATAAAAATTTCAATTCATTTGTTAATTCATTAATTATTTTGTTACTGATGGTACTGAAAATGACATCCATCCTTGCACAAATGTACCCCACAAGTGTTACACCCATACACAGTCTCTTTCCTGACTTTATTGTTTAGATGAACACGGCATCTCCTTTTGGACTTCATGTGAACAGATTCGTGTCCCTGAAGGTTTTGAGGTTGGAACTGTACATTTTGCATTTCTGGTCCCTTCCTTTTCCTTCCATTAAATCCAGCAATAATTTCATGTGCTAGTTCGAGTCTAAAGTCAAGATGGTGAAATCTTTTCTTTGAATTTCGTCTCCTTGATTTGTCGGAAAATATTATGAACGCATTCACTATCGCACAGTTCATAAGAAACCAGAAAATGTATTTCCAGGATTTTTTGCCATCCCTTCCCAAGGCATATTTCATCCTGAATTGATCATGTCTATCTACACCATTCATATTTTGATTGTAAATGTTTGCACAGTGAGGTTGTCTTAACTGAAGTTCCTGTCGACCAACTCGTCTTGTCATATTCACTTGGACATTTGGATCACTTAAGGTGCTTAAAAAGGTCACCGGTTTTTTGTCCTGCCAAACTGCTGCGACTAACTGCCCTTTCTGTAATACTCTTGATTCACCACGCCTCATCTTTAGTCTTTTCAACTCATTCGGAAATCCATGGCGGTTTGTTCGTATAGTCCCGCAAGAATACAGTCCATTTGCCAGTAGGTCCTCTGCCAGCTTTACACCCGTGAAATAGTTGTCATAAAAAATATGATGGTACTTATGATGAAGATCATTTGATAATTTTGTTACAACATCATATCCCAATCCATTTTCTGAATTCTGTGTCCCACGGCCTAAATAAATGTCAAAGTCGGACAAAAATGCTGTGTCCGCATCACACCGCATCCAGACTTTGATTCCCCTTTTGATGGGCTTTGAGGGCAAATATTGCTTAAAGGAAAGTCTTCCTGTCCATCTTATCATAGCCTCATCTATTGATACATTTTTATTAAGGTTATATTTTGTTAAAAAGTTCAATTTGCTCATGTCCATTATAGGTTGGACTTTGTACAGTTTGTCATAATTTTGGTCACCCCTCTCTGGTTCATTTTCCCTGTCACTAACATGAAAATACTCTGTGATTTTCTCGTATCTCCGGATGGTATATGTGGATTTTATTCCTTCATTCCCAATGAATTTATCGCAGGACCAATAGTCCTTGTAGCTTGGTAATTCGCTTATCCCCATTATGATGTTTACTCCCAAGTATGCACGCAGTTCATTTTCCGTGACGTCGTACCACAGTGCGTCAACCTCTCCTTTCTGTTCCATTTTCCAGCGAGCATAATTGTTTGTGTGTCGGACCATGTCCCCAACCACTTCAGGACTGAACATTAAATCGAAATAATCCTTTGGTGAAGCATTCTCAACATCAAAATTGTCAGTAAACACGGGTCCAGTCGCCTGGGTAAAATCTTGGATTTCGACATTGCGAAATCTGTCAGTCCACGTTTCATCGTCGTTTTCGGAGTCATCGTCGCTGTCCGGGGGTTCCTCGTCCCTACTGTTAAGTGCATTTGGAATATCTACATCTGATTTGGGTTCCGAAAATCCCTCAAATTCACTATCTTCGTCATCAGATTGAAAACATTGCTCTAGTATCTCCTCGTTTATTGGCAGTGCCGCCATGTCTGTTTACTAACTCGGACCACGCGACAATTTCATTCATAAAACAAAGAACAGTCCAGAATATTGACGTATTTAGAGCTAATTCTGTCGTCCAATCATATTTCTTCAACATAGGAATTCCCTGTTTAAATAGAGGCTACCGATTCGCTTTCACGTCGGCCATAAATAGACAGTCGTCTAGAGGTGCTTACACGGAAATGTAAACAAGACGTCCAGGGTAGCTTCTGCGGAAATAATGAAGGGCGTCCACCGGCGCTTCTGTGGAAATTCAGAAGAGGCGTCCAGAGGCGCCTAAGTGGGGTAAAGAGTTAAAATATGTTAAATCTCCTGAATTTAATAATAAATACTTTAAGTGAATAAAATGGCAAGAGTAATACAAGGATGAAAGCAAAAGAATAGATAGTCATAAAAATTCTTCCATCTTATTTTTCTGTCTTTTTCCTTTGTAAACAAATTATTAATGTTGATAATAAACAGAAAATAACACTTATTCATGGAGAAACCTATTAAGGTTGTCATAAATAAGCTTTACTGAATTTTTTTTTTAAATGACAATTTTTCTGGTTGTTAGAAGAATAATATTTAAACCATTTATTGTCAATAAAATATTTTCCGATAATTATTATGTCCCACCTTAAAAGTACAGAGAAACCTGTCTAAACCGAATCTCCTTGGGGCCAGCTTTTGTGTTCGGAATAGACAAAATTTTTAGCTTATACAGGTTTAATCAACAAAGACTTCAATCACAGTTCAGTTTATAGAGGACTGTGTTTCATTCAGGATTCAGTATAAACACATTTCACTGTAAATCCACACCTTTCAACCACAACACTCAAATATTTGTAAATACAATAAAACCTATCCATGTGGTCACCTCTATTAAGCAGTCACCTGTATTAAAAGGTCATCTTTCTCTTGCTCTGTTCAAGAACATTTTATATAAATTGAACCTCTGTTAAGAGGTCACCCGTCTTAAAAGGTCACTTTTTCTTTGTCCCAAAGCTGACCTCTTAATACAGGTTTGAGTGTATATTCCTACCTCTGTACTACAAGATACTCCTGATAACTTGACTATTTCTAATCCATTAGATTCCTTTATATCAAACACCATGTCCTGTGACGTGTCTTCATATTCTGCCTTCAATGTTCCTATAATTGTGTCTGCTATAGAATTCTCTTCAACACTAGGTTCATTATTCTCAAAAGTAGTGCTGCCACCATCAGAAGTGAAGGTCAAGGTTATCACTATATCTCCTATGACAGTTATACTTAACTTTTGTTGTATCTGAAATTGATAGAACTAAATAATGAAGTGGTGCCAACAGCTGAGGTGAAGGTCAAGGTTATCACTGTATCTCCTATGAAAGTTATACTACACTTATTTTGCATCTGAAATTGATAAACTAAGTAAGTAAATTTTATTTAAAGTCAGCACATATATACATATAACATATAACATGAGCTACATGAAGCTCTTATTTGTTATATGTATATATGTGTCGACTTTAAATAATGCAGTGGTGCCACCATCAGAGGTGAAGGTCACGGTTGTCACTATATCATCTACAAATGATATGAATTTAGTTGAGTTATGGGTGTTTAATGCCACTTTCAACAATATTTCAGTTATATTGTGACAGTGAGTTTTATTGATGGAGAAAACAAGAATACACTGAGAAAACCATAACTTGGAAATATCAAGAGCCATAAAAATGATGTTGGCATACTACATAAAGAGTTTAATAAGGAACATAAAGAAAAGATAATTATCAAATTGTGTGGAAAACAAACAGTCCACATACAATAACAGAAAACACCTTTTTCTGGCACATTGGGACCTCCTGTTTCTGTTGTGGAGTTTGGATCCAGTGAACATTCCTACCAAGTTGGTTCTAAGTGGCCTAGTTGTTTCAGAGAAGAAGATTAAAATGTAAAAACATAAGGATGACAACTTGGATACCGAGACAGAAAGTGATGACAATACCTAACATGATCCTTTGGATGAGTTGAGCAATAACAATCATATACATTGTACAATATGCACACATGAGTAGAGTTACAGTCTAAACATTGTCGGGGGTCATCGTGGTCATGATCGTATGCTAGTTGGATTTGCAACTACCTATGCAATCAGTGCCTATCACCGCTAACGTTGTGAGTATGAATCCCACTCAGGAGTGGTGTACTCGATACAACATTATGTGATAAAGTTTGTCAGTGACTTGTGGCAGGTCGATGGTTTTCTCCGGGTATTCCTGTTTCCTTCACCAATAAAACTGACAGCCACGATATAACTGAAATATTGTTGGAAGTGGCATTAAATACCATAACCCTAACCCTAAACATTGTCAGTACATCCATATATAGAAAATAGAAAGTCACCAAACTGTTTTCTGCTAAGTGTTTAATGGTAAATGTAAAATAGAATTCTAAAATTTCTAGACTGTCTAAGACAATTATGTAATTAACAATTAATCTTACACTTTGTTGAGGATTTCCATTATCAGTAACTTTTGCTTCGATGACATATACTTTTGAAGTATCCAATGAATCATCAGTTGCCTTGGTGACAACCCCAGATGAACTAACAGAAAATCGACCTTCATTGTTATCAACCAATGAAATGATATGTGTTTGATCTATATCTTCATCAATAAAAGTCAAATCTCCTATTGTTGTACCAGAGGGTGCATTTTCCTGTACTTTGTATGCTAAATGAAGAAAAAGAACACAAATTGTACCTTTACAAGATACACCCAGTAGATGTGATTATAAAATATACACCCAGTAGATGTGATTATAAAATATACACCCAGTAGATGTGATTATAAAATATACACCCAGTAGATGTGATTATAAAATATACACCCAGTAGATGTGATTATAAAATATATGCCCAGTAGATGTGATTATAAAATATACACCCAGTAGATGTGATTATAAAATATACACCCAGTAGATGTGATTATAAAATATACACCCAGTAGATGTGATTATAAAATATATGCCCAGTAGATGTGATTATAAAATATACACCCAGTAGATGTGATTATAAAATATACACCCAGTAGATGTGATTATAAAATATACACCCAGTAGATGTGATTATAAAATATACACCCAGTAGATGTGATTATAAAATATACACCCAGTAGATGTGATTATAAAATATATGCCCAGTAGATGTGATTATAAAATATACACCCAGTAGATGTGATTATAAAATATACACCCAGTAGATGTGATTATAAAATATACACCCAGTAGATGTGATTATAAAATATATGCCCAGTAGATGTGATTATAAAATATACGCCCAGTAGATGTGATTATAAAATATACACCCAGTAGATGTGATTATAAAATATACACCCAGTTGATGTGATTATAAAATATACACCCAGTAGATGTGATTATAAAATATACACCCAGTAGATGTGATTATAAAATATACACCCAGTAGATGTGATTATAAAATATATGCCCAGTAGATGTGATTATAAAATATACACCCAGTAGATGTGATTATAAAATATACACCCAGTAGATGTGATTATAAAATATACACCCAGTAGATGTGATTATAAAATATACACCCAGTAGATGTGATTATAAAACATACACCCAGTAGATGTGATTATAAAATAGTCTACTTCATGTAAAAAGTAATAATATTAATTATAGCAATATGAAAATAGAAGTTTTTGTTCTGTCTTTAGTCAAATATTTCTTTATATCTTTTACAAAGAAAGGCTAATTGTTACTTTCTATATGATCGACCTATTTTTTTTTTAAACAAAATGTCAAGATTTGAAAACCTTTAATCACTTGTGGTATAGTCTTGGCCTCAATCAACACTGTTGAGATTTATTGGTCAAAATATGAGGCTGTTACATTTATCAAGTTAGAATTTCATAGCTTTATTGTATAAGCCTATGGAATATGTACATATATTTTCCTTCTGCTAACAGTAGATTACGTCATTGTATATCAGAATAAAAATCATACATTTAATTGGCTGAACACTCTCCACGTGACCTTCACTATTCCGCGATATAGACTGGAATGCTGATATAGACCGGTCCAAAAACCTTGTATAGACTGGTACTACTGGTCTATACACGGAGATTTGTTTGCTTACGTTTTAATAAATTACAATGTTACTTATAATCTCATTTTATTTCTCATTATAAGTTGAACACCATTCAAACAATTGTTGTAGTCAATTCAAATTAGGTAATAACGAAAGTGATAACACCTAGGGAAACCTTCAATGATCCTGATTAAAAAATTTCTATGCATTTATATTATACTTTACATTTTTATTTTCCCCATTTGTCTTTGCTAGCACAGCCGGTCAATATAACGTTATATGGACCGGGACTGGACTGCCTCGTTTTCGATTCGGTTCCGGAACGGTACCTGCATTATTATTTTAGATAAAAAGTATAATATAGCAAATAGTTCATGTCACTTTGGGTCATATGGCAGTATATGGACCGGTCTGTCACCAAAAAAATATTATATGGACCTCAGTAGCTTCGGTCCATATAATATTTTTTTGGTGACGGACCGGTCCATATACTGCCATATGACCCTCAGTGCCATGAACTATTTGCTATATATTGTATGTGTCAGATTCTGGTCTTCAATGCAATAAACACAATAGCTACTGATATGGAGTGCAATATCAGGATAGACAGACTGCCCTTGGGTCATGGTACGAACCAGTGGAAATGATATTGCCCTCGCCTCTGGATCAGGCAATATCATTTCCACTGGTCCGTACCACGACCCTTGGGCAGTCTGTATATCCTGATATTGCCCTCCATATCAGTAACTATTACATAAATATTTCTCTACTTGAGTTAAATTTTCAGATTTGAATGCTTGAGCTTTAGCAAGAGTTTTTAATTTGAAAATTTAACCATCAAGAGTGGAGAAATATCGTAATCCACTAGTAGCAGAGGAAGAATCTATTTCGTCTATGTCAAAAATGACGGGATTTCTCATGCAGAAATTTAACCTACCTTGTGATTAAAAATATTACGTAAATTAACCCAACTGGTTAAACAGGTTAAGAATAGGAGGAAATTAAATCTACAGTTCACATAGTTGTATGGTGTTATTATACAAACCACTAAGTTGAAGATTCCTTGGTGGATCATTCTCATCAGTTATTTCAATTGACAAGAAGAAAGTTTGACTTTGGGCAGGAACACCATTGTCAGACACTAAAACTTTTATCTCAAATTTGTTGGTATCTTCATAGTTGAGTTTACACATATTATTCCCCATGGAAAGACATTCAGTGTTACTCTGGGCAACCTGAATAAAATACACATATATATATATATATATATTATTACATCTCCTTTCACTAATGCATGTATCAGATATAAGTGACCTTAGCTGACTTTGGCTATCCTGTTTAGGCCCTTTGGTTTTCATACTCTCAGTGACTTAAAGTATTTGGATTTCCAATCGTTTGACCTTAAGTGTATCAGATGAAGGTTATTCCATAACCATGTTCTGCACACTAAATGTGATATCTACGTTTAGATGACTGGAACTAAATATCCAGCTGGCTGAGCCAAAGTTATCAATACTTTTCCAAATCTGACCACTTCATTGAGAACATTTCTAATTAAGCTATTAGGCTCCTAATATTGATAAAGATTTGAAAATGATAAAAATATGATATGCTTATCATGAATCAGATAGCATCAACTATCAGCAGTTCAGTTAAAGATATAGCTTGCTGACTGTCTTTAATGTCCACTTATTCAGTGTACCCCTTCATGCTTGATGATAATTTAAATTATATATTCAGGTAATCTATCTACAATTTTTATTATTTTTTATATACAGTAGATATTGAATGATTAAATAAAGTACAATACACTGGATAAGTTTGGTTTCAATTAGCTAAGCAGATTTTAAGGAGATCAAAATGTAGATAGCTTACAGATGATTACAACAATACCTCACATGAGCCTTTGGTCTCGGTGAGCTTTAGACAGATTTGGATACATCAGCTGATTGAGTGAATGAGTGATTGTTGCTTAACACCAAGTCACTCTATTCTGGACACATTATCTTAATTCTGAGCCAAATATTCTTTGCTCCTTAAAGCTATGTGCTTAGCAGAGAAGCATTAAATAATAATTTAATAGTCTTTGGTTTGACAAGACTGGGGCTCGAACCCACGATCTACTGCCATTAAACCATAGATACAGTTTTGTCAGCTGATTGGGGCTCGAATCCACGATCTACCACCATTACACCATAGATGTGGTAATATCAGCTGAATGAAAAAAATGACTGTCAAAAGAAAAAACTGTAAGAACTTGACCTACTTTTATTTGACCATCCTCTACTTTAAACCTGCCACCAGCACTGTTGATCACCACAAAACTGAAAGTCTGGGTCACCTCTACATGATTATCAGGATCATCAACCAGTAAACTACCAATGACTGTATCCTTGTCACTATTCTCCCCTACCTGCAATGATAACTTTTTAATGACTGTTCCTGTTACTATGGGCATCCTGGATGAAAATCAATAATTTGTTTATTGTTTGTGTTTGCTTTTGATAATAAAGACTTTTTTGTTAAATAATTGAACTGAGAGGGATATTAAATGAAGTTAACAGCAAATCAATAGTAACCTATACCAAAATATATGCAAATAGTGTTCAAAATAAGGACATTGTTTGTGTAATATTTACACATGTCTGACTTTCAATTTACATTCAGGCATTATGTGGTTTGAAAATGATAGTTTGCAATAAACAGTAATGAAATTATTTTATTATATTGGTAAATTTCTTTCAATTTTTATTAAAATTAAAATAAAACCACTGTACTCCTTAACAGCTGATATTTTAATGTTGATCTCTGATATTCTCTAATAAATATGAATTATATTAAACCCCCCAAATATAAAATAGTCAAAAATATAAAAATTTTAAAATCAGTATCTCTCTACAAAAATATGAAAATAGGAAATGTAAATGGTAAAGATATTAGGAATGGTACAGTAAATTACAGTGATCAATGATACTGATGGTGGTCCATGACATTTGGACATTTTTATCTGAAAGGACACAAATATACTTGGTAAATCACAGTGCCTATCACCACTAAAGTTGTGAGTTCGAACCCCACTCATGGCAAGGTGTACTCAATACAACATTATGTGATAAAGTTTGTCAGTGACTTGCGACAGGTTGGTGGTTTTCTCTGTGTACTCTTGTTTCCTCCACCAATAAAACTGACCACCACGACATAACTGAAATATTGTTGAAAGTGGCATTAAACACCATAACCCTAAACCAAACGAATTTTTTTTTTTTTTTTTTTTTTAACAACGTAATATCTTTTATTCAAATGCTTGCTACAATTAACACGCCAGAAGTCCAAGCTCCTTTTGGTGTTTCCCAAACCAAACCAAACCAAACCAAACTTAGTAAATCATCAATATAGCATTACTACCTTGTTGTTATCTAAGGTTAATTTTGTAGGTTCTTCGTTTACATCTTCCACTACAGCAGTGACTTGTTTTGTGAAGGTCAATGGAGGTGTTCCTGTATCCTTTACTTCTATAGAGATAGAATATTCCTTCTGTGCTTCAAAGTCAATCATTGCATCACTTTTTATCTGAAACAATGAGTAAATGAAAATATAGTAAGAAAGGATATGGATGTAAATGAACATGAGTGTCTTAAAATATAAAGTTTATGTGTATGAGGCTTAAAAACTGGGATAGAAGTGAGGTTAACAGAGCCTTTCCCCAGTTTTGAGCTGAATACAATTAAAATCACATTAATCCATCAATGTTTATATTTTGAATTAAACCCAAAAAAAATTTATGATTATCTCTTGATTGTCCCTTTTGATATTTTCTCTCAACAGGAAGTGAACTGGATTTACAACTAGGTCCACAAAGCTCAACAGGTAACGTGTGAAAGGGGTACCAGAAAAAGCTTTATTTCGGTTAGAGACAAAAATTCATCCAGTCAATGCAATTTGCCTGCTCATATAAAACAAGTGCACAATAAAAAGATTTATCCATACTTCACATATATAGTTATGAAAAATAAGGATTTTTAAAAATTTATTATTGTGACACATCAGGAAAATTAGCTTTCATAAAAAGTATTCTCTTGTCTGTTCATGTTTATATAAAAAGGTAAATACCTGTATTAAATTTATACATCTACATTTTTATATTACTACATTTAAGATTGAACAACAGAATTTACCCTCAATATATTTCCTTGTAATTCAAATAAACCACTACCATCTGTAAGGGTAAAGGTATGTGTTTGACCTTCATCTGGATCAAGAGCAGATAACTCTGTAACATCAACACCAGCTGTATTCTCAATAATGTTAAAACTAGTAGCCGCTACTCCGTCAAACAAAATATCCTAAATCAAAAAAATAATGTTACATGTAATAATTACAATAATATAAACTGTTCAATTCAAAATGATAATCAAATTTTAACTCTATTTTTCCTTTTTATTTATTGTCATCTTTTTTCTTAGGGAACTGAGATTTTGTTTAAATAGCAAAATCTTTTAAACATAAAAATCCAATACAATTATATTCAGTATACTTTCTAGATTATGTATGTTTTAAATAAAATATGAAAAACAATTTTTCCATACCAATGAGGCATTCAACTGATTTCATTAACTTTGCTCTGTTATCTAGCAATCAAAAGACATTAGTTTACCTGTGGAGGGTCATTCTTGTCCATTATATTTATGGTATATATCTGTACTACAGTAGAACCTTGCTGATCTTGTGCTGTAACAGATACTGTGTAAACTTGTCTATCTGTGTACTTCAGTTCCAATTTTGTAGATAATGTTCCTGTACACTTAGTTCCAGAAAGCTCCTAACAGAGTAGATAGCATGAAAATTATTTGACAATATACAAAGGTAAAACTAGACCCTACAGAAATGTTCTTGTACATAGGATGCATGCGTATCATACAACTTTATGTCCTATTTCCAAATTATGCTGGACCTACGGCACAGAAAATTCAGATGACCAAGCTTTCCATTTCATTTTGATACGATTTTTCATTTCTTTTACTGTTCTCACAATACGATTCTTATCACACTGTCTAATGGAAATAGGATGCCAACCGATTTTAAAACGATGCTTTAAATCAACTTTTGTGTTCAAAGGGAAAAATAGAATGAAAAATCAGATGGAAAATTGCATTGTATGACCATAGCATTAGTTTCAAAAAAGATCCTAATAGAGTGTAGAAAGTATTTAAATCATATGACTTAGTCTAGACTAGTCTTAGCTATTGTGTAATTTTGTAAATAATGTCCCTGCACACTTAGTTCAAGAAAGTTCCTAATAGAGAGTAGACTAGAGTATATACAATTATGTTTAAAATCTACTTAATGATAATAAATACAATATCAAAATTTTAACTAGTTTATAATCCATAAAAGGGTTAGGGGTATAGTGTTTAACGCCACTTTCAATAATATTTCAGCAATATCGTGGCGGTGAGCTTTATTGGCAGATAAAACGGGAGAACACGGAGAAAACCACCGACCTGCCGCAAGCCATTCACAAACTTTATCACATAATGTTGCATCGAGTACACCTTGACATGAGAGGAATTCGAACACACAACTTTAGTGGTGATAGGCACTGATTGTCAAGGTCATTGTAAATTCAACTACTATACGATAACTTGTTAATCTATTGTTGACAAATATTCAATTTGATGTTTATGCATAACGTAAAAAAATCATCTTCAAGTGTTTGACATTTTCATAATGCCTAGAGCCACATATCATTTGGTGCATATGATAGGTGTTTTAATTCACATTTTATCTGGTTTCAATAAATTAAATGCAAAATTCGTAAGATTTCTATTGAAAATTAAGGACCATCCATCAAATTAGAATAACACTATATAGTTGGTTGGCTTATGGTGTTTAACGGCACTTTCAACAATATTTCAGTTATATCGTGCGGTCAGTTCTATAGGTGGAGGAAACAGGAGTATCCTGAGAAAACCACAGACCTGTCACAAGTCACTGACAAACTTAATCACATAATGTTGTATGGAGTACACCTCACCATGAACAGGTTTGGAACTCACAATTTTAGCGGTGATAGGCACTAATTGCACAGGTAGTTGTAAATCCAACTACCATACGTTCATGATCATGACGGCCCCTTAACACTATACGATCTTTAAAATAATTAATTTAAAATTTACTACCTGCTTACATCCATCACTAGTCAGAGTAAACTCTTGACTGACACCAGCAAGTGTCAAGGTCAGAATATCATCTTTATCTGGATCAACTACTGTTACTGATCCTACAACTGTTTTTAAGGGAGATGACTCTTCCACTGATAGAGTTATCTCCCCTGTAAATGATGGGTCTTCATTGATATTAAGCACTTCAACAGAAATTACTGTGTCACTCTAAAATATATAATAAATGTAATCCTTAATTACTGAAATACTGTCAAACCTGCCTTAAAGGGCAACTAACTCTATATAACAAATCACTGTCCATAGAGGGCAGTCTCATTTTCCCCATTAATGAATAAATAGTGCATATAAATTTAATCTGTATATAAAAGACAACTGCTCATAAAGGCCACATTTTCAGGTTCCCTGGAGTGACCTTTATATACAGACTTGATTGTACTACTATATATGTGAACCATAAGAGTAATGGGCAAATTTTCCATAGAAATACAATAGGAAAATTGCATCTTTTACTGTTCCTAAATCAATGGGCTACACCTATAGCTTATACCTATCATCCAGTTCCTGGCCAGCTTAAAAAAACTGGTGACATTTATACTCGGTCAATCTTGTGAGGACTTCATATTTGAGTTTGAAACAAAAAAGAATGAAAATTACACTCAAATATGAAAGAGACAAAAACTACCAAAAAATTTAATTTTACCAAATATTTCAAACTAAAGTTCAACCTTTACAGTAAATATATCAAATAAACGAGTTTACGTGTGATGAAGGTGTTCCGTCATCTGTAGCCCTGACTGTGATGTTATACTTGGCTTGATCTTCGTAGTTCAGTGACTTTTTAGATACTAGAGTTGTCCCCTCCTTTAAATAGAAGATATCAGTGGTGTCCATCAACTGTACCGTAACTGTCTGTCCTGAGTCATCATCTCTAACAGTTAGTACTCCTGTAATTAAAACATAGATAAATGTAGATCATCTAATTGTGTACCATAACTGTCTGTCCTGAGTCATCATCTCTAACAGTTAGTACTCCTGTAATTAAAACATAGATAAATGTAGATCATCTAATTGTGTACCATAACTGTCTGTCCTGAGTCATCATCTCTAACAGTTAGTACTCCTGTAATTAAAACATAGATAAATGTAGATCATCTAATTGTGTACCATAACTGTCTGTCCTGAGTCATCATCTCTAACAGTTAGTACTCCTGTAATTAAAACATAGATAAATGTAGATCATCTAATTAAGTGTGTAACATAACTGTCTGTCCTGAGTCATCATCTCTAACAGTTAGTACTCCTGTAATTAAAACATAGATAAATGTAGATCATCTAATTAAGTGTGTAACATAACTGTCTGTCCTGAGTCATCATCTCTAACAGTTAGTACTCCTGTAATTAAAACATAGATAAATGTAGATCATCTAATTAAGTGTGTAACATAACTGTCTGTCCTGAGTCATCATCTCTAACAGTTAGTACTCCTGTAATTAAAACATAGATAAATGTAGATCATCTAATTGTGTACCATAACTGTCTGTCCTGAGTCATCATCTCTAACAGTTAGTACTCCTGTAATTAAAACATAGATAAATGTAGATCATCTAATTAAGTGCACCAAAGCGATTCTGGAATTTTTTTTGTCAGGTACGCTTACAGTCAAAATATTGGAAAACCAAATAAATTGAAAGTCTTTGTGAGCAAGAAAACCAAAGGGTCTAAATAAGATAACCAAAGGGTCTAAACAGGATAACCAAAGGGTCTACACAGGAAAACCAAAGGGTCTAAACAGGATAACCAAAGGGTCTAAACAGGATAACCAAAGGGTCTAAACAGGATAACCAAAGGGTCTAAACAGGATAACCAAAGGGTCTAAACAGGATAACCAAAGGGCCTAAACAGGATAACCAAAGGGTCTAAACAGGATAACTAAAGGGTCTAAACAAGATAACCAAAGGATCTAAACAGGATAACTAAAGGGTCTAAACAGGACAACTAAAGGATCTAAACAGGATAACTAAAGGGTCTAAACAGGATAACCAAAGGGTCTAAACAGGATAACCAAAGGATCTAAACAGGATAACCAAAGGATCTAAACAGGATAACCAAAGGATCTAAACAGGATAACCAAAGGGTCTAAACAGGATAACCAAAGGGTCTAAACAGGATAACCAAAGGATCTAAACAGGATAACCAAAGGATCTAAACAGGATAACTAAAGGGTCTAAACAGGATAACCAAAGGGTCTAAACAGGATAACCAACGGATCTAAACAGGATAACCAAAGGGTCTAAACAGGATAACCAAAGGATCTAAACAGGATAACCAAAGGGTCTAAACAGGATAACCAAAGGATCTAAACAGGATAACTAAAGGATCTAAACAGGATAACCAAAGGATCTAAACAGGATAACCAAAGGGTCTAAACAGGATAACCAAAGGATCTAAACAGGATAACTAAAGGGTCTAAACAGGATAACTAAAGGATCTAAACAGGATAACTAAAGGATCTAAACAGGATAACCAAAGGATCTAAACAGGATAACTAAAGGATCTAAACAGGATAACTAAAGGGTCTAAACAGGATAACCAAAGGATCTAAACAGGATAACCAAAGGGTCTAAACAGGATAACCAAAGGATCTAAACAGGATAACTAAAGGGTCTAAACAGGATAACTAAAGGATCTAAACAGGATAACTAAAGGATCTAAACAGGATAACCAAAGGATCTAAACAGGATAACTAAAGGATCTAAACAGGATAACTAAAGGATCTAAACAGGATAACTAAAGGATCTAAACAGGATAACTAAAGGGTCTAAACAGGATAATCAAAGGGTCTAAACAGGATAACCAAAGGATCTAAACAGGAAAACCAAAGGGTCTAAACAGGATAACCAAAGGGTCTAAACAGGATAACTAAAAGGTCTAAACAGGATAACCAAAGGGTCTAAACAGGATAACACCAAAGGGTCTAAACAGGATAATCAAAGGATCTAAACCAAAGGGTTTAAACATGATAATCAAAGGATCTAAACAGGATAACCAAAGGATCTAAACAGGATAACCAAAGGGTCTAAACAGGATAACCAAAGGATCTAAACAGGATAACCAAAGGGTCTAAACAGGATAACCAAAGGATCTAAACAGGATAACCAAAGGATATAAACAGGATAACTAAAGGGTCTAAACAGGATAACCAAAGGATATAAACAGGATAACCAAAGGGTCTACACAGGATAACCAAAGGGTCTAAACAGGATAACCAAAGGGTCTAAACAGGATAATCAAAGGATCTAAACAGGACAACTAAAGGGTCTAGACAGGATAACCAAAGGATCTAAACAGGATAACCAAAGGGTCTAAACAGGATAACCAAAGGGTCTAAACAGGATAACCAAAGGGTGGTCTAAACAGGATAACCAAAGGATCTAAACAGGATAACCAAAGGGTCTACACAGGATAACCAAAGGGTCTAAACAGGATAACTAAAGGGTCTAAACAGGATAACCAAAGGATCTAAACAGGACAACTAAAGGGTCTAAACAGGATAACCAAAGGATCTAAACAGGATAACCAAAGGATCTACACAGGATAACCAAAGGATCTAAACAGGATAACCAAAGGATCTAAACAGGATAACTAAAGGGTCTAAACAGGATAAACAAAGGGTCTAAATACCATAACCAAAGGGTCTAAGCAGGATAACCAAAGGATATAAACAGGATAACCAAAGGGTCTAAACAAGATAACCAAAGGATCTAAACAGGATAACCAAAATTGGTTTGGTTTGGTTTATGGTGTTTAAAGTCACTTTCAACAATATTTCAAATGTATTGGTGGATGAAACCTGAGTATCCGGAGAAAACCACTGACCTGTCACAAGTCACTAACAAACTTTATCACATAATATTGTATTGAGTACACCTCACCATGAACGAGGTTCAAACTCACAACTTTAGTGGTGATAAGCACTGATTGCATAGGTAGTTGTAAATCTAAATACCATATGATCACGACCACGATGGCCCCAACCAAAATTGGCTACGGTCACCTATAAAACATTTCATTACAAAACTTAGTTCTTGTGTTAAACCAAAGTTATTGTAACCACAAGAGACATATCAACTGTAGTCAGCAGTAAAATGACAGTTGTCAATTGTGTGCTAAGTGGGATAAAACTAGAACTGTGAGTGACCTCATTGAGTGATACCCTCCGCTTGCAATAATACTATGATGTTCAAACTTTGGAATTTTAGACAGCAACGGTATTCCTTCATGCAGATCTGCAGGTTGTGTACTACAACTGTGTAAAGTTTCATAAAAATTCAATTTGCAATTTAGTAGGAGTTGCGCTTACAAGGTACATGCCCCCCCTTTTCATGAAAGTATAAGTTGAATTATCTCCCCTTTTAAATTTTGGATAGCAACCATATTCCTTCATGCACATCTGCAGGTAGTGTACTACAATTGTGTAAAGTTTCACAAAACTCCAATAAGCCGTTTAGGAGGAGTTGCGCTTACAAGGTACACGACCCCCTTTTCGTGAAAGTATAAGTTGAATTATCTCCTCTTCTAAATTTTAGACAGCAACGGTATTCCTTCATGCACATCTGCAGGTTGTGTACTACAACTGTGTAAAGTTTCATAAAAATTCAATAAGTAGTTTAGTAGGAGTTGCACTTACAAGGTACATGCCCCCCCCCCCTCCTCCTTTTCGTGAATGTATAAGTTGAATTATCTCCCCTTTTAAATTTTGGACAGCAACCATATTCCTTCATGCACATCTGCAGATAGTGTACTACAAATGTGTAAAGTTTCATAAAAATCCAATAAGCGGTTTAGGAGGAGTTGCGCTTACAAGGTACATGGACGGACGGACAGACGGACAGACAGTGTGATTCCTATATTCCGCCCAAACTTTGTTTGCAGGGGGTATAAATAGTTTGAAAAGGTATATATACTAAGTGGAAAATATGACAAACACTATAAAATTAGGCTTACTATTCTTAACTAGAAAATGACTGTGAGATAAAGGACAGCAACAAAAGTACTGCATTATCCTACAATTAACATACCAACTTCAGTATCTACTGGTGAATTTTCTGCAATACTGTTTCCTGCAATATTAACTACTGGTGGATCATTGACATCAGTCACCAATATAGCAATTGTCTTCTCAAAGGTCAAAGGTTGAGTTCCATTGTCTGTGACTTTTACCTTTACACTTACAACTTTTTCTTGTTCATAATCTAAACTACATGGTTTGTTGTTACAAAGCTCTTTTGATTTTTTCACCTGTAACAAATAAATTGATAATTTGTTTGACTATTATAGAGAAATCAGCAATTTTTCCAATATTCAAATAATTTTAGCAACATGTATGAAATATTGAAACAAGACAGACACATAGACATTATACTGAAGCAATAGAATTAGAACTACAACAGAAGCTTTACACCTGGATTAGCTATTATTCTACAAGTGCTCACGGCACAAAAGAATGCACAGGAAAATTGATATTGTCAAAGGGAGCTATGTATTTAAGATTACATGGGATTTGTACAGTTGAACTACATTTGTGACATTGTCCTTCAAGAGAGATGTGCTAACTTTATTTATCATATACTTGTAGATAATACAGCTAAAAATTTACCCTGTGATAAAACTTTGAGTTTTGCTTAGAATAATAAGAAGAATCATGTTTATTTCGCTCAGTTTCACAAGAATGGCCCAAGCGGGCTGATAAAGCAAGTTTATTAACTGCTTCCGGAATGTTATTACATGCCTTTTCGTTAATGTTCGTGTGTCTATTACACGCCACTTAGTGAATTTTCAGAAAACTGTGTTTGCAAACAGTTAATTAAATCTTTTCTATTGAATATTTGCACATTTTGGTACAAATTAGTTATTTCCTCTATTGAAGCATATGATAAATAGATCAAGCCTATCGTCTCTCGGGCTGATAAAGGGTATGATATGCAAAATGCCATGTTATAATTTATATTTGTCACACACAGGCAAATAATCAATAATATCATTGTATGAGTAATTTATACCTGTAGTTTATTTCCTTGAATTTCAAATCTATCAGACCCATCGTCTACTAGTTCATATATAAATGTCTGTGTAATTTTTACTGAATTGTCAGGGTCCTCTGTAGATAGTTCACCAATCACCAAGCCTATATCACTGTTTTCTGCTACCTAAATCATCAAAATATAAGTTTTCATATGTTAAAGATTTTAACATCACCTCACAGTACTTTTCATCAATGTATATTTTTGTAATTTTTATAAATAAGTACTGTACAAGAAAAATTACAGTTAATACTTAAGACAATGAAAGCAATAGCGGAGCTTACAATACATTGACCAATAATATTACAACAATATTAACTGGATAAACAATCTATTTACAAATACACTTGAATTTTGGTGCCACAATCTTGTGGAAATTAACAAAACCTTGTATCCTAATCTGTCATAGACATGATCATATGGTGGTTGGATTTACATCTTCCTTTGCAATCAGTTCCTATCATCATTTCCGTCCATGGAAAGATGTTCTCAATACAACTTTGTGTGATAAAGTTTGTAAGTACATGTTATTTGTGGTAGGCAGTAGATGTTTCCGGTTTTCCTCCTCTAATAAATCTGATGGCCACAATACAACAAAAATACTGTTAAAACTGGCATTAAATACCAATAACTCTAACCTATGATGTTATAAAACAATCACACAAAACCGGTATTTGTTTGACCCTCCTAAATATGTTATTGACTGTCATACTAATATAAAAAATAAAATAAAAGTGTATTGAGTGAATTACAGACAAAATTCCAAGATGATTTTAGCACATTTTATCAACTTAAAGACTCTGTCAGGGAAACTTTTTGATAGGTTTCAAATGTAAAATTTTAGCAAAGAATTAGAGCAGCACTGAACTATGACACTTGTAAAATCTGTAACAAGAATATTGTCCTTGCAGAAATAAAAATACCATTAAAGACAATATTTACAACATACCACATTATTTGTTATCTGTATGTCTGATGGAGCCTCATTCACATTTACAATATTGATAATGATTGTTTTATCATGTGACATTGGAGGAGTACCGCTGTCTTCTGATGTCAGTATTATTGTATACATCTCATTGATCTCATAGTCAATAGTCACAGTTGCTGAAGTCTGAAAAAATATATAAAAAATTCTTTCCTTTTAAAAAAATATTTAGATATGCATACTAATAAAATAATATTTAGAAATCAAATAAAATTTCATTTTCATACATTATAAAGAAAGAACCATGTTGGTTGCCATTAAAATAGATAGTATTTTCAATACCATAGGACAAGGCTTCTCAAATTATAAAACTATGGGGGTGCCATGATGGTCATGATCGCATGGTTGTTGGATTTCATTGTGAGTTTGAATCCTGCTCATGTGAGGTTTACTCAATACAACATTATGCGATAAAGTTTGCTGGTGACTTGCGAGAGGTCAGTGGTTTTCTCCGGGTACTCTAGTTTCCTCCACCAATAAAACTGACCGCAACGATATAACTGAAATATTTAATTTAAATGTATTTTATTCAGAAAAGTCCTGAAAAGGATTGGATAGCAGGAGCATTGCTGAAAGCATTGCTGAAAGTGGTGTTAAACACAATAACCCTAACCCTATATAACTATGTAGGATGTGCTGATCAGACTAATTGTACAGAAAATACAGTATAAAGGTATGTATCCAATATATCAATTTTATCAAGGTGGTATTATCTTTAGATTTTTTCTTTTTGGAAAATAATAATGTGCAATCTATGACTACATACCTTCAAAATATTTCCTTCCACTACAAACAAACCAGATGGGTCTGTAATTGAATATGTATGTACATCAGATACATCTTCATCTATGGCTGATAAATGACCAATCACAACGTCTACTTTATTCTCCTCTACATTCACTGCAGACATTGATTCTTTATCAATTAATATATCCTTTAAAATACAGGATTGTAAATGTAAAACAATATTAAGAGCAGGTGCAACCTGAGAAGCAAGTGATAGATATGTAAGACTCAGATCGACGTCCAGTCTCTAATCGACGTCCAATTCTCAAATATATGACCGTTTTTCACTTTCTCAAATCGACGTCCAATTACGTCACTGACATATACTTCAAATGACGTCACACTCATTAGGACATGGTTTTGAAACAATGATGGAGAAGGGACAAGACCAGATTCAGAGTATATTGTACTTCTACTTTAGCAGACCCTAACCCTAATCATAACTTAACCTTAACCCTAACCTTAACCTTAACCCTAACCTTAACCCTAACCCTAACCCTAAACCTAACCTAAACCCTAAATAATATTAATGAATGGGAAAATGCTTTAAAAACACACAAAACAAAAAACAACTTTAAGAAACAGATAAAAAAAAAAAACATGCAAAACAAAACTGTCATTACAATTATTTTTTATGGCAAACTTTGATCATGTAAATGGGCCTATAGATATGAGAGTTTGGAAAGGACGCCGATTTGAGAATATCCTAAAATTGGACCGTGAAAGAGATAATGACATCAGTGGACGCTGATTTGAGGAGTGGACGTCGATTAGAGACTGGACGTGGATCTGAGTCTATCAGATATGCTAGTCATAGTGTCATAAGACTTTTGTTTATACCAAAATGCAATGAATGTGCAATGCATAGACACTGAAAGGAACATATTAATATTTTTGTTTCCAAAATTTATGTTAATTGTATAAAAAATGCATTGCTATGCATAACAAAGTTTTTCCTAATATTACAAGAATTCTGTTTTCATTTTGATGCAAAATCTGAATAAAACTGAATCATTAAAAAGCTGTAGGTATAACAAAAATAAATTGTTTCCATTGTGATAGTGACTTGATTGGTCTAGAACAAGCATAAACTTAAAATCTGTGAAATGTATATATTTTTATCGTGAAAACGTCAATAGTAAAGACATGACATCACATGTTTGCTCCAGAATACATTTCCAATTCAAATATAGAATTGATTTGTCAAAAATGTAATTTTTATTACTTTTTTTTAGAAGCGGAAGCAATCCTGATTTTTCCAGTACATAATAAAAATGGCAGATAAACTATCTTAACTTCTGTTTTCGGTTTCAACGAAGAATTTTTTTACATAGTACTTAACTCGTTTTTTATCTTATTTTCTACCACATTTCTACCGTTTAGAGTGAGCTATCGCTCACTTATAAATAAGCATTAAATAAACTCTTACTTGAAAAGTTCTTGCATTTCAAGGTAATGTTCATCACTAATTTTTATCAACAAAATATTTATAACTTAAAGAGTTCTTGTATTTAATTGTCAATATTAAATCTTGATATTCTTATCATGTATATTTAAGAGATGTCAGCACATCTCATTAGAAAATTAAATACAGTCAAACTTGTATTCAACGGTCATCTTTGAGACAAAAGGAAAAATGACTGTGTAAGACAAGTGACTGTTTATTTCAGATTCGTCAATCTGGACTGTCAGTTCTGGTCAGTAATGATTCGTGTATTACTATTAATAGCAGGTAATTATTTGGAAAAATTGGTGGTTGCTTGGTAATGCTGTGGTGTTTTGAAACTGAAATGATTTACTATAGGATTAAACACTGTTTTTTAGGAAATTATCTATGTATAAACTCCGGCAGCTCACTCACAAACTGAATAAAGTCCTTATAATTCTTATTCTTGGACATCGTGTTTGTTTTCAACACTAAATACTAATAATTCTTGGTGGATTATTTTTTCATATTCCTACGCCGTAACGCTACAAAAAAAAGTAGTCCGGCAAACGGAAATATTGATTTATAAATTTCTTTCGAATGATGTAGAATAAGTGACGATATCCAATCGGATTACGAGTTATTGATAAATTCTAGTAAGAATAGAATTATATTTAAGTAGTTCATCATTCAATGATGTTATGGCTTATTTAATTCTATCGTGTATTGAGAACATCTAGAAAGTTAATTACCGATGAATTTTCGGTCTAGAATGAAAACTGACTGGTAAACTGCTATGATGGGATAGACTTTGAGTGACAGCAGACCTCGTTAGTGATGAGACCATTTATTTGAGCTAAAATAACATGGAAGTCATGTCAGGAGGGTTTTGAACAGGCGATTACAGCGAGTGACCAGTAATTCAAGGTGACAGTTACAGCAAGTTTGACTGTACCATATAAACAGAAGACATTACATGTATAAACTTACTGAAGCTTCATCATTGACATCAAGTACTTCCATTGTTAGATTAACAACAGCTACTAAACCATCTTTGTCTTCTGCTTGTATGGAAAATGAAACGGTCGGCTCTGTTTCATGATTAAAGGAAGCATAGGCAAACAATATAGCTGTACAGTACACATTTACATCCTGTGAAAGATAGGAAACTATCAATGATTCTTGGATCTTTTTTTTTTTAAATCTTTGACGACATACTAACATCTAATAACATTCCATTTGGGGTCATACCATGTAACCTTTCATTCAACTTTGACTGTCCAATCATATGCAAGACAGTTAAATATATTGACCAATTGGACAACAGCCATTGGAGTGCACTTGATTTTGATACCTAAAGATTTTAGTGGGCTCATTGCTGATTGGTCGGTTGAAAAAATGAACCATGACATGACCCCATACAGTATGTCATTAGAATGCAAGAAACATATAATTATAATTAGAATGGGAAACTATATCCTTTAACCAAAGTTCACTTAGTCAAGACAAAATTGCATACATATCATTTCTTTAAAAAAAAATGCATACATTTTAATTGTATAAGTATATATCAGGTTCCTATGGCGACAAAAATTAGTTGAAATAGCATATGAATGCATGGTATCATAGAACCTGTGGTACCATAGGATAACATTATTAAGATCAAACAACAAAACTGTGTTGGTGGATAACAGAATGGAATGATAAAGACATGTAATTTGTTAATTATTAGATATTTAACAATGAAAAGTATTTTTAAAACCTACTGCAACACTCGAGCATCTTGGCGGTTTCAAATTTAGTCTGCCATCAGCATTTTCTAATAAAGTCACGTTCAACTCATCACCTTCGTCATAATCTTTGACAGTAACAGTGCCAATAGCCACAGCTACAAAAATATCAAAAGTTTCTCAAAAGTTTTGTTCTCCTTTTCATATCATACTACATTATTATTATAAGTATGTGCTGCTTTTATAAGATGAAGGGATTAAAGGGATATGGTCCATACAAACTGTTCTTTTGAATATATGATATTCTTTCTTGCTGTTTGAAGGGCAAAACTGCTTCAAATGAGATCATGCTGGTTAATCTTACCCAATAGTCAAAAATAAGTGCTAAAAATATATGTAAAAAGTTACAAAATACAACAAATGCCATCAGAAAAGGAAATAGCTATGATTTTGGATGATTGATAACATTAAGATGGTGCTTAAGGTATCAGATGTTGTTATGGGTATCATGTGTTGAATAGGGTACCAGATGTTGTCAAGGCTACCAAATGTTGGTTAGGGTACCAGTTAAGTGTATGAAGTTAACTCACTTGTATAAAGTGTGATATGAATGCAGATTTCAACCCCAAGTGGGTAGGTTAAAAATGCCCTCTTACCTTGTGCATTTTCTCTAACTTTTGGTTTATTATTTTCAAAGTAAAACTGAGAATAGTCTGAGTTTAGTTGAAGATCATATGGAGCCTCATTCACGTCTTTGATCTTAAAGTTGATAGTAGATGTCACCTTTAATAATAAAATGATATCCTTCATTAGTCTAAATCTGTTGACACTATATAGAAAAAATGGAAAGATAACAAATAAAAAAAAAGGTGATAGCTGAAATGAAAAGGTTGAAAAAGGTCTTAAGTCAAATCTGCACTAAGAAACATAAAATATGAATTTCACAGAAAACAGTAAAGGTACTATTGTTAGTGAACTACAACATATATCTCAATTTAACATGGCCCCACAATGTGGTATTTTTTGTTTTCATTTCATTATCTAACATAGCCATAGAAACCCCATCAATGATCAAAATAACTTATTAGACCTTGACATTTGAGGTCAAGGTCACACTGACTTCATCCAAGTATATGACACTCTTTTATATCCTAAAGCAAATACCTGTCAAATACAATGAGTCTAGTACAAACCATCAAAAAGCTTGGTCCTTGACAACATTTCACTAATAAAGATATACTAATTTGACCTTGACATTTATCATCAAGGTGACAATGTTCTCAAATTGGTAAGTCAAACCGGTCTTGAGAAACCACCCTTTGGGATACCACATTATTAGAAAACCACTTAATATATCATAACTCTTCATTAACTATGTAGAATAAACCTCTATATTTGTTGTGATTTTGAACCCTATTCATGGCGAGGTGTATTCAATACAATACTATGTGATAAAGTTTGTCAGTGACTTGCGACAGGTCGGTGGTTTTCTCTGGGTACTCCAGTTTCCTGCACCAATAAAACTGACTGCCACGATATAACTAAAATATTGTTGAAAGTGGCGTAAAAACCAACCAACTGTTAAGTGACAAGCTTTTGACGTTTACACACACTTTTATAAATTGTATCCAGCTATATCTATATCACACGATTTTCACACACATTTTGCAAATATCTGTTTGTTTCATTTTTTTTCTCATCTTCAAGCTAAATATTATTTATGTAGATTATTATGTATGTACTTGCTGAAGAAGGTGGAGAAGGATTGGACATGTCTTGAGAAAAAATCAGCAAGACCTCACTGTGACAGCCCTTTTCTGGACACCAGAGGGAAAATGGTGCAGAGGGAGGCCCAGGATAACGTGACGGCATACTGTTGAAGCAGAAATGAACGAATTAAGCCACTCATGGGGAAGTCTACAGAAGAAGGCCAAGGACAGGCAGAAGTGGCGTATCTTTGTTGCTGCCCCACATGCCATTTGGAGTAACGGGTAGTAAGTAAGTAAAAACTTGCTGGCTTCAGGTGAAATTTCCTAGGGTTCAAACCTACAGAACGGCTCAGCATGTCCCTAGGTCGCAGGTAGGAGATGAAAGCCTGACCATGTACCATAGTGGGCAACGTGTTTGGAGATAGCAATGTACCCTTCATGTAAAAGACCTCTTTTGTAGATTTCGCAAAAAAAAAGTGTAGGCACATATAAGCCAATACAAAAGACTAATTTCTTCGTCCCTAGCTTTGTAAATTACAAACTAGAGGCTCCCAGGAGCCTGTAATCGCTCACCTGGTTTTCAATTTGACATCTAAAGTTGATAGAAAATGGGGGTGTTGCACATAATTTGGAAAGTGGGCCACCCAAAGATCATTTCAACTCAAATTTCACAGCAAAAGATTTAGATGTGATTTTTATCTCATAATATTCCTAAACGGAATAAACTGGCTGAAAAAAATCTCACAGAAAAACCCAGAATATATGTTAAACTACTGATTGCCATGTAGCTGCAGCTAAAATTTGAGCTCATTTTGACTTATACTAAAGCAGCAATGGACAATTGAAGAAATTTCTATTTTTAGTAACAGCAGCCATCTTGAATGGAGGGTGGGGCTGTCAGACACAATATTGAAAGGGGACCACCCAAGGACCATCCCAGCCAAATTTGTATTAATTTGGTTCAGCAGTTTCAGAGGAGAAGATTTAAATGTGATCTTTTATCAAAATATGTCTAATTTGTATAATCGGTATAAATCGGCTGAAAGAAAAATTTCACAGAAAAATTTGAGCTCATTTTGACTTGTACTAAAGCAGCAATGGACAATTAAAATTTCATCCCCCCTTTTTTCTATTTTTAGCTTGGCAGCCATCTTGGTTGGAAGTCGGGATCACCGGACACAATTTTGGAAGGGGGCCATCCAAGGACCATTCCACCAAAGTTTGGTTCAAATTGGCCCAATGGCTTCAGAGGAGTTGATTAAAATGTGAAAAGTTAACGGACGGACGCTCAGTGATGGCAATAGCTCACATGACCCTTTGGGTCAGGTGAGCTAAAAAGGGTGCACTCGACTTGCAGCCGCATGTGATACAGTTTACCAGTTACTTGCCCATGGTCGGTGGTTCTCTCCGGGTACTCCGGCTTCTTCCATCACTAAAACTGGTCACCATGATATAGCTGAAATATTGCTGAAAGTGGCATTAAAACACCAAAAATCAATCAATCAAATCAAATCAATCATCCCTAACCAACTCTCATTACTTTTATAATGGCAGTCAAGAGTTATTGCCCTGATTGGTCCATCCCTACCTCATTTCTATATAGTTTTATACATTGTTGAACTTGTCCTCAATCCCTTTTCATATGTAGCTTATATCATATTAAGTAGTTATTTATAAAGTCTTACAGATATCCTATTTAGTAGTTATTTATAAAGTCTTACAGATATCATATTAAGTAGTTATTTATAAAGTCTTACAGATATCCTATTAAGTAGTTATTTATAAAGTCTTACAGATATCCTATTATGTAGTTATTTATAAAGTCTTACAGATATCATATTAAGTAGTTATTTATAAAGTCTTACAGATATCATATTTAGTAGTTATTTATAAAGTCTTACAGATATCATATTAAGTAGTTATTTATAAAGTCTTACAGATATCCTATTAAGTAGTTATTTATAAAGTCTTACAGATATCATATTAAGTAGTTATTTATAAAGTCTTACAGATATCCTATTATGTAGTTATTTATAAAGTCTTACAGATATCATATTAAGTAGTTATTTATAAAGTCTTACAGATATCATATTAAGTAGTTATTTATAAAGTCTTACAGATATCCTATTAAGTAGTTATTTATAAAGTCTTACAGATATCATATTAAGTAGTTATTTATAAAGTCTTACAGATATCCTATTATGTAGTTATTTATAAAGTCTTACAGATATCATATTAAGTAGTTATTTATAAAGTCTTACAGATATCATATTAAGTAGTTATTTATAAAGTCTTACAGATATCCTATTAAGTAGTTATTTATAAAGTCTTACAGATATCATATTAAGTAGTTATTTATAAAGTCTTACAGATATCCTATTATGTAGTTATTTATAAAGTCTTACAGATATCATATTTAGTAGTTATTTATAAAGTCTTACAGATATCATATTAAGTAGTTATTTATAAAGTCTTACAGATATCCTATTAAGTAGTTATTTATAAAGTCTTACAGATATCCTATTATGTAGTTATTTATAAAGTCTTACAGATATCATATTAAGTAGTTATTTATAAAGTCTTACAGATATCATATTAAGTAGTTATTTATAAAGTCTTACAGATATCCTATTAAGTAGTTATTTATAAAGTCTTACAGATATCATATTAAGTAGTTATTTATAAAGTCTTACAGATATCATATTAAGTAGTTATTTATAAAGTCTTACAGATATCCTATTAAGTAGTTATTTATAAAGTCTTACAGATATCATATTAAGTAGTTATTTATAAAGTCTTACAGATATCATATTAAGTAGTTATTTATAAAGTCTTACAGATATCCCATTAAGTAGTTATTTATAAAGTCTTACAGATATCATATTAAGTAGTTATTTATAAAGTCTTACAGATTCATATCAAGTAGTTATTTATAAAGTCTTACAGATATCATATCAAGTAGTTATTTATAAAGTCTTACAGATATCATATTAAGTAGTTATTTATAAAGTCTTACAGATATCCTATTAAGTAATTATTTATAAAGTCTTACAGATATCATATTAAGTAGTTATTTATAAAGTCTTACAGATATCACATTAAGTAGTTATTTATAAAGTCTTACAGATATCACATTAAGTAGTTATTTATAAAGTCTTACAGATATCACATTAAGTAGTTATTTATAAAGTCTTACAGATATCACATTAAGTAGTTATTTATAAAGTCTTACAGATATCATATTAAGTAGTTATCTATAAAGTCTTACAGATATCATATTAAGTAGTTATTTATAAAGTCTTACAGATATCACATTAAGTAGTTATTTATAAAGTCTTACAGATATCCTATTATGTAGTTATTTATAAAGTCTTACAGATATCATATTAAGTAGTTATTTATAAAGTCTTACAGATAGACCACCATTGTCTGTTGATGTCACATCAATAGTAAATTCTGTCAATTTTTCTGTTTCATAGTCAAAACTTCTCGATGCTCTTAATTTGCCATCTGATATTGTAAACAAACCACTTGGATCAGTTACTAGTGTATATGTGTATGACTGGCCAACATCTTCATCTTCAGTAGTCATAGCAACAAGATCTTCACCTACAAAAATTAAATATTTATTGAAATAAAGAAATCACATATCGATTTACTGCTAAAGTTCACTATAAAATAAATGTAGGTCTCCTATGAAAAAAATGTCCATCCACAGGCATTATTTATATAATAGTTACTGATATGGAGGGCAATATCAGGATAGACAGACTACTCAAGGGTCGTGGTATGGATCAGTGGAAATGATACTGCCCGAGACGGAAGAGGAATGTCCATAATGTAATAAAAAATTCATAATAAGTACTAAATAGTGTTTTGATTGGCTAACTTAATTACACACAAGAAATATTGTGGTTCAGTTTTTGTTGTATCATATTGGTATTTCTGCGAGATAAACTACAGCAATGTTTGATCTTTATCCAAGATTTTGACAGGGTTCCATTCATAGGCATTGACATCTATTTCCTTTGGTTGTTAACAATAACTTATATTTTTTATATGTATAGTATTCATATTTCACACAAGAGTGACTTGCGGCAGTCAGTGGTTTTCTACGGGTCCTTCGGTTTTCCTCTACCAAAAAAAACTGACTTTCACGATATAACTGAAATATTATTGAAAGTGACGTTAAACACCATAACCCTAACCCACAAGAGGATATGGATATAAGCAAACATGGGAAAAAAAAATGATTTAAAAAACCTCAGTTTGAAACAGTACTTCTATTGCTGTTCTTGATCTTACAGTCACTTCAATGAGGACTTCAATGATGAGTATAATTCATAGATAAGAGTCAATGTACATATATTCGAAAAATTCTCAATAATTTTGTGCACCTACAGGTATGTAAAAATGCTATCAGAAAAAAATGTGTATGCTAGTTTTGTGATGTCGATTGTTATCTCCTTTGATACTATTGCTTAGTATGACATTATTATCTCCCTTGATACTATTGCTTAGTATGACCTTGTTGTACTCCTTCTGGAACACCAGGAAACTCTAGACCAACAGCTGTAGGTTTATCATTGACATCAGACAGACCTATATGTATATCAAAATAGGCCTTCCTTCGAGGACTTCCATCATCTGTTGCCATGACAGTAATCGTTCTCCGTCTATGAATTTCTCTGTTCAACAAGCAATACGTTCCTCCTTCAGTTGGACATTTCTCGTCAGACTCCATAGCTACCTATTAAGTTAGTAAGAAATAAAAATTTAATAAAATATTTATATTATATGATACAAATGCAATCATTTAAAGTATTTTGCTCTAGATACAAATTATATATATATATATTTTTAAATATGTTGTCATGCGTCTCCCATTGATGCATAAAACAATCAAGTTTTATAAGGTATTTTCATATTAGTGTAAGTTCTGTCATTTTATAAGGTATTTTTATATTAGTGTAAGTTCTTTCATTTTAAAAATCTATTCTGTTTTGCCATGTCAGGTTGCTAAAATGATTAATTATCACTTTGGGGAACATAAATGTAATATAGTATTACTCCTCTTATAATCCCACCCCTTCTGCAATGAAAAAGTGGTTTGATAAGAGATGTGGCTTCTCTTCGGGGGGACAATTTACAAGTATTCTATTATCTCAGTGCTTCATAAATCTGGCCTGATAAGAGGGGTGGCCTTTGGCAGGAGTTAAAACAACAGGTAAATCTGGTCAGCAGGGTTTTAAGGTGATTGTAATGACAAGTTTTATTATACCTGTAAGATGTTCAAATGAAAATTAAAAACACCATTCAATAAATCAGATATTAACAAGATGAACTGTGAGCTAATGCTCACCTATGATACCCCCGCTCTTTGGCAAACAGGAAGTAGGAATCTGACGGGTCAAAAAATGCTTCCCACCATATGGGGTACCTATATGAAGCTTGTGACCAAATATCAGATTTCTGCCATCAATAGTTGTTGAGAAAAATGCCACGAAAAATTAGCAAATACAGTAAAACCTGTGTAAACCGGCCACCATTGGGACCACATTTCACGGCCGGTATTGACAGTGGGCCGGTTTATTCAGTGTCTACTCTCTGACTACCGTATAAGTGGTTTTTTCACGGGAGCCAAATTTCACAATTTTCTTCCAAATTGGTGAATTTTTTTAGCGGTATACTTAATTTTTGCGATCCTGAGTTTTAACCAAAATCAAATTTTAGCGGATAGACCGTTATATTAGAATTACATTCAGATTGTCTGAATTGCTTAACTAACAATTCAAAATAGGAATTGTTTCGAAATAATTGAGTATCGTAATTTCTTATGCATAATGCACAGGTTTTTGTCCAGATTCTTTATTTTGCAGGAGGGTGCACATTTACTACTGTCTAATATTTTCGTATTTCTTTACTTGTTTGGACACTTTTCCACAAAATCATTAAATGCGTATAATACTTTTAATTATTCAGAGAATTACATTTATTGTAATACTCTCTAGCGGAGTTGTGTTTTGAACCAGTAAACGTTGATACGAAAATAACTAAAAATAAGTGTGACTATATCTAACCGTGCGTAAAATAATCAATAATGCTGTCGATAAGATTGAATGTGTGTATGTATGAAGGTGTCCTAATTACTTTGTGTATAATTAGACTGTCAGACTGTGCTTACACAAGCTTTTAATGATTGAAATAAAAAGAAAAAAAGAATCAAATGTATTTGTCATTTTTTATGTCAAGTCTGGAAGTTTGATTACTCCCAGCTGTGAAGACTAAAGTATAATCCGATTAACAATAAATTATCTCAAGTTATGATTGCATGGCTTGGATGCTAGTTCATCACTTAAATAATAAGGCATTGTTTGTTGTTCATTTATGATCATTGTCAACATATGCATTGTTTTCGGGAAGGATTCCCCCATGTTGGATATTTTAAAAGCGTCCCGGCAAAAAAAACCCACTTATAAGTTATACAGAGTATTTCATCTTGATTAAGCTTTCACTTTTTATGTGTTGATTCCATGTTTGTTTAACATTTAATGAACATTTAAACATTAACCACATGAGTTACCAGTGATCATTAATTAAAGGTGTGCTAATATACACACTTCGATAAACACTTTCAATACGTTTCACCCTGGACGCCCCTTCAATTTACTACCGATCAACATTCACATATATGTAAACACACGGTTGATTGATCTGATCATGACCGGTTTACGGAGATAAATTAGAACAGTAATTAGTGTATTGGGACCGCAAGTCAAGGCCGGAATTCGGAATGTGCAGTGTCCGGTTTATTCAATGATTTTTAACAAAGAATATTAAGGAAAAAACTGGGGACTTGAAATTTAGATTGGAATGGGCAGGATTCCGGTTTACTCAGTGTCCGGTTTAGTCAGGTTTCACTGTATGTTCAATGTGTATAAAAATCAACAAAGTCGGCAAACAGGAAGTAGGAATCCGATGGGTTCAAAAACGCTTCCCACGATATGGGGTACCTATATGAAGCTTATGACCAAATATCAGATTTCTGCCATCAATAGTTGCTGAGAAAAATGCGACAAAAAATGAGCATATATGTTCAATGTGTATAAAAATCAACAAAGTCAGCAAACAGGAAGTAGGAATCCGATGGGTTCAAAAATGCTTCCCACGATATGGGGTACCTATATGAAGCTTGTGACCAAATATCAGATTTCTGCCATCAATAGTTGCTGAGAAAAATGTGACGAAAAATGTGCATATATGTTCAATGTGTATAAAAACCAACTAAGTCGGCAAACAGGAAGTAGGAATCTGACGGGTCCAAAAACGTTACCCACAATATGGTATACCTATATGATGCTTGTGACAAAATATCAGTTTTCTGCCATCAACAGTTACTGAGAAAAATGCGACGAAAAATATCTTGGACGGACGGAAGGACAGACGGAAGGACAGACGGAAGGACGGACAGACGGACAGAGGTAAAACAGTATACCCCCCTCCCCTTTCAGGGAGCGGGGGTATAATTAAGAAATATTATTATTACTTTACCTTTAAACAGGTCTGACCATTCTCTGTAAAGGTAGCAAACATTTGCTTGTTAGAATTTACTAATAAAAAGGTCAATGTTTGATTAGGATCATCATCTTTACCAGTGAAACATCCTACTTTTACATTGTTCATACTGTTTTCAGGTACAGTATTTGGAGTTAGCTACAAATAAATAGAAATGTCATTATTTTTATACACCAATTACTGCCTGTATAAAAGTGTACTTATAAACCTTTGCTATACACATCTACTAGAACTAATGTTGTGAGTTTGAGGTGTATGCGATACAACATTATGTGATAAAGTTTGTGAGTGACTTGAGGTGTACTTGAGGTCATTGGTTTTCACCGGGTACTCCCGTTTCCTCCACCAATAAAACCGACTGCCACGTTATAACTGAAATATTATTGAAAGGGGTGTTAAACACCATAATCCTAACCCTCCACATATCTACTAGACGAATAAAGTTTCCTACATCTTATGTAGAGCTTAGCATTAAAGACACTGGTTGAATGCAAGACTGTGCTGTAGAAGTCCTATATTTAACTATAAAGTCTCCTACATCTTATGTAGAGCTTAGCATAACAGACACTGGTTGAATGCAGACTGTGCTGTAGAAGTCCTATATTTAACTATAAAGTCTCCTACATCTTATGTAGAGCTTAGCATTAAAGACACTGGTTGAATGCAGACTGTGCTGTAGAAGTCCTATGTTTAACTATAAAGTCTCCTGCATCTTATGTAGAGCTTAGCATTAAAGACACTGGTTGAATGCAGACTGTGCTGTAGAAGTCCTATATTTAACTATAAAGTCTCCTACATCATATGTAGAGCTTAGCATAACAGACACTGGTTGAATGCAAGACTGTGCTGTAGAAGTCCTATATTTAACTATAAAGTCTCCTGCATCTTATGTAGAGCTTAGCATAACAGACACTGGTTGAATGCAGACTGTGCTGTAGAAGTCCTATATTTAACTATAAAGTCTCCTACATCTTATGTAGAGCTTTGCATAACAGACACTGGTTGAATGCAGACTGTGCTGTAGAAGTCCTATATTTAACTATAAAGTCTCCTACATCTTATGTAGAGCTTAGCATAACAGACACTGGTTGAATGCAGACTGTGCTGTAGAAGTCCTATATTTAACTATAAAGTCTCCTACATCTTATGTAGAGCTTAGCATAACAGACACTGGTTGAATGCAGACTGTGCTGTAGAAGTCCTATATTTAACTATAAAGTCTCCTACATCTTATGTAGAGCTTTGCATAACAGACACTGGTTGAATGCAGACTGTGCTGTAGAAGTCCTATATTTAACTATAAAGTCTCCTACATCTTATGTAGAGCTTAGCATAACAGACACTGGTTGAATGCAGACTGTGCTGTAAAAGTCCTATATTTAACTATAAAGTCTCCTACATCTTATGTAGAGCTTTGCATAACAGACACTGGTTGAATGCAGACTGTGCTGTAGAAGTCCTATATTTAACTATAAAGTCTCCTACATCTTATGTAGAGCTTAGCATAACAGACACTGGTTGAATGCAGACTGTGCTGTAGAAGTCCTATATTTAACTATAAAGTCTCCTACATCTTATGTAGAGCTTAGCATAACAGACACTGGTTGAATGCAGACTGTGCTGTAGAAGTCCTATATTTAACTATAAAGTCTCCTACATCTTATGTAGAGCTTAGCATAACAGACACTGGTTGAATGCAGACTGTGCTGTAGAAGTCCTATATTTAACTATAAAGTCTCCTACATCTTATGTAGAGCTTTGCATAACAGACACTGGTTGAATGCAGACTGTGCTGTAGAAGTCCTATATTTAACTATAAAGTCTCCTACATCTTATGTAGAGCTTAGCATAAAAGACACTGGTTGAATGCAAGACTGTGCTGTAGAAGTCCTATATTTAATTATAAAGTCTCCTACATCTTATGTAGAGCTTAGCATTAAAGACACTGGTTGAATGCAGACTGTGCTGTAGAAGTCCTATATTTAACTATAAAGTCTCTTACATCTTATGTAGAGCTTAGCATAACAGACACTGGTTGAATGCAGACTGTGCTGTAGAAGTCCTATATTTAACTATAAAGTCTCTTACATCTTATGTAGAGCTTAGCATTAAAGACACTGGTTGAATGCAAGACTGTGCTGTAGAAGTCCTATATTTAACTATAAAGTCTCCTACATCTTATGTAGAGCTTAGCATAACAGACACTGGTTGAATGCAGACTGTGCTGTAAAAGTCCTATATTTAACTATAAAGTCTCCTACATCTTATGTAGAGCTTAGCATAACAGACACTGGTTGAATGCAGACTGTGCTGTAGAAGTCCTATATTTAACTATAAAGTCTCCTACATCTTATGTAGAGCTTAGCATAACAGACACTGGTTGAATGCAGACTGTGCTGTAGAAGTCCTATATTTAACTATAAAGTCTCCTACATCTTATGTAGAGCTTTGCATAACAGACACTGGTTGAATGCAGACTGTGCTGTAGAAGTCCTATATTTAACTATAAAGTCTCCTACATCTTATGTAGAGCTTAGCATAACAGACACTGGTTGAATGCAGACTGTGCTGTAGAAGTCCTATATTTAACTATAAAGTCTCCTACATCTTATGTAGAGCTTTGCATAACAGACACTGGTTGAATGCAGACTGTGCTGTAGAAGTCCTATATTTAACTATAAAGTCTCCTACATCTTATGTAGAGCTTAGCATAAAAGACACTGGTTGAATGCAAGACTGTGCTGTAGAAGTCCTATATTTAATTATAAAGTCTCCTACATCTTATGTAGAGCTTAGCATTAAAGACACTGGTTGAATGCAGACTGTGCTGTAGAAGTCCTATATTTAACTATAAAGTCTCTTACATCTTATGTAGAGCTTAGCATAACAGACACTGGTTGAATGCAGACTGTGCTGTAGAAGTCCTATATTTAACTATAAAGTCTCTTACATCTTATGTAGAGCTTAGCATTAAAGACACTGGTTGAATGCAAGACTGTGCTGTAGAAGTCCTATATTTAACTATAAAGTCTCCTACATCTTATGTAGAGCTTAGCATAACAGACACTGGTTGAATGCAGACTGTGCTGTAAAAGTCCTATATTTAACTATAAAGTCTCCTACATCTTATGTAGAGCTTAGCATAACAGACACTGGTTGAATGCAGACTGTGCTGTAGAAGTCCTATATTTAACTATAAAGTCTCCTACATCTTATGTAGAGCTTAGCATAACAGACACTGGTTGAATGCAGACTGTGCTGTAGAAGTCCTATATTTAATTATAAAGTCTCCTACATCTTATGTAGAGCTTAGCATAACAGACACTGGTTGAATGCAAGACTGTGCTGTAGAAGTCCTATATTTAACCAAAATGTCCAATGTTTTTGCCAATTTGTGTGTATATTTAATATGTTTTTGAAAACACGACATTGCAATATTAACACAATATTATTTAATATATGCCAAGTGTCTTGGTGCTACAGTGTATCAGTGATGTGGGTTAAAATCTTACTGAGGGAACAACAATTTGTCAGTTAAAATCTAACTCTAGGACTGTTGTGTTGAATATTCAAATATATATTTATATAATAATGTTGTGTTAGCAATGACCCGAAGGGGAGTGCACTATGTCTTCAACCCTGACCACTATATGGCATAGTCATTGCTAACACAACATTATTATTATTATTATTATGCTGACTTATATGTAGACAAAATATATTGAGAACTATTACAATAAAGGAGGTTCTGATATTGGTGACTAATATATTGGATCAGATAGTCTTGAAAGTGTGAGAATATTCTTTGCTTCTTTCGCATAGTATATCAAAGCTATATAATTCTTTGTGATATATGCCAAAATATCGCATGAACTTATATTACAGAAGAAATTTACAGAAAGCATAATAAATATAAATACATATATATACGTCTGAAAATTAAACCCAACAGTGTTAGAATTAGATCTTTGAGTTGACAAATTTTTGTTCTTCCCTCGACGGGATTTGAACTCACACCATTGATACACTGCAGCACCAATCGCTTATCCTTATGTCCAGCGCCCTAGACCACTCGGCCACATCCGTTATATTATATATATATATATATATACCGGTATAAACTGATTGGTATAAAATAAACAGTTCTTACATATACTGCTGTTGGTGGATCATTGGTATTCAAAATTTTTAATTCAAATGTCTTGTCAACAGATAAATTGTCTAAGTCTGTACTTCTGACAGTCAAATTCCATCTGAAAAGACAATATATAACTGTTATAACATATATGTCTTACAAACATACCGCTACACTGTATCAATTGTTTGATCAAATAAAGTTTAAACAGTGATGGTCAACAAATTCACTAATATCAACACTCTTAAAAAATAGGCAAAGTAGACATGATATGCTTACATATTTGGAGGATCTTCATAATCAGCTATGACCTTGAGACAAAGTCTGTGTTCTATGACTTCAAATCTTTGTGATACATCTTTAACAATGGTATACACATGACTGTCATAAGAGTCGTCTACAGTAGACATATATATACAATATCCAGCAGCTGTATTCTCTGGTATCGATGTCTTTGATAAATCTATCTGAATCTACAAAGTAATTGAATCAATTTAATATGTAGATAGCTGTCAATTACAGAATTTTCAAAGTTAAATAAACACGATAATTTCACAGCGATATTACTATTTTTATTTTCACTCTCGCTATATTTTGCATCATTTCGTTGTCGGAACTACTTTTCTGTATGTTTTACACTTAGGTCCCTTTGACTGTTTCGTATGGTTGAACAGTTTTTTGATGCAATAAATACACATTATAGTATATCTCTATGCTACACATGAAATATAGTGCAATTAAACTCATTTTATGCTAAATTCGAATCAAAACATTTATTAATCTACAAAATAAATACTATAACTAATTGACGGATTTCATTATAAAAAATATGTCACTAATGGCCAAATAACGTTGTAACTTACTCACATGCTACTTTACTGTGTCATTTGGTCATTCATTACATATTTTTGATAATGAAACTCGTCAATTAGTTATAGTATAATTACTGATTTGTTAGTTATTATATATACATTTGTCTTACATAGAATCCCATCCCCCACCAAATGCCACCTCTCTAATCAGGCCAAATTTCAGATGCACTGAGATTAATTTCAAGAAAGGAGCAACTTGCAAAAAGAAACAAGGAGACTTTGATTTCACATTTGAGGCGAGGGAGGGAGACTTCAGCCGATATAGGATGGGAATTTCGCCCTCTTCGTCTGGTTTGGTGAACCCTGATATACTACTAAATTTACATCATCCCTCTTGTAATCCACTTTTTCAATGATGAAGGAAGCGGTGGACTTGTAAGAAGGGAGACAACTGTACAATAGTTATACATATATGTACTATACTTGGCAATAGGGTCCTCTAGTGTTACAAAATACAGGCAAATTTTGAACAGGGCAGGAACCCATTTGACAAAATATTACATTGAAGTTTATACAATATATAAAACTGAAAATCATATCTGATAACAAGAGTCTCTCCTGGAGATCTTTTCACATATATTCTTAAGTTTATTTGTAAGATTTAAATTTAAGATTATCTTACGACAAGATCCCTCCCTAAACACACTGACGGTGCAAAATCTTTGAAAAAAAATTACGATAGCAGCAGCCATACATTTTGTATCTGTTGACAATACTGATTTGTTGACATAAGATTGAAACTTTCAAGAAATTTTACTCTTAAGTTTAACATTTTACACTTATGAGTAGCTTGTTTTTTTTCGTAGATTTATGATAAGCTTTGAACTTATGACTTTAGGGTTCAGGCATGTTTGTAGTTTCGTAGAAAAAGTTTTTGTTATTTGTTATATTCTCATGGTGTCCTATGTTAAACAATGTCATGTGCTGCTGATCTAATCAAATTTCTCATCCACATTAAAAATGAAAATTTTGGAAGGGAACATCCAATGGCTATTCATGTAAAGCTTGTATTCAATCAAATTTTCTAATTTAACAAAATATAGGTTTCTATAGAAACAATGCAGATCTTTCAGACTTGAAAATTATTGAAAGCCCTGGCAATCTGTGACGAACATCATCAATATAAATGTCTGAATTTGACTCATTTTTACATCTACACAGCATGTAATGTCTGTAGAACAGATTTTTTCTGAATGGTGTTGCAAGTGGAAATAAAATCCATACTACTTGAAAATTAAAACACAATCAACCAGAAAATTTCACAGCAAATTTAACTACATCAATGGTCCAGAAAATGAGGTCAAGTTCAGCTGATATTTTATTGATAAATTCAGAAAAGACTTTGTTGCTACCAAGGACAAAACACATCATATTCACTATAGACTATATTTCAATGGAAAAGATAGAAGAGCTGTCCTAGCTTAAAGATTTTATCTTCTATCTGATAGCATATAATACTCTAAAATCAATTTAGCTAACACAACAGAAGAACACAAGCCATCATATGATAGCATAGGGGCTAGTCCAGGAAACTTTATATGGGGAGGGGGGTTGAAACATCCTATATATAGATAGTACATGGGTGATGGGTTCATAACAACTGTTGACAAAATAAAAATGCAACTCAGTCCTCGAAATGAAAATTTGAATTTACTGGTCCGAATCAAATTCTTTAATCTATATTTATTAATAAATAAAAAGTGAAAAATTACTGGTCCAAACAAAGTTTTACTGGTCTTGGGCTTGAAAATCAGTGCTCATCATGAGGACTAGCAACTCAGTTTCTATTTAGGAATGTATGGGTGGTGGGTCTTTGAAGAAAGTGTCTTCCAACATCCACCCCCCACCCCTTATTTGTTTTTTCTGGAAAGCCCTAATATGTTTTGGATTACAGATGAAGAACATGGCATGATTTTGACAGGTCAATGATAGAGTAGGATCCAGTCAAGACAGTACTTACATCTGTTGGTGCATTATTCTTTGGACTACAGAATGATTCTGGTTTGGACCATGTGGCATCATCCTGACAAGTAACATAATCTTCTGGCCCTATAAGATTCCAATTTGTCTGACAACTTATAGAACAGTTAGCATTGTAGTTCTACAAAATATACAGTATTCATTGACAGTATATAGTACATTTAACAGGCATTATTTCAATCATTTTTTACAGAGGTCTAACGAGCATGAAACTATTGCAGGGAACGAGAGGGGATGGTTTTTCTAGATTTCTTATCCTGAAGGTTAGGTATTTTCAATATCATCCTGACAGCTCCATACTACTAATTAAACAAATGTATGTACAAAATGTAGTCAATTAATGAATTTATAGTACGTCTAGCTACTGTAACATCTTTTGCGTACCAACATAATTGATTTGCACTTGTGCATTTTGTGCAGCTTCGAATTCATATGTGAAAATAGAAGTGTAGATAAATAAGATCACACAAAGCGACATAACTGACCAATAGAAATAGATTGTTGTTTCTGACAGATTTCTCGGTTAATCCTGAGTCCTATAAAGGAATTGTTAATGACGGTCTATTTTCATTGGTCAGTAATGTTGCATGCAATCTGCCTGTCACTTTGTGTGTCCTCATATATGGAACCACAAAAGTAAAAAATTAATATTAATATTGTAGTGACCTTTAAGATGTTATGACAGTAGAAATTAGAATAGATTATCATTTACTACAGCATTCTTAGTTTGGAGCAGCTCCATTGATTTTGGGAATATGAACCTTTGCTTGTACTTTATACACACAAAAAACTTTGCATGGAACTTGATGATTGTTAATGATTGTTCTGCTTGTCAAAAACAAAGGGATATTGAAAGTGACTATTTTGTCTAGAAATCGATGGGACATTATGCTCATTCCAATAACCGATCTGCCATTTTGACAAATTCTGCCCAAAACTAACAACACACCATAATGTCACTGTAGTTATTTCTGTACATCAATAACAGTAATATCAATCACTGGCAATATTTACAAACTCGAAATTATTGATACTGAAAATGTTAAGAGGCCATGCTTTTTTTTTTTTTAATTATATCTATATTACACCTGTGAACAATTTACCTCTGGGTGCCAGGAAACCTCAAAGGTTTACAAATATTTACAATGAACAATATAATTAAATAAATAAATACTGGTACAGTTGTAGTAAGAATACAATACCATAAGCAAATAAATCATATTTTATCTCTCATATTCAATTTATAAACATACATTTTTACACAGTAAACAATGAAAGGAATTATTAATACAACTAAATTCATAATGTATCCAATAATAGCTGTAATTTCCTAATATTATATAAGTTTCGAACTTCTGGGTTCTTAATCATCATTTGTATATTACTTCTGAGTTCATTTTTGAGATTTGTGATAACTATTGCTTCCCTGTAAGTACTTTTATTATATTTTATATAATTTCTTGTTTTCCAAATTACCCATTTTAATATACAAATTACTAAATTCATTAAAAGTAGGTTTTCAGTTATTTCTCCCTCATACACCCCAATGATTAAGTTTTCCTCAACAAGTACTATATTTTTTTCAAAAATGCTATTAAAAATGTGTTTTAATTCATCTAAGACATGTTTAATTTTATGACACCTGTAAAACAAATGCATAAGGGACTCTATTTCATTTTTACAAAAATGACATTGACCATTTGATTTTCCCATTTTTTGTAATCTATATTCTGAATAGACAATGTTATGCAAACATTTCCATTGGAACTGGATAATGCTTTGCTTACATTTAATCTTGTTCAGTATATACCAAATTGATATCCAGTTAAATTTCTTTTCATAAATTGTATCCCATTTGAATTGACATTTTGGCGTAATTGGTTTACGTATTTCTTTCTGGATATTCTTCAGTTTCAGCTCTTTTGGAACAATGATTTTATTATTATGATTTCTAATATTCAAATTGCTATCTATTTTTAAACCTAATGATTTTTTTATCTTTTCGTTATCATCGGATTTTAATTTCTTAACAAAATTTTCTGGTATTGATTTTTTTATTTTTGCCCATTCTGATATCCAGTTCCTTTTATCATCCAGTCTATTAAATATAGTCTGATTATCAACAAAGGTATTATTGTTTTTATCCCATATATCGTTTATTTTAAATATATTATTTCTCAAAAACGATTGAAAAAAAGTGGATTTCTATTAAATTTGATCTCAGAGTTATAAAAAATATGTTTTTATCTAAAATGTCATTTTTAGACTCCGTAGAACATGACCCCAAAAAATTGTTCCATGCTTGTATAGCGTCTTGATAGTATTTTGGAATGGATGCAATATCTAAACCTTTAATATCGGAGCATTTACAAAGAAAAAAATCAACTCCAAATTTGTTATCATATTTCTGTAACCAGTGTTTACCTATCGCATTCCATGAGTCCATCTCACTGTTGATTATTTTGTATATAAATTTTATCTGTTTACTTTTGACAAAATTGTCTATGTTAATCATTCCCATCCCCCCTTCATTAATATTTAAGCAACATACGTTTCTTTCTATTTGGTTTGGTTTATTGTCCCAAAGAAATTTCCAAATCAAATCATTCACCTCTTTTTTATATTTCTCTGGTATAGGGGGATACATTTCAGTTTCAAATCCCATTTGAGCTAACAGATAATTTTTAACGATTAAAGTTTTTCCCTTAAAGGTTAAATTTCTGGTTTTCCAAACCTGAGTGCAGCTTTTCATTTTATTTATAATTTTTTTCCAAATGTCATCAGTGTCTATATTGTACCCGTGAAAAACACCTAAAGTCTTTATATTATCTGAAATCCATGATATGTTAGTTAATCTGGGTCGTTTCCCCCTTAATCTACCAATAAATAATCCTTTTGTTTTTTCATAATTTATCTTAGAGCCGGATGCCTTGCTTGGTTGCAAAGGTGATATCAGATTAGTCAAGAAATATGCAAATTAATGAATTCTAGACATACGTTTGGTCCTTAGTAATTGCTAATACATGTATATGATTACTGTTCATTTATGCAAACAAAATATTGCATTTCATTACAGTGGAACTTGTGCAATCCGATACCCGAGTTTTTCCAACATCCTATGACATCTGACAAAAATGTATGGTCCCAAAGTATTTCTATTAACTAAAATAAAACCTGAATATTGCGACATCCTGTACATTCCGACACATTTCCCTGGTCTCTTGGTATGTCGAATTAGACAGGTTCCACTGTACAAATTTTTCATTCAAAAATTATCATCTAAAATTGCTCAAATGTATGACATTTACTGCAATTAATAAATAATTGTAACTTACATTGGAACAGATAGCAAATGATGGATATCTGCAGTTTTTCAGGAGAACACGGTTTACTGGACAGTATTTGAGCTGTGGAACAGGTGGACATAAGATAGGATGACAGGAGTAACCATTAGTAGACAACTTGTAACCAATTTTACATCCACATTCAAACGTTCTAGCATTACATATGTTATGCTGACATTTTTCATGACAATATCTAAATTCCTGGGGAAAAATATCAGAAAAATGGTTGCTATAAAGATACTCCTACATCAGAACATATGATACATTGATTTGAAAAATGAAACTGTAGATGGCTGTGTTTATTTTCAATTTTTACATTTCTTTATTTCATTTCTATATTTACATTTTTACATTTTGTTCTAATTGCTAATTTTAGCAATTAACATTAATATTATTAGAGAATGTAGTCAATCAAAATGTGTGTATATTCTATACATATACAGTTCTATTAAATATATCTTTATAACTTATTTTACATTTATAGTGTTACTTACTATCCTCTAAAAAGGCATATCAAAATAAGTAAATAGATTAAACAGACCAAAAGATATATCAGTATCACTAAATAGAGTGATTTATCATGCTATGTCTCTAACTGTACCGTATTAAAATGGGTTCTATACATCAGTATCACTAAATAGAGTGATTTATCATGCTATGTCTCTAACTGTACCGTATTAAAATGTGTTCTATACATCAGTATCACTAAGAAGAGTGATACGTCTATCACAGTGATTTATCATGCTATGTCTCTAACTGTACCGTATTAAAATGTGTTCTATACATCAGTATCACTAAATAGAGTGATTTATCATGCTATGTCTCTAACTGTACCGTATTAAAATGTGTTCTATACATCAGTATCACTAAGAAGAGTGATACGTCTATCACAGTGATTTATCATGCTATGTCTCTAACTGTACCTATTAAAATGTGTTCTATACATATATTAATATGTATTATATTGACTGGTTAGTGGTCAAAAGACTATCTATTGTCCAAGATTTGGTCTACTACATGATTAGAAGAATAACAATATTGACCTACTGTCTGATTTTTGACAGGTAATCTAATTGTCTATCACCTTCTAATATTTATTTTAATAACAAATATAAAACCCATTTAGTATCTAATTTACAATACAGACTTACAAGTTTGGAAGAACAACTTTTTCCTTTACACTGTTGATTAATTTTTATTTTTCTATGGCGAAGTTGTATACCTTTGTCACAATTTCTACGACATTCCTCCCAATCTTGCCAGTCATCCATCTAAATATAAATGTAGTGCAAAAACATGCAGTGCAAACAATGTGCAAAATAAAATATACTTATTGCATGTGCAGTATTTTAAAATTAAAATGTGTCAGCTAATAATTTGATTTGTGTTACTTTTTACAGTGAAAGCTCAGTTGTCTATAAAACTTTGATGGTATTTTTTTAGATCAAATTTAAAAAATACTGATAACTAAAAAGTTGTAAAAATTTATTCATTTATCAACATTATATTTCGTACAAATACCATAATTAAAAGCTACATAGAACACATTTCTAAGTGCTTCCATATTCATAAGATACAAAATAATAAAGCCTTTCGAAATATTCACATATATGTCTTCATAAAAAAAAGATATATATTTGAAAAATGAAAAGTCATAAAGAATTTACGATTTTTCATCTTTCAATATCGGATTTACATCTTTTCATTTTTCAATCTTGGATATATGATATATCTTTTTTTAAGAAATATGTGAACATTTCAAAAGGCTTTATTACTTTGTATTTTATGAATGGGGAAGCACTTTCAAAATGTGTTGTATATATGTAGCTGATAATTTTATTATTTGTAGATCTCAACTAAGATTGCTAATCTATTGATTAAAAAATAAGTTTTAAAGGGTCAACTTGAAACAAACAGCATTTCTTTAACTATTGATTGATTGATTCATTCATTCATTCATTGTTGTTTAAGGCCATATGAGTATTGTGTCAGCTGTATTCATTAGAACAAGCTTACAAACAATACATCATTCAGTTAAAATATGGCACTGTGTTGGGATTTTGGGGAGGAATTCAGATTGCCACAGGAAATAGAGGATATAATATATAGAGTCACATTATCCCCATGTTCCCTTGTAGGTCTATTGAGGATGTGGTCACATTTAAAGTGTTAGTTAAAGTTTATTTAGTACCATCAATTTTATAATTCTTAATAGAACTTATGAATATTGAAATAAAAAAATACTACAATAAATTTTTTGAATAAAGAAATCAAATTAAACTGCCATGTTTTTTTGTTAAATCCTAGAAGTTGATACAATGTTTGTATTATACAACAGTTCTATTTTACTAAATCTAATCTCATAAAATTATCAAATATTTAGAAATTATTCATAAAAAAAAAATTTGTATCATTATGCTATTTTTTTAATTTTTAATAATTCTATTTTTAGTATTCTATTTATTTTCAATTTTCCCAATTTTTTTTATTTATTTTATTTTTGTAAAAATCTGTCTTATCAGAATTTGTGAAACTTACGGCTAACTTTATTAAGCGATCACTGTCTGAAGTGCATGGCAAAAAAAGTGAGTGATGTCTCATATGCAGTGGCATGGCAGTAAGAGACAACACTTGTCTTGTGCTGTGTGCATGGCAAAGACAAAAGTATCATGTGAAGTGTGCATAGTAATAAAAATGACAGCTATCTCATGTGCTGTGGTATGGCAATAAAGTGACAAATGTCCCATGTGCTGTGTGCATAGCAATAAAAATGACAGCTGTCTGATGTGCTGTGTGTATAGCAATAAAAATGACAGCTGTCTCATGTGCTGTGTGTATAGCAATCAAAATGACAGCTGTCTGATGTGCTGTGTGTATAGCAATAAAAATGACAGCTGTCTGATGTGCTGTGTGTATAGCAATAAAATGACAGCTGTCTCATGTGCTGTGTGCATAGCAATAAAAATGACAGCTGTCTGATGTGCTGTGTGTATAGCAATAAAAATGACAGCTGTCTCATGTGCTGTGTGTATAGCAATAAAAATGACAGCTGTCTGATGTGCTGTGTGTATAGCAATAAAAATGACAGCTGTCTGATGTGCTGTGTGTATAGCAATAAAATGACAGCTGTCTGATGTGCTGTGTGTATAGCAATAAAAGTGACAACTGTCTCATGTGCTGTGTGTATAGCAATAAAAGTGACAACTGTCTGATGTGCTGTGCCTGTGACAATAAAGACTCACTGAAAGTAGGGGACAACTCTGACCCTTACATATAGGGTTAGATTTGATTGTTCTCTTTCTATTCTGCTTTCCCTGATCACAATTATGGAAACAATCACCCCATGTTTCCCAATCATTCACCTGTTTATAACAGATATAAATAATGACGTAATCATACAAAGTGTTGATGACATGATAAAGAAAAAACTTAAATTATGTGATTATTAATAAACTAGAGTTCTCTTCCTACGGGTAACAGTAGATGATTTTGGCTACTCTGTTTAGGCATTATGGTTTTCTTCCTCCCTAAGATTCTAAAAATTATTTGGCTTTCTAACCTGTTGGATTTGAGTGTACCTGATGAAGGTAAATCCAGAAGTGTTGTGCACACTAAATTAGATATCTATGTTACATCAAATGCATTGTAGTCATAACTCTATCTTGCCACATTAAAATCTAAAAGGGGTCAACCATGGGAAATGTGTAAATGGCCAATCATTAAAGTCAAAATAACCAATCACCAAAGCCTATAGGTTAAAAAATCAAAGTCAAAAGAACATATTAGTGCTGTTGAAAGAACCACACATTTATCAAAGTTGAAAGGAAATAGACAAATGAATTTAAACGGTCAACGTAGAAAGGTCAAATCTTCAACTTGAATGGACTAATTATCAAACTAGAAAGGACTAATGATCACAATTCTTGTAATTATTATTAACAATGATTTAGATATAATTTTGCATGATCTTTTTCAAGAACATTGTCTCCTACTGAATTACTTCATTCTTTGTAAGAATTTGTTTTAAGGAACTTGGACTCTGAAGTAAAAATGTAACAAGATAATTACTAAATAAAATCTGTGATATTGAAGAAAAAAAAAAAACAAAAAAAAAAAATTGTTTTATCAGATCGTTTGTTAACTCATATTTAAATGTATCTGAGATTTACACCATGTACGTATATGGATGTTGAAAAGTAACATATTTGTATTAGAAAAAAAATTTTACTGGTGTAAAACTGAGATCAAGGTCACATTACTTAAATTTGAGGTCAAGGTAAGGTGACATGTTGGAGTGAAATGTACACTCCAGGAGGATGAATGTGTTGACCAAATATAGTTGATAAACATTGTCTGGTTACAAAGAAACAGATTAAATCATGAAAACTTGAAACAATATTATCCTAATTTAATTATGTCAATTAACCATTTAAATAAGGTGCCCCTAATATGCAGGAAGAGAGTGTTGGCAAATTTTAGTGAGCCTATGACATGTGGTTGCTAAGATACAAACATGTATCACATATGATAATCACAAAAATTTTACATTGTTGAAATAGTTGCCACTTGCTTGAAATGCAATACCTACATTAGGATAGACAAAAATGTTCACCATAAGTAGAACCCTTCCTTTAAAAATGACTTTGATCATGATGTTACACACATCATATAATACACTGTACAGTAATAATGACAGCTATTGTAAAAAAAAATCTGACATCATAAAAAAAGTCTGTTGTACAAAATAAATGACTAAATGTCAACATAACCTGGCCATCAGTTATCTATACTAAATACAAAGCACATCATACACAACATCTGTTTACTTTAAAAATAAATTTCCTCAATTATCTCAAATTCCAATAGCACAGGAGGATTGATGGCATTCAAAGAAAACCTTTAATCTTCTATAAATCTTCAGAATTTTTTTTTTTTTAAATAATTTTTTCAAATCAACATTTTCTTCCCATGTACATGTGTATGTTAATAACATGATATATACGAACTCTGACATTTAAATTCAAAATTTCTGGTCAATTTTTAAAAAAGTTACACTTTGTTAATTCTATGTTAATTCTATTTCTGATTTGTAAAAAAACTACATGTAGTGAGCATAACTAGCCATTCAAGGAACTTTCCATGCAAGTTTTCTGTCAAATGGTTTCCATATACATTTGCAAGATTAATCTTAATATATATTTTGATATTAAATTTGCCCTGTGGTGGTGGCCATCTTGGATAACAAACCCATATAAAATTAAAAACTTTATAAGGGATAAATTCCAATGATAATTCACGTACAGTTTTGGTTCAATCAAATTTTTCCAATTTCTCAGAAAAATTCAGATTTTTTTGGGTCATTTCCCATATTAATCTATGGCTATATTATTGGACAAAATAAAAACAAACAAAGCTCCAACTAAAACATGATTTCTTTCAAATGGTTCAGTGGTAGGAGAAAAGAATAATTTTTCCAATTGTGATAACAGCCATTTTGGATTTCACAAAAAAAATCACAAAGGGTCAATAAAGGGACATTTCTACCATGTAATAATTCCATCACACATTTGGTTTCTGAGAATAGGATTTTCTAAATTTTAGCCAATATTGAATTTCAGAATGATGAAAAAATCCCATAAAAAATGTTGAGGACCACCATATTAACATTTTTGTTATTAAGTTTGGTTCTTTTTGCTCCTGTGATTTCAGACAAAAAAAATGAAATATGAAAAGCCCTTAAAGGACATTGATGAGGACAATGAACACAAAGTGATGACAATGAACACAAAGTGATGACAATACCTGATATGGACTTTTGGTCTGGATGCAGAAATAAATCTTTTTGTTCCATAATTTATTTGTTCTATAATAGGGAAAATCTTGTCAAGACAGAAGTATTGGAGCACAAAACATCCATATTGTGAATTTCCTCCATAAATATTTCATTATAAATAATATCAAATTAAATTGTAGTACCAGGTCATACATGTCACTTATTGAATATTTCTCCAAATATGAATTCATATTACCGGTAGTAATGAAACACTTCATATAATATTTTTCCTAATTTTATTTTCATTAAGTTGGCTGGAATAAAAATGTAGATATCTAATGGAGTGTGTACAAGACTCTTCTGAAAAGACCTTCATGGGGTACACTCATAGTCAAAATATTGGGAGTCAGTAAGTCAAAGGGCCTATACAGGATAGCCAAAATCGGTGAAGATCATATATGCTTGAAGGAGATTGACTTTAGGTATAATAAATTACAATGTTATAGGAACATTAAATTTTGATTATAAATATATCTAATAAACAATCTGAGTACATAAGCACTGACTACAGGGTGAATGATACACTCGGGGACTAATAGTCCACTAGCAGTGGTTTATAGCCAGATTTTGAATTTCTGGTATTTGATGGACATAAAAGTCAAATCATGACATTGTATACAAACAATAAAAACCTTATATATATCATATGTTTATAATGGTATACCTACCACACAATCAACATTGGCATCATAACTTTCACATGATTTTACATCCTGTAATGTCATATTTGCACACTGTTGACCTCCACAGTAAGCAGGGGTCAGCAGCTTTCTAGATCGGTATGCACTTCCTGTGCCACAATTATTACTACATGCTGTCCATTCTTCCCATTCAGACATCTGGCAGTTGACCACATTGGAGATGTTACACTCTTTAGTTTCTAACAGGGTAGGACAAACTGTTCCACTACATGATTCTGGTACCTCAACCTCTCTTTTCCTTGAACTGTTTAAATGATAAAATGAAAACTAAAAATACCATGCTCTTTACTCATAAATACATGACTGTTCAATTTACTGACTTGGTACAGGCACTTCAATACGATTAGGCAGGGTTAAACTAGCTTTATAAGCTCAAATTTTTGTGAAAAAGATAACAAGGTAGCGGTAGTTATCTAGTAATTTGAGGAGGAAATAAAATTCTCCTTTAAATGAAATTTGAATATTAATCAATTAAACCAAATATTACCGTAATACAAACTCTTTAAACCATTTATTACTGATGCGGCCATAATTGATGAATAAGTAATGTTGTATGAAGACAATCTATACATTGGATTTTAACCTTTAAACTGATATTCAAAGTTTCATAACAGTAATAAGATTATTTTGAAAAAAAATCACATCTTTTAATGAGGACATTATGTGATCAAGTTTGTCAGCAACTTGCGACAGGTCGTGGTTTTCTCCGGTTTCCTCCACCAATAAAACCGACCGCCATGATATACCAGTAACTGAAATATTGTAGAAAGTGGTGTTAACACTATAGCCATAACTCTATATGATCAACAATATGCTATTGCATTCATTTGCAAAAAACTGTGGTAAAAATAATATCAATGCCAACACAATACTGGTCAGTTACACATCTATAGTAAGGGGCCATCGTGGTTGTGATCGTATGGTATTTGGATTTACAACTACCTGTGTAATCAGCGCCTATCACCACTAAGAGTTCGAATCCTGTTCTTGGTGAGGTGTACTCGATACAACTTTATGTGATTAAGTTTGTCAGTGACTCTCGACAGGTCGGTGGTTTTCTCAGGGTATTCTGGTTTCCTCCACCAATAAAACTGACCACCACGATATAAATGAAATATTGTTGAAAGTGGCATTAAGCACCATAAACCAAACCACACTTATAGTTACATTCTATGATGGTTTACCTTATTCCTGCACCACATTCAGATGAACAAGGTCCCCATATTGTCCACTGTGATACCTGACAATCCTGTCTACAGCATTCACCATAACAGACAGCGGTCTCAGTCAAGTTAGGACATGGTTTGCCTACACATTCAGAAGGCACGGTAACAGACCGAGTACGATTCTTGTGTCCAACACCACATCTACCATTCTCAAGAAGACAGCTAGTCCACAAAGACCAAGGAGATACCTGGAACATTTCCAATAAAATGTATCTTTTATACCTTGTAGAATATAACAGTACTGAAAAGAAGTAATATTTTGGTTTTATTTATAGCATTTGAATGTTCCAAAATGTCCACACGTGCTTATGCATCAATAGTACCGTACATGGTTATTCAACCATTGAACCAGTCAGGCCTGTGTGCATCAATAGTATCGTACATGGTTATTCAACCACTAAACCAGTCAGGCTTGTGACAATGTTCAGATGTTGGAATCACATTCTTCTGACTCCGTACTTCTTGAAAGGCATATAGGCCTCATCTGAAAATAGCTTTCCATCAATCTCAATGTTTTTTTTACGTCACTGGGTACATTATTATTCAAGATGTAAAATGGAAGATATTTCTTTATGATACGGGTGACTTTGAGATACACAGAGAAATCTTAAAGAAACAATGTCTGGGATGAATAGTTTGCCATTAATGATATAGATGTCATAGTTAATTTGATTACAAATATTATTTTACATGAGGCTTCACAAACAATCCCTAAAAAGGTGGCAAAAATCAGAAAATCATAATGATATCCTCCCTGGATAACAAATATCATTAGAAAAATTATCAGAAAAAAAATTGCTTACACAGAAAGGTTAAACTTCATATTACCCCACTTCACCCTCCAAAAAAATGGGAGCAATTTTGAAGACAACAGAAGAAATGTGTTGGTCTTACATGAACAGCCAGAGACAACTACTATGATAAATTATCTGATAAAATAATGGGTGAAAAAATGGAAGTAGAACATTTTGGACTTTATTAAAAGACTGGATGGAATTAAAGAATAATAAATCTATTTCCCTGCTATTCGACAATGACGAAGTAATGGATTTTGACAAAGACAAAGCACAATGTAACATTAATGAAGCTGATGCAAACATACCCAAAATAAATAATATAGATACATGTATCAGACTTTGAACAATTGGGTTAGTGCGAAGACTGCAGACTTTGAACTGACTGACATAGAAAGTACTGATGAAAAAGGAAAGGACATTCTTATAAGCTTAGCCAATACCAAAGCAACAGGACCAGACATTTTAAAATCCTAGATTGTTGAAAGAGGCAGCACAAGAGACAAGAGTAAAGAAAGCAGTTATCAAAGTTATTTAATTTATCATTATCCCAGTACAAATATCTAGCAGCTTGGAAAAATGCAAATGTAGTACCAGTTTTAAAATGTAATAATTTCAGTGATGTAAAAAAGTACAGACCTATATCATTATTAGCACATTTGGCAAAATCATGGAGAGGTGTGTATACAAATATGTACACCATTTCTTTTTATAATTTATAATATCATCACTCATTTTTAGTCAGGGTTTACTAAAGGTGATTAAGCTGTTAGCTGTTAATCAGTTATTAGACATCAACAATGATTTTGGTAGGGCTTTAGATCAGGGGAAAGAAATTTGAGTGGTATTCTGCAATATTAGCAAGTCCTTTGATCGAGTACGGCATGTGGGTCTCCTTTATAAGTTAAATAAATTTGGTATAAAAGGTAATTTACTTCAATGGTTAAAACATTATTCATTTGACAGACAAGTTGTAATAAATGGCTCTGAATCCTCATGCAAAAAATAACTGCTGGTGTTCCATAAAGATAAATATTGGGACCTCTGTTATTCTTAGTTTTTATAAATGACATTGTGACTTATGTAAATTCTAATGACGGTCTCTTTGTCGATGACACAACACTTTATTTATGATGACAACCCATTAGAATCTTCACGTATTATAAATAGTGATTTGGATGAAATACATATATGGTGTACTGACTGGCTTGTATCTTTCAATCTACAAAATATGGAAACAATGTTGCAACTCCCACCATTAGTCATGAATAATGTAGTTCTGCAGTCAGCGGCAAATCATAAGTATTTAGGATAATTTCTTTCTAATAATGGTTCCTGTGATAATCATATAAACCTTATCTAAATCATTTAAAAGAATAAATATTTCACATAAATTTAAGTTCAAATTAAACAGGTCTTGTTTACCTGCATATTTACTTTTCTTTAATATCCCCCATTATTGAATATGCAGATAATTGTATGAGATAATAAAACAGTTTGTCTAGTTAATAAGATTAAAATGATACAGGTTGAAGCAGCAATAATTATTACTGGGGTTACTAGACTTATATCTACCGAAATCCTGTATAAAGAAATTAACTGGATGGGAATAATGAACCGATAGAGGGAGTTATGGTTATGATGCTTAACACCACTTTGAACAATATTTCAGTTATATCATGGTGGTCAGTTTTATTGGTGGAGGAAACCAGAATACCTGGAGAATATCCGATAGAAGACAAAATAATAAAATTATTCACATGTATAAAATGATGAATAATTACACACCTACATATTTATTTAAGTAACATATCACATGATAACAGCAGAAGATATTCATTCATGCAACACCCGTACTGCTAGTCGATTATATTCAATAAGATCAAGAACTGTACTCTATTCTAACTATTTTCTGACTTTGGGTATTCAACTATGGAATAAATCTCCAGACATAATTAATTTACAACCCTCTCTAAAATCACTGAAAAATTACTTCTCATCAAGAAAAACTAAGAATCCTGTCTATTATAATATAAGCACTAGACCCAGTCAAATTTATCATGCATGGCTTAAGAGTGGTGAGAGTTCTCTAAGCCAACACCTTTTCTTGAAAAACATTATAGATAATCCAACTTGCAGTGCACATGTGGTGCAAGAGAGTCAACAACTCATTTTTATTTAATTGTAATAAGAATAGTGTAAAAGGACATCAATTTTTTTTTTTTTTTTGCTCTACATGAACTAGTGCAGACATTTGATTTTAATTAGATTATAATTGACCTGAAAATGAAGGTATTACAATATATAGATATATTACATTTTGTTCAAATACTTTGTCAATTGACGAAAACGTTATATAATTACCAATGTTCAATCAGTTTTTCTTCAAAGCAGGTGATTTGAACGAAATTTTTTATGCAAGTATTGACACCAGAAAGATGTCCTTTTTCCCAAGAACAGTGAGGGATTGGAATCTGCTGCCACCAGACATTGTGGAGCTGGACACACCTGAAGCCTTTAAGGCCAGGATTGTGTCCCTTTAGCCGCCAGGCAGTCCCAACATGTATATACATTTGTAGTTTTAATTGTAAACAAGCCCCATTAAATCATTATCCCACACTTGATTAGTTCAACTAAAATGCACAGTCCAAAGTCATTGCATAATTTACAACATGACGAAGGAGGCAATTACATGGCAGAAACAGAAAAAGAGTTTCTTTTTTTTATATACATTTTTACTTTTCGGTAGAAGATAGCTTTGTGAATATTCAACAACTTTTTTTTGCATGCATGTTGTATGTGAACGAGTCATATTAATTTATTGCTGGAATGATAATGGTATTTAATTCTTTATTGTAATAATCTGAGCTCTAAAGTCTATGGCTATATTAAGTTTTTTTTAAAGCAAACGGATTTTTATAAGCAGTTTGCTTGTTTCTAGATATTGTTGATAATTCATATATATATGTTTGACATCTGTAAAATGTACTATATTCATTTCAACAATAAAATAATGTTTACACAATCATTCAAGTACTCGTACACGTGCATACAATGTATTTGCTTTGGGAGGAGAGATTTCTTTGGGGGGGGGGGGGTCTTGTGTCACAGGTTAAAAATTGGCGCGTTTATTTTAAAATGTAATTCGGATACGGTTCAACTCGTAATTTACGATAAATGAGTAAACATGGAATACTAATGGCAAATGCAATTTCCACTTTTTATGTGTGTGTGTCAACTGGCAATTTAAATAATCGTGGTCATACATGAAATTACTGCTAATAACGACAACTTCATTACTTTTCACTTTTTATTTTAAATAGGGCATATATAACAATAACATAAGCTCTAATGAACTTTTTACCAACATTCTGTGTTGTATCTGGTGTTCCTCTATGTCGTCTATCAGTAAAGGTCTGAACTCGAGAGACTCCAACATAAGACCTGTTTTTTTATTCTCAAACTTGTTTATGGTTGAAAACAACCTGAAACATGTTTAAATCATGAACCATAAACATGTTTAAGATAGATAAAAAACGCTATGGTTGAAGAACAATATTTAAGAGAAATTTTCTAGTTCATTGATTATTTTTTAACAAAGTAAAATTAATTCTTCATTAACAAATAAAACAATTCAACTCTTAAACACACAAACAAAACAAAAACAACACAAAAAACAACAAATAAAATAATTTAATTCTTTATAAACAAATACAACAATGCAGAATGTCAATAAACAACTTGGAAATGGGTCTATAATACACAGATGTTCCTATTACAAACATGTACTGGTAATTAACAAGGTTCAAACATATTCAACCGTGCTTCAATCCCGGTTAAGATGTTCTTTAACCATTTAACCGCATGGTTAAAACCACACCATAAAAAAACACTCAACCATAAAAAAGTTTAAAACCATGCTAATGGTTAAGAATTAAAAAACAGGCCTATAGTACACTTACAACAAGGATTTGTATAGTAGAATTATAGTAGAACTATGCAAATCTTTGCTTGCTTACAAGTATACACAAATTAAAGTAACGGAACAGCGCTTTGATTGTTGTTCTACATTTCACAGTCACGATAGGGTTTTCAACAATGAGCATAACTCGTACCATCAAATGAGTGTTAAAAGGACAGTGTCTAAATCCATTTCAGTTATGATACAAGATGTACAGAGAAAAACATTTAAAATCAACTGAAATAAACGAAGTTCATGTGGATCACCTAAAACCTTATTTAGGTGGTGTAACACCATGTTCATGTGGATCACCTAAAACCTTATTTAGGTGATGTAACACCATAGAATTGGACTATATCAAAAAGACTAATTAAACAGACGGATCTCGATACTCACAACACCTTTGAAATTTCAGCCAACGAAAAACGCTTTCCAGTTATGACCAAAGCAAATATATTCACCTAGATTTATATTTAAGCTACTGTTTCATTTTGGGCATGGATATACTGTTTTGTTAATGTTGTATATGGGCCAATATAACATTATCAATTGTATTGATTTTTGTGCTCGAATTTGTATATAAATTTGTCAACTTTTTGAAGGAGGCAACATAAAACTATCAAGCTCAAATTTGACATAATTTAGCCAAATGGTTTCAGAGGGAAAAAAATTCAATAAATATTTGTTTAATACATGTGTATATACTATATTTTAATATTAGCTAAAAAAAATCGTCAAAATCACAAATTTCACGGAAGAACTCAAAAATATTATTAAACCTCTCATTACCATTAGCTGCAGTTTAAATTTCAGCTTGTTTTATAGAGATGATTTCAATTTTCTCATTGTGAACTTTCCATTCATAACAACATCCCAGCAGCACCTGCATATGGAATATATATCTCTCAGTTGATACGATATTCTAGAGCTTGTGGTTCCTGTCAGGATTTCCTTGATAGAGGGTTGCTGTTAACAAGGAAGCTACTGAACCAACGGTTCCTCATAGTTAAGTTAAAGCCATCACTTCCGAAATTTTACGGTCGCCACTATGACTTGGTTGACCGTTATGAAATAGCTGTGTCACAAATGACCACGGATGTGTTCCGCTTGTCGCAAACACTTCTCGATCTTTTCCCGGTCTTTTCCTCGTTCATTACTTATCACTGGGTTTGTAACTAGATTAACACGACGGGTGTCGCTTATGGATCAGTAACTGCTTACCCTTCCGATGCACCTGAGTTCACCCCGGTTTTTAGTGGGGTTCGTGTTACTCGATCTTTAGTTTTATATGTATGTTTTGTAGATCGTTGTGTGTCCTTTTGTACTTTTTCTTTTGGTCATTGTTTTGTCTGTTCTTCGATATACGGATTCTGATTACCTCCCTTTGGTATCTTCAAACTATTCTTATATTAAAACATAGCCGTTTCGGCCATTTGATGCAATATCTATTTTTCAGTAACGACGTCATCTTGGATGGAGGTCGGAATTATCGGAAAATCAATGGAGACCACATTAGACTAGCTTGGATTAAATTGGCCCATTATTTTCAGATGAAAAGATTTCCATATTGTTAAAGTGATATTTTTTACTATTTTATTCTTCCATAATATTCTGTTTTCAATCACTTATCGAACACTCATACCATGTGAACTTTATGTGAACTTTAAGGACAGTACCAGCTGATAACAATAATTAAAGACTTTGATTCTGCAGTATGGCAGTTTCTATTTCCAATTGGACATGGACAATAAATATAATTTATATAAACAGTGAAAGTTGCTTGACACGTTTATGTGTTAGAATAGATATAAAGAGTTAGGGACTTCCCACACTAGTTAGTTAAGTTTTGAGAGTCTTGCAGACATCCATATTGTATGTTACAAATGTTACACAGTTTTACCACGGAATAAATATTTTAACTTTAATTGACTTCGTGATAATTGGAAGCCAAATTTTGTGTGTAACATTTCTGGTGGCAGCGGTGTGGGATTTACATATATATACGTTATGTCCATGGTTGTTGATAATATGGAAGCGTCAGAAATGCAAGAAGACTCTATTGCAAGACACAAGCCTAAAAGAGGGATTGCAGAAAAACTGATTAACTTTACGGAAGATGAAGAACAACAATATGAAGAACAATCAGATCCTGAAGAAACTTTTGTTAAGCCTAAAAATCCACCTAGGCGAGTAACTAGAAAAAAGAATACAGAGACATTAAAAATCGAACTGGAATTAGAAAGAGAAAAGATTGCACTGGAAAGAGAAAGACTCAGAGTTGAATTGGAAAAATTAGCCGTAGAAAGAGAAAGAAATCAAATTTCAAGACAATTAAATTCTAGTGAACAAAATAATTCTTTACCGTTCAAAGTCAAGTTACAACCGTTTAACCCAAAGTTTGATGACATATTAACATTTCTATCTGAATTTGATGCAGTAGGAAACCAAGCAAAATGGACCGATGAAATAAAAATATTACAACTACGAACATTATTGACCGGTGAAGCCAGACAAGTCTCGTCACAAGCTTCAACATCATATGATCAACTAAACAGAGCGCTAATTGACCGATATGGAAAACGGCCGCATGAGTATTTCTTGGACTTGTGTAACATCAAGAAGGAACATAATGAAACTTATCGAGGTTTAATGGCAAGAATCGTCCAGTGTTTAGACAGATGTGTCAAAGGAAAAGACGTGTTAAAATTCTTTCAAGAGGAATATTTTCTTAAAGCCTTATCTTCATCTGAGGCTCAATGGATACGGAGAAATAAGGGAACTTCAACTGTAGTTGAAGCAGCAGAAGATTACATTACACCTCCGAAATCAAGTTATCAGGATACAAAAGGAAAGCCATCTCATAATTCGGGAAACAAAAGAAATGAGTCAAAGGAGTCAAAATTGCAAAACATCAACTGCTATAAGTGTGGCAAATTAGGGCACTTTGCGAACAAATGCCCAAGCAGAATTAATTTGGCATCAAGCCTCGTTAATAGGAACAGGAACTATGGATTACTTCATATTCCGGGGAAAGTCAACCAGCAGGAAGTGTCGTTTGTTAAGGACACGGGTGCATCAATGGCATTGTTGCGTGAAAATTTGGTAGATTCGAGTTGTGTTCTTGATGGACAGAAAACAACGCTGTATACAGCTATTGGTCAGCCGTTCGAGGCTAAGTTAGCCGTAGTGAATCTGGATACACCATATTTTAAAGGACACGCACAAGTCGGATTAGTCCCTGATCTTATGGCCGATGCCTTGTTAGGCATGGATGTTATGAATCGTAAACAAGTGAATGTTGTGACGAGAGCTCAGTCTAGAGCAGAGAAATTGCGTGAAGAGGAATCGCAATTGAAAATGGAGGACTGTGAAGTGATACCTCAGAATTGGTTTAATGAAGATGAAAGTAACATTAAACCAGAGGATAATCCGGTCCGTGACATTGAAACTGTGGATGATAATGAAGAAATTCCAGATATAGATGATGAAACTGTTATCGGTTTAGATAATGTGAGCATGGTTAATGCAGAAGTTTTATCACAGATGCAACGAGAGGATGCTTCATTAAAGAACTGTCGTGAAAAGGCATTTTCACATCTAGAAAATGTAGAAACAATGCCAAAAGCATTTTATTGGGAGAATGATATTCTCAAGAGAAAGTGGACATCTGCAAGCAATGGGAAAGTATGGTATCAAATAGTTGTTCCTGAAAGATTAAGAAGAACTATTATTTCTTTGGCCCATGATCAACCCCTAGCAGGTCACCTAGGTGTAGAAAAAACGAAAGAAAGAATCTTGAGATCATTCTACTGGCCAGGAATTTTCAGAAATGTAAGTGAACATTATAGTACATGTGACACTTGTCAGAAAGTTGCCAAGCGTAGTAACATTAAAGTACCAATGATTAAAACACCAGTAATCAGTGAACCGTTTGCAAAGATCTCAATGGATATTGTTGGACCACTCCGAAGAACAAAAGCAGGAAATAAGTTTATTTTAACTATCGTTGATGACGCAACTCGATTTCCAGAAGCTTATGCGTTGAAAAGTTGTGACGCAGAGAATGTTGCTAATGCTCTGATGGACATGTTTAGCCGAGTGGGCGTGTCCAGGACCATATTAACTGACCAAGGTACCAATTTTACTAGTCAGCTCCTAAAACAGTTATATGACTTTCTTAAAATCAGGGGTATAACGACTTCTCCATATCATCCAGAAGCTAATGGAAAAACAGAACGATTTAATGGAACTTTGAAATCAATGCTAAAGAAATTATGTTCAGAGCGAGATGTGGAATGGGATGTTATGTTACCATATGTTTTGTTTGCGTACAGAGAAGTACCACATGAAGAAACAGGATATTCTCCATTTGAACTACTTTATGGATGGCCGGTTCGTGGGCCTACACAGATCTTGAAGGACTACATGACAGGAGATCGTGAAATAAATCAATCTGTAGTTGAACATGTAGTTAATATGAGAAACAGGTTAGTGGAATTTACTAGCATGGTAAAACGTAACCTTGAAAACAGAAAAGAAAAGGTGAAATTGTGGTATGACAAGAAGGCAGTAATGAGAAAGTTTAGTGCCGGGGATGAGGTACTAGTACTTTTGCCTTCAGATACTCACAAAATGTTAGCTCAGTGGAAAGGACCTTTCCGTGTTGTTGAGCGTGTCAACGATGTTAATTATAGAATCAACATTGGTGGTCGCCGTGGTATTGTTACTTACCACATTAATTTTCTGAAGAAGTATCATCGTACAGCAATGATGGTTTGCAGTGAACAAAATGAAACTCCAATAAGACTAGAGCAAATTTTCCCAAATGATCAAACAGAGACATTGGCAGACTTAGTTTTCGATCAATCATTAAATCAAAAACAAAGAAATCAACTGAAAGACTTATGCGCCAGTTTTGACGACGTTTTTACAACAAAACCAGGAAAATGTACTCTTGTAAAACACAGTATACGTACAACTAGTGACATACCTATATCACAAAAACCATATCGAATACCTGTCGCAAAACGAGATGCAGTTAAACGACAAATCAATAATATGTCTGATCAAGGGATAATTAGGCCTTCTAAAAGTGCATGGAGTTCACCAGTGGTTCTAGTTAACAAACCTGATGGTTCAATAAGGATATGCATTGATTACAGAAAGTTGAACATGATTTCATTGTCTGATGGATATCCTGTCCCACGTATAAGTGAAGTGTTTGAACAAATAGGGAATGCACAATATCTAAGTCGATTTGACCTTACAAAAGGTTATTATCAGGTCCCTTTGTCGGATGATACAAAAGAGAAGTCTGCATTTGTAACTCCTTTTGGACTCTATGAATTTAATGTCATGCCATTCGGTATGAAGACTTCACCAGCCACGTTCATTAGACTCATGGACAAAGTACTGAATGGATGTTCAAACGTGGTAGCTTATTTTGATGACATTATCGTCTATAGTGACACATGGGAAGAACATTTACATCATGTCAAAGCAGTGTTGGACAAATTGAAAAGTGCTGGACTAACCATTCGACCATCTAAATGTAAGCTTGGTGCAAGCGAAATTGTTTGTCTTGGACATATTATTGGCTCAGGAAAACTAAAACCGGATCCTAGAAAAATCTCTGCAATGAAGGAATTCCCACTGCCGCTTACAAAGAAAGATATGCGTTCCTTCTTAGGGGTCACTGGTTATTATAGACAGTACATAAAGGACTATGCACATATAACAGCGCCCCTTACTGAATTGTTAAAGAAGGACAAACCAAATCAAATCGTGTGGGGTCCTGCTGAAACAGCTTCATTTCAGAAGCTTAAAGATGTCTTAGTTACTTCACCAATATTGATCAATCCGGACTTTACAAGACCGTTCATCTTACAGACGAATGCCAGTAACAACGCTATAAGAGCTGTGTTAAGTCAACAAATGGCCGATGGAGAACATCCAGTTGCGTATCTAAGTAAAAAGCTACTTCCAAGAGAACAGAACTATTCAACGATAGAAAAGGAACTTTTAGCCATCGTTTGGGCAGTTGGATCGTTATCATACTATTTAGATGGCCGTAAATTCATTATCGAAACTGATCACAATCCACTTACTTGGCTCAACAAAATGAAAGATAAGAATCAACGTTTACTGAGATGGGCATTAGCCTTGCAAACTTATACTTTTGAAGTGAAATATCGCAAAGGTTCACAGAATGGAAATGCAGATGGATTATCAAGATTCTGTTAATTGTGATATTGTGTAATGGTCCATAATAATGACCATAATGTTAGTGAAAATAGTGAAATGGTCCATAATAATGACCATTATTGATTGCGAAAATAGTGAAATATTATAATGTTTGTGAATCATAGTGATATGGCCCATAATAATGGCCACCTCTGTGAATTGTGAAATTTATAAAAGTGCAAATTTATCCCGTGGATTAATCATAATTATATGTTATCTTTTATTACAGATTATTTCATAAACTGGTTAAAATTTCAACTTTAAGAAGTTAAATTTTTATCTTGTGTGGGAAGGTGTTAAAGTGATATTTTTGACTATTTTATTCTTCCATAATATTCTGTTTTCAATCACTTATCGAACACTCATACCATGTGAACTTTATGTGAACTTTAAGGACAGTACCAGCTGATAACAATAATTAAAGACTTTGATTCTGCAGTATGGCAGTTTCTATTTCCAATTGGACATGGACAATAAATATAATTTATATAAACAGTGAAAGTTGCTTGACACGTTTATGTGTTAGAATAGATATAAAGAGTTAGGGACTTCCCACACTAGTTAGTTGAGTTTTGAGTGTCTTGCAGACATCCATATTGTATGTTACAAATGTTACACAGTTTTACCACGGAATAAATATTTTAACTTTAATTGACTTCGTGATAATTGGAAGCCAAATTTTGTGTGTAACACATATGCTTTGTCAAAATCGGCAAAAACCATTACGATTCAGCGAAACACTAACATTTCATGAAAATGAAATTACTGAAAATAGGACTTTATTCGATATATGGGTGTGTTTTACCCCTATGAACCATTTATAGTAACAGGAGCCATGTTAGATAATTGGTGTGAAAGAAAACAGCCCAATGGTGATTCAGCCAAACTTCGACAAAATGGTTTCATTTGAGAAACGTTTTTGAAAATGCGTACGACCAGACCTACATACGACGGGCGTGCGACAGACTATGGACGACACGTAGTGATATATGCGTTTTCAGTTGAGCTAACGAAACGCGAAAACAATAATGCATTCATGTTTCCTTAACAGATACGATATCAACATTCCATGTAAGGTTCATTTAATGACATTAGAGTGTCTGGGTTGTGTAGGATGTTATATAGAGCGGTTGAGGTAATTGTGTTTACCGTCACTTTCAACAATATTTCAGTTATAGCGTGGCGGTATAGAAGGACGCCATATAATGTGCATAGCATATATTCTTACCACACAGTCAACATTGACGTATTTGGTACAGTCTTTATATTGATTCTCGTCTGGACTTTCTGTGCATTCGATGCCATTACATTCAGCCTTCTGAACAAATCTAGTCCTTTTGTTTGACCCTTTACCACATGTTGCATTACATTTACCCCATTCGCTCCACTCGCCCAACACACAGTTAACTGGACAACAACCACCCATACACGACCTTGTCTCGTTTCTTTGCATTGCCTCACATGAGTTTCCACCACATTCCTCTTCCCTTTCAACGCGCAGATTCCTAAACTGAACCCCTTCCTGTTGACATTGTCCTATACAAGGACCCCACCATGTCCATGTTCCAAGAATACAATTCTTTCTACAACACAGATTTCCACATTTTGTTTCAGAGTATTTGTGATCACACCATCCCCCGCACTGTTCTTTTTGTATCAATATACGACCACGCGAACATACCCAGACCTCTTGTCCTTTTAAATCACAAAAGCTTGTTGTATTCGTGCATATACAATGTCGCCAATCTGACCACGTACTCAGTTGACAGTCTTCAGGACAACAGACGTCAGTGGTACACGGCTCTGTCTGTGACAAATCAACATCACACGTTCCTCCACAGGATTCTACCATCATGATGTCCCTCTCTCGGTGACGAGTACCGGGAGTTTTGTTGCAGGTCACAGAACAAGATGTCCAGGGTGTCCATTGGCCTGGAATACAATTTTGAGATTCACAGTCACTCTTAATTTTTGAAAATAATGAAAATAAAACCACTACAGAGAAATAATTCCATGTAAATACCATTTTTCCAATCACTTAAAAAAATTGCGTGTATGTGTGAAATAACCCTTTTCCCTAGTTTTGGCGACAAAAATAATCACTTTTTCATTGATAATTTAGAATAAGAATGTATCATCGGTACGTCATTTCAAAAATCGAGGGAAATGACAGGAAGTTGTACACGAATTCTTTTAACTCGTTTACTTGAGAAGTATAGAGATAACTATTTAAACTTCAGCGACAACATGCCCAGAGTCAATGATCCAGGTTTAATGTATTTGATTTGTGGACAATTGATATTGATATTTTAAATGATGTCTTGTCGTGAAATGCGATATCTAATCTCTTTTTCTTTTTATACACAGATGGGATTTCATCTTATTTTCTTTTCAGTAACACATGTTTTCATAATGGCGATTTTTATGTGTTTTGTAGTTGTATTCATACGCCCTTTCGCTCAAATTGAAAAACAGAATAATGCAGATATATATCTTCCGTTGAAGCAAGATTCACACATAATTTGATGTATTTTCCTAGAATTAAAATAACTTGATTCATAACCTAGCATGTATGTCCAGGACAACTAAAGCATATTTTTGGCTGTCGTGTTTCGGCCCTTTTATTTTGTTGTTCCCGAATACTTTTAAATGATTTGACTTTACAATCTTTTGATTTTGAGCGTTATACGTCATGAATGTTGTTGACTTTACAATCTTTTGATTTTGAGCGTACGTCATGAATGTTGTTGACTTTACAATCTTTTGATTTTGAGCGTACGTCATGAATGTTGTTGACTTTACAATCTTTTGATTTTGAGCGTACGTCATGAATGTTGTTGACTTTACAATCTTTTGATTTTGAGCGTACGTCATGAATGTTATTACAGAAACAAGTCGTGTGCACTAAATCAAGTTAGATATCTAGGTTTCTATTACGTTCTTCTGCAAAAATAGAAACAAAATATGCTGATTGATATTAAATCTATTTTAGAGGTATCAGTTATGGTTTTGTCCTAAAAGTAATGGTCTTTAACCAACAGATTCTTCCTTCCTAGTTAGTAGGCAGTTAACTATGAGCATTTATTGACATTGTATCGTACTGTTCATGTTGATGACGTCATTAATTTTTGTGATAATATGCGGTCTTTTTTAGTGGAAGCGCGGAATCTATGCAGGTTTTTTAATCGTTTGTTTATATACATGTTTTGCAGTTTGGAGTTCCAATTATTAAGAGAGGATTACGCTTCCATTAACCGATTTTACCTCGCCACACTTATGTGCCTGTCAATAGTCTTTTTGATGTTCAATGACTTGAGGTGAGAGGTGATTGCTCGTTTTGCATATATTGGTGGGATTGTGGACCATTCTTTAATTCATAATGGTATACCACAATAAAGTGTTTGAATGCTTGTGGACTGTTAACTTCTTTACAGATACCACAATAATAACACCAATAAATGATAAATAAAGATTTCCAGATGTATATCGTATATTGAAGAGAGTATTGGAAGATCTAGTTGTTAACACTAAGGAGGTTAGTAGACTTTGTCAGCACCTTGTAACCTCCATGTTAGCACTCACAATCAAGGTATCTAGATATACTCATTATTATTTCCTACGTGAAAACGTGAAAATGAAACGAACAGCCACCTCTTCACCTCAAAACAACTGAACACATAAGGACCACGAAATATGACTTTGGAAAATATCAGTCGGCACCTGGATAATTTTTACCATCTATTTTTTTTCTGCATTAGGCACAAGAATTAATAGGTTCTAAAGCATTGTCCCTTTGTACCTTCTGCAATTGAATGGTTTTATTATTTTCATTATAAACACAATATATAATTTTCATTGTGCATAATTCATGGTATATTAAAGGCATACAGTCGCTCAAATTGATTTTTTTTTTTTTTTATATTAAAAGTTGCCAATATTCGATGTTTTATACTAATTGCAGTTGAAATTTTTCATTATATCATACGTAAATAGCCTAGAACGAATGAAATACGTTGCTTTTTGATTTTCTTGTATCCATTAAAGAATTCAATGTTGACCCTTACAATATTCATATATTCCGTGACCTACAAAGTGAACCTATTCGGTAAAGCGTTTGCGCATGTGCGAAATTGTTTGCGGAAGGAAAAGCACATGTATGGCACAAACAAAAATATTAACGGATTCTACACGAAAACGACACAAATATGAGGATTTCATGTAAAAAATTTCAACACGTATACGGTAAGCATAATTTAGTATCTTTTTACGGCCGAATCGTATTTTGACAGTAGAATTGCATCGTCGTTTTTTATATTATTCTTTTTTTTTTCAGGAGAAAACGCTAGGTGATATCTCTTTTAAATTAGAGACTAAAAAGTAATACTCAAGTGTGTTGTCAATAATATGCAATACAATTTGTTTACAATTTTCCCATTATCAGGCCCCTTTGCAGAGTTTGGGTTTGTTTTCATTGATTACATCACGTATTTCAGATTTTAAGTGTCATTCTTACTAAATACCATTATATAATATTAACTGATTACCCCAGATCCAATTTCATATATATTAATTTCTTAAATTATATTAATTATAACGAATTTAGATGACAAGCATGCTTCCTGGTTATTTATAGCAGTTATCAGTGTCCGGCAAACTTCGGAAAATAAACCGACTTATAATTAGGTGTGTTAATGGCGATTTTACCAACAGACATTCGAATTCTTTTCACTAATTACGACATTATAGCATATTTTTTAAACCTGGCTTCTTGTTCAGAACATTTTATTAGTATAACACATCGAATATTGGCAACTTTTAATATAAACAAACAAAAATCAATTTGAGCGATTGTAGTTGTGATACAAGCTGCAAAAATCATAATTTTCGTTACTTGTAAATTTTGTAGATATAAAACCTTTTGACTAATAGGTTTCCAAGTAACAATTTTTTTTACAAAGATGGGTGTAAAACTACTTAATTGTAAAATATATATCGCATGTAACGTTTATTTGCTGATGTCATTGATGGCTAATATAATTCGACAAATTGCTAAAGTTTATTGGTATTCAGGAAAAATTTTGATTTTTTAAATTTCACAAAATATGTAAAAAATTGGAATAAAAGAAAAATAGTTTTTTGGATGGTAAATTAACCACTTATTTCAAATTAAAACAAAATTTTGGTTTTGAGAGATACCTTTCATATACTAAAAATTTTGATTATAGGAGATCTATGTGTAAATGACGTATTTCAGCCCATAAATTAAATATAGAAGTTGGGCGTTAAAATAAAACTCCTAGAAATGAACGTTTCTGCAAAAAATGTAATACCGATGAGACAGAAAATGAAATGCATTTTTTACTTTTATGCAATCCTTTTGAAACTGATAGGAAACATATTTTAGATTCAGTCGCGGGTGAAGTTAAAAATTTCCATACACTCAGTTGTGAGAACTAATCAATTTTTTAATGAATAATGAAAATATCTCAATACTTAATACAGTGGGCAAATTTATCAAAGATAATTTGTAATAATGACAGCAATCTAGCAACAAATACAACATGGTTATTGTTTATTACTTTTAATATGTTGTGATAAATATGTCATTGTGTAGCTGTACTTTATATAATTATGATTCTTTCTTTGTATGTTTGTACTTTTAATGCCCTTATGGGGCCCATGATTTGGAAATACAATATCTTGTATCTTGTAATCTCGTCAACACACCCGAAGATTATCGAACACTGAAAAACGCGTGCCCCAGTAATATCCCAGTAATAGGACGTGGATGAAGAGATGAGAACATGGTTGTTTATTTTAGTGAATATAAATATTCTGTTGACGTTATTGTGTGTATTTAATGTTTGAATATCTTGTTTTTATTATTTCAATAATACATTTTTTTTCTTTCGCATATGTAGTTACATCTCTGAATGAGTTCAAATCAGAGGTCATGTGCATACAATGACCCACTTGTTTTATTACAGCGGTGAAGTCTATTACCCGGACAACGACTTCATTCTCGAATACTTTTAAAATAATGATGCTATATAGACGATCATAGAGTACGCACAATCAAGGTGTCTCTCCTCGTGCATTAAAACATTTAGTGCTACACAACTATTCCCCACTCAAAAGTATGAGACAGATTAAAAGAATGAGTCCAACTGTGTTTCATAAAAAAGAATCGCCAATGTATGTAGACAAATTTTATTGTGTAAAAAAATAAAACACTCCGAATCTGCAAAAAAAAATTTCCTTAAACTGATATCATCCAAATGCGCGAGGTTTTGATTGTCAACAATTTGTTTATGTTTGGTGGATGTGTTTTTCAACAGTCAGCATTCCATGCTCCTCCTGTCACCGACTTGTTCCTTTACTTGTACGAGGCAGACTTCATACATTGGGTTCTCAAGAATTCCATGCACCGCTATATAGAGATGATGTCCTTTCACTAAATAATTTTAAATTTTGTGACGTTGTTGATCGCACATATATTGAGCTTGAAAAAAAAGGATACCACAGATACATCTATGTCTGTTTCATTTCTTGACCTATACCTTGAAATTGACAGTGAACCCCGGGTAAGAAGGAACTTTAGTATAAAAGAAATGATTTCAATTTTCCCATTGTGAATTTTCCATTTATAAGTGGCAACATTCCAGCAGCATCTGCATATGGAGTATATATATATATATATCTTAATTGATCAGATATTCTAGAGATTGTGATATCCTATCATAATTATCTGGATAGATGCTTGTTGTTAACAAGGAAGATACTGGACCAAGAGTTCCCAGTGGTTAAGTTGAAGTCATCACTTCGAAAGTTGTACGGTCACCACCATGGCTTTAGGTTAACCGTTATAGAATATCTGTGTCACAAATGACCACGGATATGTTCCGTTGGTCGTAATCGCATTTTGGTCCTTTCACCATTAATGCCTTTTCACAGGATTTATAACAAGAGTAACACGACGGGTGCCACATGTGGAGCAAGAACTGCTTATCCTTCCGGAGCACCTGAGTTCGCCCCGGATTTAGTGGGGCTTGTGTTGCTCGATCTTTAGTTTTCTGACTTTGTAGTGTTTTGTAGATCATTGCTTGTCCCTTTGTCCTTTTGACCATTGTATTATCTGTCCTTCTTCGATTTAAGATTTCTGATTAGTCCTTTGGATTCTTCACTTTTTTTTCTTGAATTAAAAATCATATTTTTTTTCATCGATTTGAATGGGGAACAACAATAAAAAAAAGTGAATAAAAAATATATACCGAATTGACAGCTTGTGTGCCTCTAAAACACCACTTGATTTGTCATGTTATGTGTTTTAATCATGATGTATATGTGATGATCTATTGTAAAGCAGTAAAATATGCCCCTCGTAGGCCGGTGAAAACGTATAAAAAGTAGCTATCAATATATATTTACAGATGCCTGTTAACTATTTTAGTTAACAGGCATCTGCTTTACAATAGACCATCACATAAGTTTTGTAACTTGTTTCCGAATCCTATTAATGATTCATCCGAATAGTTTGTACATATTCATGCTTGTATTGTATTAATGAATTACTTAATAAAAATATGTTTACACTAACTATTTTAGTTCTTTTGTTCAGTTTTTAAATCAATTAGAAAGATGTACTGTATTCATATACCCATTGAACCTAACCACTACTTCAAAATATTTGGATTGCTGATTTATCTTTCTTAAAGGACCAATCCTTTAATTTTTAAAAGGAGTGATATGATTTTCCCAGAGCCAGAAAATTTTGTTCACAAGAAGCAAATCAGATTTAAAAATAAAAAAATGAAAAATCAGTAAAAAATAATTATTTCAAAATTTCTTGTTGAAAACTACAGGATCAGATCATTTATTTCATTCATCTTTCATGTAAAGATACTTTTTCCCAATAAAATTTGGCAATAAAAAAAACAACAGCCCATTCTTTTTGCAATTAAACTGAAGTTCCCTAACAAATTACAAGTTATTGCACGTGTATAATATTTAAAAGATTCAGATCAGAAAATCATCATTACAGTTCCTTTAATTAAATTTCTTTCTATTTTGGAAACGAACAAATTAAAACTGTTTTCAGTAAAAAAAAAAAAAAAAAAAAAAAAAGGGGGGAGGGGGGCTGAGCTTCGCAAATATCTATAATTGTCTATAAAAAAAAGGGGGAAAAAAGGGGGGGCTGAGCTTTGCAAATAGAGTGTTATCTATATTTGTCTATAAACAACCGAAAAGAAAGAACAAATATATTAATGGTCGAGATGACTTTTTTTTTAGCAAAGGCATATATATCTCTTGACCCTCATTAGTTTTAGCTGTATTTTGGCGATATTTAATCAACATATGATTGAGAAAACATATCTGTGGTTAGTTTTTTCATTTCCTGAATACTAAATCTGAAGAAAAATATTAAGAAAAATATAACAAAGCACGATTCTTATAACGTCACACATATGTAAATATATTTACATAAAGTAACACCCGGGGCGAAAATTTGAAATCCCCCCGTCTTTAACTGGAACAGTCCATCATAAAATTATCGCAAAGGAAGCGAAGTAAATCAGAATAGGGTATCAATTTCACCTCCACGTTGCAGTATATCTTATATCTCCTGTAGACGTAGTTGATTTCAACAAAGAGAAGAAAATGGCTGTTGTAACTTCATGGAGTCAGTTTTTATTCCAATTAATTGCATTTGGATCTTTTGCATGGGTAAGACCTTTAGTTATATATATATATGATATTTGTTTCAAACTATGTGATGATGTTACCAAACAATTTTCTTTATGATATAGTAAGTTAACAATTGAAAGAATTTTAAAAAGCAAATTTCATATCAATTTGTAAAATAAATTCATTATTTGATGTGATTTCGACTCTTAGAGAACAAATTAAGCTATCTAGAAATATTTGTTCATTGTAATAAAATGTTATCGCATGTGGAATATTAAAAAAAAACAAAAAACATGAAGTGTTTGGCAAATCAATTAAAGACATACATATAGAAAAAAGTGTATTACTATGTGCCCGTCATATTTTGTACATGAATAATCTAGTAACGGAAGCTATTTATTTGTTCTTTCCGCTGTTAAATTTCTGAAAGTCGTACCAATTGACATCTTAAAGTTATACATGTATGTTTGTACACGTGGCAATAATCTCCTTATAAATGTTTGAAATTAATATATTTTATCTAACAATTACATAACAAAGATTAGGTAGAACAATCAACACATGTTTTTAATCAATCTGTCAGACCTCAAGTCGTTAATCCTAGATTTATTAAGATTAATGAATATATAACCCCAAATTGTAAAAGACCCCCCTCCCGCCGTCTCCGATAAAATTACAATGTACTTATCGGAGCTTGAGATAAGATATATATGTCCAATAAGTGACGATAATTCGAGTTATTACAATGGTAGATTGAGACCATTTTGTTTTGCCTAGGGTTTGTCTTTTGAGTTTCAAGATGGAAGTGTATTATTTCTATAAGCCTGTGATAAGCATATTCTGTCAAATGCTAAATATAGGACCCGTTTCTTCGAAATTGGAATTCTCTGGTACAAACTCACCTATGGTTTATGGTGTCTAACGCCACTTTCAACAAAACTTCAGTTATAGCGTGGCGATTAAACTCGCCTAAATTAAATTATTAAAACATAGTTTAGATACGAAGGATAAATAAATGTTTTAGAAAACATATACAATTTTACTTTGTAGATTTAGAACAGCAATAATCATCTCTTTTATCTCCACCACAATAAAAATGTGGAACAGTTTAAATAGCTATAGTCAAAATGTTGATACCTTATCAAAATTCAAATCAGAATTAAAGAATATCGATGAACCTGAAAATCATGCTGTTCCTAAACATTATTTTTATGGTTCTCGGAAATTGCAGGGGAGGATACAGCGGAGGGATACAGGGGAGGATACCCGGCGCGCGCCCCCCTTAAAATTGGAAAAAATAACATTTTTTGGCGTAAAATCGTGATTTTTCACACGAAATACCCCAAAATTTTTCGCGCCTCCCTCCACTCTGTGCAATTTTATTAAGTGCGCCCCCCCCCCCCCCCCCTAGCATGAAATCCTGGATCCGCCCCTGAATTGAATATTATTTTTAACTCAGCTAAGAAGCTCAGTTTCGTTTCTGATTTACGATTTACTTCGAGTTAAAATTGTATATGACCCATCATGTCGATGTGGTGCTAATATAAAACATTTCTTTTTGGATTGTCCAACGTACAAGCCAAAATTAATTTGGAGTTGGGAGTTCTCAACAGGTTTACAATCTACATGCTTAGTGTAAACAATATTTATTGAATACATTGCATTAGTTATAATAATAGTACATACATAGGGATCAGAAAACAAGTAACGCAGTGCTTATATAAATTCTTCTCCCAGATACCTAAAAAAGAAAAGAAAAGAAAAATACATGTAAGATGGATAGGACATGCACATTAATAATACACACATTTGTTTAAATAAGCATATGAAGTGAAAGGGTGACAATTTTTACAATGAACAATCTAGATATCAAATTTCTGACATATGACAATGTTAAGAATTTAACTTGTGAACAAAATTGTACTATATTTAAATATGTTTTTGACTATATTACATGTTCAAAAAAAAAATACTTATCGTATAACTTGAATAATTGAGTGAACCTACACCTCATATGAGTCCATCTTAAGTTTATTCTTCCTTCCATTTTGTTTGTGAATATTGATAACATCATGGGTTTGTTATAATGCTCTATATAGTAATGCATGCCTTTTATATACTTCTTTAATGTAACATATTGTAATTTGGAGAAGACTTCATAAGTTTGTTTAACTTGTGTCTAATCCATTCTGTCTATTTAATTGTCTAGTAAAATATGTTTAACCTAAACTCAACTCTTCATCGAGACAGTTCGATTGCAATAAGCATACTGGCCAAGAGAAAATCGTAAATGTACATTATGTTATAAATAGTTCGCAGATTGAAGATGAATATCATTATCTTTCAGAATGCAATTCTTTCAACCAAAAACGTAAACAGTTTCTATACAATTATGTTATAAATAAACATAATATTATTAAATTTTTAATAAAAGAACACCGATATAAATTGAAGAAAAAAATCCCATTCCATAAGAGTTTTAATACTGGTCTTCTGTTATTTCTGAGAAAACATAATTATATGAATTGTATAATATATAAGTTATTACATGTATAGTGAAAAAAAATGGAAAAACCATGCACATGTAACGTTGGATCTTAAAATGACTATGATAAATAAATCTGACAAAACGGTGTTAATTTTACTTTAACTTTTTATTACAGATTTTCATGAAATTATACATTATAGGCAGGAGATTTGACAGTAACCAAGAAAGCTTTCTTTGATATTTCTATTGGTGGCAAACCAGCAGGAAGAATTGTTTTTGGATTATTTGGACAAACTACACCAAAGACTGCCGAAAATTTTGCTCAGTTGTCTGCCCATACCCAGGGGTATGGATACAGTGGGAGTAAATTTCATCGGGTGATTGAGAAATTTATGATTCAAGGTATTTTAAAACATATAAAGTACATAAAAACATTTCCCCTTTAGTCACATTTTAAAACATGTTACATTTTTGTCTCTTTCAAGCCAGGACCTGGATTTCTAACTCGTATATTGTGGTCTTGTTTGTGTGTGTTCATTGAGTGAAGGTGAGAGGTGTTCGTTCGTTTTGTATACCGGTATATTGGTGGAACCGTTTTTCACCATCACTTTTTAGACTTTCTCTTCAATACAGAAGTTATGCGATATTTTGATTGGCTGTTGTATAATTTATATTCACTGCAAACTAAGAAAAAAAGAACTCTCAATTTCTAACGGGGACTGCCTTTGTGGACAGAAAAGTATACCAATTTTTCTGCCTCTGTTAATTAGCTTTAATTAATTTTTTACTGTTTATTGTTATTTTTCATTTGTTCTTACTTTTTGCCTGATATAGAGACAGAAGAATTCAATCTAACAGAATACTTAAACATCAATTGTAATATTTAACATCAAGGTCTGTTACTGTAGTATTTAACTAGATACAAATGTCACATATCGTAAATTACACTTTATCATTAATTCAGAAAATATTGTTGAAAAATAGTTGTGGTAAAAAGGAATTACAAAGATAATTGACGCCTTCCCTTTCTATCAGGAAAACGTATATATATCAGTGATCGAAGATAACAACATATGTATACGTTATAGTAGAAATAGAAATAAGTTTATTAACCAAATCAGGGCCCCAGGAGGGCACATACTATTTATATAATAATGTTGTGTTAGCAATGACTATATGGTATAGTCATTGCTAACACAACATTATTATTATTATTATGCTGACTGTTATATGTAGACAAAATATATTGAGAACTATTACAATAAAGGAGGTCCTGATATTGGTGACTAACATATTGGATCAGATAGTCTTGAAAGTGTGAGAATATTCTTTGTTTCATTTAAGGCTTTAAAAATATAAAGATTTTTGAAGTTTGAAATTTAATTAACAACAATAACAAGTATTAAAAAACAGTAACATGAATAATAGACGACTATGATAGATTGACAGATTGGATCCTCCCCCTTGCACGTGGACTACCTATATATAGCTTGACAGACAGCTGAAAACCCAACCTTCACAACAAATAGTCGTCTCTGTATTAATATCATGCATATTGGGTATATTTCCATCAATGTACATTGTACGTGTCTATACTTGATATCTACTTGTTTGAGATCCTTTTTGGGTGACAGTTCTTGTTCTCGTTGAAACTGAAAAGAACTTAATCGAAACCACTATTGTACAGGTATATGTATATAGGGATTCGCAATATATATATAGGTTCTAAATATTTCTACCATGTGTTTGACATTTGGGAAATGGTAAAATCTAATCTTTTACTTAATTTGTCAGGTGGCGATTTTGAGAAAGGTGATGGTGCTGCTACCAAGAGTATTTATGGCCATGAGTTCGACGATGAAAACTTCACGTTAGATCATTATGGAGCCGGATGGTTGAGCATGGCTAATGCAGGTACTGTTTTACAAGATGTTTTTGGTCATTTGTCTTTTATTTACAAGCAAACAATGAAATATATGTGAGTGAAAATCAAGGATAGAAGCAGAAAAACACAAGATATGAAATTATACTGGTAATATTTTACAATAACTGTCTATTGATTAGGTAAATAAGGGATTTTATGGACTTTTCAAGAACTGAGGTCGACTGTCGAAGTTAATATAAGTTTTCCGAAGTCAATTAAACCACATATTTATAGTTTTACTCCATATTCCGTTACCAAAATATATCGATACAACAAACGTGACGTGATGTTACGCTCAGTGAATACTAGTACCAAACCTTCAACATTTACTCCATGTGAATACCCTTTTTATTCTAAATCAAGTTTCTTTACTAAAATAACACAAATATTGAATAATGCAGGAATTAAAAATGATATTCCCATTGCAACATACAGAATCAATACTGTTGTAAAGTCCTAAATACTGCTATACTATTAATGTAAACTTTGTTTTTATTCAGGACCAAATACCAATGGATGCCAGTTTTTCATCACAACTGTGAAAACATCATGGCTTAATGGTAAACATACTGTATTTGGTAAAGTGTTAGAAGGTATGGACGTTATCAAGAAGATAGAGCTGGTTAAGACCACTGACAAGGATCGTCCATTGATTCCTGTTGTTATAGAAGATAGTGGTATTATTGAAGTGGATATTCCTTTTGATGTGAATACGTCTGATGCTGTGGCTTGACTGAGGCCTACAGAACTTGGGCTCTAGTTCTAATTTGATTGTTCTTTATCACTATTATCTTTATTCTCTTAAACCATTTGTTATACATAGTTATAGAGATACACAAAAAAAAGGGGGGGGTGACATACTAATTATTTCAGCAAGGTATTTTCATTTTTGTTTTTATTAAATTGCTTGAAATATCTTCTACTATTATACTATTTTGAAGTGATGAATGGTCTTGGAATTTAAAAATCATTTAAAAAATTACAAAGTTCTAACTGAAAGAAGATAGATGTGCCTAGGATTATAAACCTACAATATATTTTTGCACCATTATCGTTTTTATATCATTGCAACATTAGTCATTACATTTCATATGTTTTTTTTCCTTCTGTTTGTGATTACAATTTTTTTTATGTACATTAATATTCTAAGAAAGGATAACATATAAGCATGGAAAGTGACTATGATAGAAAATCTACCTGAAGATAAGGTTATTATCTACATTAATCTTAGGTTAAAAAAATCTACTTGAAACTAAGGTCACAATATACCAAATTCTAAGGTAAAAAAACAAAGTTGAGGATGGAGGAATCAGGATTTTATTTCTGACATTCATCACAGTCACCACTTTAAGTCTTTAACACCTTTCAGAATTAAGTGTTTCTTTTGTATTTCAATCTGTACACATGACATTTTTTTTATGTTTCATTGTTATTCTTTCATTGTTGACACTACTGGTTTAATACTCAGGGTTTTTGTGCAATTGTACATAAACCATGGAATTATTTGTCAAATGTGTTATTTTTAGAAGTCTTTCAAAGAAGATGTCAAAAGTTAGTATTTTATATATATGTCTATATATAAAAATTTTTACATTTCTATGCAAACTTGCTTACAATGTATTTTTATATGTTGGAGTTTAAGAATTTTGTAATAAATCGAGGAGAAAAAAATTGTCTATAATTTATCTAGCTATTGAACTTCCTTAGACATTTACAAATAATATTGTCTAGAAAAGTTTGAAGAAACAGGATACAATGGTCAAATGAATATGGTTTGTTTGGTTTATGGTGTTTAACGCCACTTTCAACAATATTTCAATTATATCGTGGCCATCAGTTTTATTGGTGGAGGAAACCGGAGTACCCAGAGAAAACCACCGACCTGTTGCAAGTCACTGACAAACTTTATCACATTATGTTGTATCGAGTATACCTCGTCGTGAACGGGGTTCGAACTCACAACTTTAGTGGTGATAGTAACTGATTGCACATGTAGTTGTAAATCCAACTACCATACGATCACGACCACGACGGCCTCCTAAAAAGAATATGGACAATATGACAAGCAATGATCTATAAAACACTTCTCAGAAAACTGAAGCATGAGAAACACTAAAAACTGGGGGAACAAACTCCAGTGTTCCCGAAGGGTAAGTAGTTCTGGCTCTACTTGTGACATCCGATGTATTATTCTTGTAACAAACACGACAAACGAGGAAAGTACCGGATTGTGATTAGGGTGAATGGAACATAATCCGTGGTCATTTATGACAGATATTCACAAACGGTTAAGCAAGTCTTGGTGGTGATGGTAAATCTTTCCAAGTGATGACTTCAACTTAACCACTATGAACCCTTGGTTCAGTAGCTCATTGTTAACGGCAACCCTCTACCATACTTGTCTCGACGACTCCTCCATATTATTTTATGTTTGCATAACGATTTTCATCTTCTAATTCAAATTTCTTAATTTACAACGTATTTCTGTGTTGGAGTTTAAGAATGTTTACAATAAATAGAGAACGCCACGATATGTAACATGTAGATGAAATACAGATGATGAAAGATGGTAGTGGCTAGGTCGGATTAGTTCCTTAGTGGGTCATGGACACTATTTTGTCATTTTTTGCTTCATTTAAATTTAAAATGAAGTACACCATGATCAAGTTGTTGATTGACAACACATTTGACAATTCACTTGGTAGGCCTACATATATCCCGACGACACTTACAAAAGGGAAGATCCTGAAAAATCACAGATTTCTGTTTTGTATTCATTTGGAATTTCAACCAAAGATGAAGAACTGGATCTTCCGTCACTATTGAATTCCTAAATTAAACAAGTGACCTTGCAAACAGAGTTATATTGTTTGGTCTGCCAAATGCTCAACGAAACCTCTCCAAATTATTAACATCTATTCTATCAGCGGTGAAAACTGGGCTTCAGATTTACTGTGACACTAGCTACTCCAGGGGTGGTGTGAATCAGATGTGGATCCTGAAAAACTCTAACGATCTGTTCGAGTACATACAATCAAGGTCCCTCTCCTAGTACAGTAGCATTAAAACATTTGACTTCCCTACCCTCTACACAACTATTCCCCACTCAAAACTAACAGAAAGATTAAAAGTATTAGTCCATAAAAAGAATGGCCAGCGTTGACAAAAGCAAACAATTGTTGAAAAATAGTTGTGGTAAAAAGGAATTACAAAGATAATTGACGCCTTCCTTTTCTATCAGGAAAACGTATATATATCAGTGATCGAAGATAACAACATATGTATACGTTATAGTAGAAATAGAAATAAGTTTATTAACCAAATCAGGGCCCCAGGAGGGCACATACTATTTATATAATAATGTTGTGTTAGCAATGACTATATGGTATAGTCATTGCTAACACAACATTATTATTATTATTATGCTGACTGTTATATGTAGACAAAATATATTGAGAACTATTACAATAAAGGAGGTCCTGATATTGGTGACTAACATATTGGATCAGATAGTCTTGAAAGTGTGAGAATATTCTTTGTTTCATTTAAGGCTTTAAAAATATAAAGATTTTTGAAGTTTGAAATTTAATTAACAACAATAACAAGTATTAAAAAACAGTAACATGAATAATAGACGACTATGATAGATTGACAGATTGGATCCTCCTCCTTGCACGTGGACTACCTATATATAGCTTGACAGACAGCTGAAAACCCAACCTTCACAACAAATAGTCGTCTCTGTATTAATATCATGCATATTGGGTATATTTCCATCAATGTACATTGTATGTGTCTATACTTGGTATCTACTTGTTTGAGATCCTTTTTGGGTGACAGTTCTTGTTCTCGTTGAAACTGAAAAGAACTTAATCGAAACTACTATTGTACAGGTATATGTATATAGGGATTCGCAATATATATATAGGTTCTAAATATTTCTACCATGTGTTTGACATTTTGGAAATGGTAAAATCTAATCTTTTACTTAATTTGTCAGGTGGCGATTTTGAGAAAGGTGATGGTGCTGCTACCAAGAGTATTTATGGCCATGAGTTCGACGATGAAAACTTCACGTTAGATCATTATGGAGCCGGATGGTTGAGCATGGCTAATGCAGGTACTGTTTTACAAGATGTTTTTGGTCATTTGTCTTTTATTTACAAGCAAACAATGAAATATATGCGAGTGAAAATCAAGGATAGAAGCAGAAAAACACAAGATATGAAATTATACTGGTAATATTTTACAATAACTCTTTTGATTAGGTAAATAAGGGATTTTATGGACTTTTCAAGAACTGAGGTCGACTGTCGAAGTTAATATAAGTTTTCCGAAGTCAATTAAACCACATATTTATAGTTTTACTCCATATTCCGTTACCAAAATATATCGATACAACAAACGTGACGTGATGTTACGCTCAGTGAATACTAGTACCAGACCTTCAACATTTACTCCATGTGAATACCCTTTTTATTCTAAATCAAGTTTCTTTACTAAAATAACACAAATATTGAATAATGCAGGAATTAAAAATGATATTCCCATTGCAACATACAGAATCAATACTGTTTTAAAGTTCTAAATACTGCTATACTATTAATGTAAACTTTGTTTTTATTCAGGACCAAATACCAATGGATGCCAGTTTTTCATCACAACTGTGAAAACATCATGGCTTAATGGTAAACATACTGTATTTGGTAAAGTGTTAGAAGGTATGGACGTTATCAAGAAGATAGAGCTGGTTAAGACCACTGACAAGGATCGTCCATTGATTCCTGTTGTTATAGAAGATAGTGGTATTATTGAAGTGGATATTCCTTTTGATGTGAATACGTCTGATGCTGTGGCTTGACTGAGGCCTACAGAACTTGGGCTCTAGTTCTAATTTGATTGTTCTTTATCACTATTATCTTTATTCTCTTAAACCATTTGTTATACATAGTTATAGAGATACACAAAAAAAGGGGGGGGGGGTGACATACTAATTATTTCAGCAAAGTATTTTCATTTTTGTTTTTATTAAATTGCTTGAAATATCTTCTACTATTATACTATTTTGAAGTGATGAATGGTCTTGGAATTTAAAAATCATTTAAAAAATTACAAAGTTCTAACTGAAAGAAGATAGATGTGCCTAGGATTATAAACCTACAATATATTTTTGCACCATTATCGTTTTTATATCATTGCAACATTAGTCATTACATTTCATGTTTTTTTTCCTTCTGTTTGTGATTACAATTTTTTTTATGTACATTAATATTTTAAGAAAGGATAACATATAAGCATGGAAAGTGACTATGATAGAAAATCTACCTGAAGATAAGGTTATTATCTACATTAATCTTAGGTTAAAAAAATCTACTTGAAACTAAGGTCACAATATACCAAATTCTAAGGTAAAAAAACAAAGTTGAGGATGGAGGAATCAGGATTTTATTTCTGATATTCATCACAGTCACCACTTTAAGTCTTTAACACCTTTCAGAATTAAGTGTTTCTTTTGTATTTCAATCTGTACACATGACATTTTTTTTATGTTTCATTGTTATTCTTTCATTGTTGACACTACTGGTTTAATACTCAGGGTTTTTGTGCAATTGTACATAAACCATGGAATTATTTGTCAAATGTGTTATTTTTAGAAGTCTTTCAAAGAAGATGTCAAAAGTTAGTATTTTATATATATGTCTATATATAAAATTTTTTACATTTCTATGCAAACTTGCTTACAATGTATTTTTATATGTTGGAGTTTAAGAATTTTGTAATAAATCGAGGAGAAAAAAATTGTCTATAATTTATCTAGCTATTGAACTTCCTTAGACATTTACAAATAATATTGTCTAGAAAAGTTTGAAGAAACAGGATACAATGGTCAAATGAATATGGTTTGTTTGGTTTATGGTGTTTAACGCCACTTTCAACAATATTTCAATTATATCGTGGCCATCAGTTTTATTGGTGGAGGAAACCGGAGTACCCAGAGAAAACCACCGACCTGTTGCAAGTCACTGACAAACTTTATCACATTATGTTGTATCGAGTATACCTCGTCGTGAACGGGGTTCGAACTCACAACTTTAGTGGTGATAGTAACTGATTGCACATGTAGTTGTAAATCCAACTACCATACGATCACGACCACGACGGCCTCCTAAAAAGAATATGGACAATATGACAAGCAATGATCTATAAAACACTTCTCAGAAAACTGAAGCATGAGAAACACTAAAAACTGGGGGAACAAACTCCAGTGTTCCCGAAGGGTAAGTAGTTCTGGCTCTACTTGTGACATCCGATGTATTATTCTTGTAACAAACACGACAAACGAGGAAAGTACCGGATTGTGATTAGGGTGAATGGAACATAATCCGTGGTCATTTATGACAGATATTCACAAACGGTTAAGCAAGTCTTGGTGGTGATGGTAAATCTTTCCAAGTGATGACTTCAACTTAACCACTATGAACCCTTGGTTCAGTAGCTCATTGTTAACGGCAACCCTCTACCATACTTGTCTCGACGACTCCTCCATATTATTTTATGTTTGCATAACGATTTTCATCTTCTAATTCAAATTTCTTAATTTACAACGTATTTCTGTGTTGGAGTTTAAGAATGTTTACAATAAATAGAGAACGCCACGATATGTAACATGTAGATGAAATACAGATGATGAAAGATGGTAGTGGCTAGGTCGGATTAGTTCCTTAGTGGGTCATGGACACTATTTTGTCATTTTTTGCTTCATTTAAATTTAAAATGAAGTACACCATGATCAAGTTGTTGATTGACAACACATTTGACAATTCACTTGGCAGGCCTACATATATCCCGACGACACTTACAAAAGAGAAGATCCTGAAAAATCACAGATTTCTGTTTTGTATTCATTTGGAATTTCAACCAAAGATGAAGAACTGGATCTTCCGTCACTATTGAATTCCTAAATTAAACAAGTGACCTTGCAAACAGAGTTATATTGTTTGGTCTGCCAAATGCTCAACGAAACCTCTCCAAATTATTAACATCTATTCTATCAGCGGTGAAAACTGGGCTTCAGATTTACTGTGACACTAGCTACTCCAGGGGTGGTGTGAATCAGATGTGGATCCTGAAAAACTCTAACGATCTGTTCGAGTACATACAATCAAGGTCCTTCTCCTAGTACAGTAGCATTAAAACATTTGACTTCCCTACCCTCTACACAACTATTCCCCACTCAAAACTAACAGAAAGATTAAAAGTATTAGTCCATAAAAAGAATGGCCAGCGTACATACAAATACCTTGTCAAAGGAAGCGACAAATCTTGTTTTGTAAAGCAAAAATGCTCCGATTCTACCAAAAAGTTCCCTGAAACTGATATCATCAAAATGTTAGAGTTTTTTAATGGCAACATATTTGTTATGTTCGGTGGGCATGTTTTTCAACAGATAGTCAGCATTCCTATGGGTGCCAACTGTGTTCCTCTTCTCACCGACTTGTTCCTTTATGCGTATGAGACAGACTTGATACAGGGGTTTGTCAGGAAAAGCGAAAAGAATCTAACCCTATCCTTTAATTTTGAAATTAGTGGACTGCTATATATATAACTTGAATTTCCAATAGTGCCTGGTTCACAAGAAGCGCACTGCTATATGATAACTATAACTTTGATTTTCCTATAATGTCCTGTTCACAAGCAGTGGACTGCAATGAGCTTAACAATTTATGGCATTTCCAAGACAGGAACAAATGAAGTTTACATTAGTGATATTAGACCATGTCAGCACGTTGAATTGGTTAATAATGAAATCGAAATTTGCCATATTCGTAGAGAATTCATCGAATACGGAAATGAAAATATGACACAGACGAAGGATAGTGTGCCTTATAGAACAATTTCCAGTCATTCAAACAGTTGAGTATAATTCAGAAATCGACAATCTGGGAAACGATGTTGATCCAAATCAATCATGGTCTCATTCATTGACATTTTCCTATGGTTTATCTCGAAATACCATTCTATATGGGCAGCAGAAGGAAAACCAAACCATTCGAAGATCTTAATTGTGACGAATGCTTCAGAGAAAATCTTTATTCAGCTAACCATAAATAAAAAATACAGGACCTATCGGTCTGTTCTCCCGTTGTTCTGATAGTTCAATATTGTCAAAGACTCAATGCTCATAAAGGGCATTAAGATATGGTTGAAATCGAAAGGCATCGGAGTAACTAAAATCAGAGGTATAATAATTGGAAATTCCATTTCTAAGTCTAAGCAATGATTTTAAGAGTAAGCATCAGCAAATTATGAAATGGCGTCCAAAGCAAGTTCTGAGCCTCGTGAAAGTAACAGCAAGTAAACGACTGATTTTATAGAAAAGCTTGAAGTACACGGGAGAAATTATGTGAAACTCTCGAATCAACATGACAGAATAATATAGTAGACTGAGAAGACATAATTATCAACAAAAGAAGAAGAACTTGTAGGACAGGAAACAAACGACATTTATAGACAAGATTAAAAGGAAGATGGTTGAGATGGGTACTATCTGACCAATTTAAACGATTCGTCATAAAAAAAAACCCAGAAGTGATATATCGAAAAAAAAACTATCCATGGGAGAAAGCAAAGCCTGAATAAATTGAATGTATCTTCTAATGGCAGAAACTGTTGCTAGAAAGCCAACCCGTAGCAGCCAAATACCAGGATGGAGATTAAAAACCGCTTTAATAACCACGAATGTTAAAACGATCTCATCATCCAAAAATGATAGAGCGCGAAGTAAAGCAAACATTTGGATGGAGCTGGTAATAAAATGATGAGGTCTCACCCTTATGTAATGGGCATGAAATAAAATGAAAAACACAAAACACACTGACGCATTCTATATGAACTTCACAGCAATCAAATACAGGTTATCTAAAGGTATAAATAATGTCGTTGAGTTTGTTTTTTTTAAAGGTTTTTTTTTGCATTGAAAGTTAATATGTTTTAAGTCTGAATTTTTAAACAAGTATAAAGTTAAAGATTACAAGAAATTTATCGATTTTTTTTCTATATATATTTCATATAAAACCACATTAAAAAAAATTTGAAAGCTATCTCTGGGCAGATTTTTATGAAACTTATTTCAAGACACGCAGAATTCTTTGAATTTTATTTGTTTATCTGATAGTAATTTTTGGCTGCATGGTTTTTGTTTTCGGGTGATTTAAACACAAATGTTGATTTTTTTTTCGATTTTATTTTTGTTAAGATATATGGACACCATTGGAAATAAGCTTAACAGCTTTAATGGGATATCCTAGGTACTATAGGCAATCCGAATCATTTTTAAACTCAGTACTATCTAACACACTATATCACATCTTATACTTGGTTTTATTATTTCAGTAACCGTTGTAAATCAGTCTTAAATACTCTGTATATATTCAAATGTCATCTGTGTAGTGTGCCTGTTTTAATCCATTACTGTTAGATTTTATGCCTTTTACCTGAATAAATATTATTATTATTATTATATAGCAAATTTGACGTCAGAAAACAAAAATTGTCTTTAAATCATAAGAAAATAAAGGCAATCGAACGGAAAATCATGCTAAAATGAATAAATAATCTTTAAATATTTCTGCTTCTTCTGGTGCAAAAATGATCAAAATTCGTTTAGAAATGACTTCACAATATTTTTTTTTAAAAATGTGGTTTTATATGAAATATATAGCGTAAAATCCAAGGTGACGAAGGAAGCAGGTCAAATCCATTGACAGAAAATTTCTTCGGAATCCTAATCTCAACGATATTAAGCGTTTACCTGAATGCATTATTATCATTCAATTTTTGTTTATATTTCCGTTTGAACCTTTGCTTTATAGAATTCTCCCAGTTTTAGTATTGCGGACAATGATTTTGAATGGGATTAGCTAACCGACATTAATAAAAAAAAATCCGGATTTACCCAACGTCATTATTTTGTTATTTATTTTAGCCTTTATGTTACTGGTACCAACTTACTGCAACAGAACCAGTGTGAAGAATAGGAAGGAAGCTTGACGTGGCATATACTCATATAGCATCAATATGTTGTGTTCGTGGCCACTGATAGCATTTCTTACCATTATCTCCGTGTCATTTTCATTGGTAAAGCATGTTTAATACAAATACAAATAACTTTATTGCCAATCAAGGCACAGGGGCTTGTTAAGATTTTTTTTTCTCTCACTACTCTAAAAAACGTTTTTTTTTAGAGTAGTGAAAAAAAAAAAAAAAAAAAATCGTAACAAGCCCCTGTGATCAAGGCGCTCTTTCGAGCTGACAATCAAATGGAAGGATCAATTTGAATCCGGACTAGATTAACCCCTATAGGCTATATTGCTACTGTATAATTCAACCATAGTTTTAAATGGGGAACAAACACTTGGTTGCTAATCTTGTTGAGATTAAACCTCCGAATATATTTCTGCTCTGTAGCTCCAGGCCGGAGATGCATTGCAGAGCAGAAAATATCTTCAGAAGTCTAATCTTGACGAGATTACCTGGCTACTGTGGGTGTGTGTTCTTTAAGAATTCTCTACTGGTCGAGCACCAATTATCGCCAACTTGCACGTTACTCGCGAGCCCACGCGAATTTTCGGTCCCTTTTTTGCAGACAACAGTAATAAATGGTGACAAAGCAGACAGCAAAATCCTGCATTTGTATCTTGGCTAATTCAAAAGAAATCAGGTAAAACCCCATTAGAAACCATACCTCTTTATATAAACCTCGCGTGGGGTCACGTAAATGGAGTGGAGATGCCAGTCGCTTTTATTAGCAGAAAAAAATATAGCAGATTGGTGTTCTAATGATCGCAAAATACTGGTGACACCTTCATTTATTGTGGTAAAGCCATTTCTTTTAACTTCACTGTTGATTTATATTTATATTTTCCCACATCTAACAAGATGGTGATAATTGGTACTCTTCCCTCCCGATTCAGTGACAAAGATCAACAACTTTACAAAGGGTCCCTGATACGAGCATTGCGCATACAAATTATTTATATTTCCGTCCAAGGTAAGTCGATTGGTAACATTCAAAATTATGAGGCGCTTGAAGGGGTGTATTGAACTACATAGAAATAATCTGACAAAACCCAGAAAAAAATGGCGATATTAATTGGTCCTTGACCAGTACTGTACTCAGTCTGTAGTGTTTGTTTCTTGTCCAATTTAAGGTGCATAATAACACCACAGGATTAGAAAATTTTATCAATTACAAAGAATTTGGGAACTGTTAACGGGCATTATTTTGTAACTAGCAATGTTCCTGAACAAATCTGTACTAATTTTTAAACTACTTTTTTTACTTTTAAGCATCTATTTCAGCAGTTTTTCCTTTGATGATTTCAATAATAATTTCAAAATAACTTTTAATAGCTTTTAATTACTGTTATAAACATTGATTTCTATATATGATTACCACTGATCACATAATCAGGCCTCAAAGTAGGATTTTAATTTTGGTTGCCAGCTGGCCACCAACTCCAAAAATCTGGTGGCCAAACTCAAATTTTAGTGGCCGAAATAAAAATAATTGTTAGCCTAAGATACAAGGTAAAAGAGTAAAAACAAATATTCTTTCAATGATTTAATTTAATCAAAAGTCTTAAAGTTCAATGTAGGCCAGTTTTGATATTGAAAGTTCAATATTTTCCTCTCTCTGGAAAACCAAGTTTCGAGATCTTTTGCTGAGTCATATTCCTCCACGTCAGACCCTTCACCAATATTCCTTTATGCTTTTGGCTCTCTCTCACTGTGGATTTTAAGAGTTTCTTTCTTGAAAGTCTTACAACCCTTTAAGAAATCAGATTTTCCTGCCATACCTGGAAATGTCTTGCAAAATTTACAAGTCATTAGGCCATTCTCATACACGAGCCAGGCAAAATCGGAAAGCCGTGAATCCTGAAACTGTCTTTTGACATTTTTTTCCACTGCAACGGTTGCTTTTGGTTTCACTCTTACAGTTACAAGCCTTACTTGCCGGACTGGCATGTTCTATTTCAACATCGTTAATGGATGACGATTTTGATTGCTTACTTGCATCTGTGACAGAGTCATTATTATCACCCTTCCTCTTTACAAAGTTTGATAATTTCAACTGCTGGGACGTTTTCACATGTTTACGTATGCACACAGCACATTAATAAAGATCAATACTGATTTTACGGTTTAAATTACCTTGATTTTACTTTACTTTCAAGAGCAAAAATGACGATCACTAAAATTGAATCAATGACGGAAAATTATCCAGAATTTCCGGTCGCCAACCTCAATTACGCTGGCCACCAGATTTAAATTTTGGTTGCCAAAAACCAAATTTGGTCGACTAGGCAACCATTTTAGTAGACAAAATTGAGCCCTGCCTAATACATAATTTACCATTATAAACTTTGGTTCGAAATTCAAGGGAGGTCATGAAAATTGTCAATAATAAAATTGTAATTATGAATTGTGTGATCAGTAGTATGATGTCAGCAATTGTTACCAGACTATTCTATTAATTAAGATGTCTTGGTGCAAAGAGCATCTTATGTAAATATCAAGTATCTTTCATTGTTGTTTATTCCTTTTTACATTGAAGTGAAAAGTTGAACTATAGAAATTTTGGCATATTGAGTGCACCCTTGATAAGTGTTATAGTAAACCTTAAGTGAAATTAAAACCATTTAAAGCAGAATTATTTTACTTCTTAAAGTTAACAAGTATCAATAAGCTAAGCACAAATATTAGAAGTTTTGAGTTCATAATTTACCATTAATATAGTAAACTGTGATGTTGGATATTCTCAATTTTTTGTTTAATTCGTGAATACCATACCTGTCAACTAGAAGATGTAAGATGATTTTATAATTGCTGGATAAAACTAGAATATTATTTGTTTGATGTGCAAATAAGCGCCAAATTCAAACAGTTATTTTTCGCCGCATGCATATTCCCTAACAGTTCTAATTAGCACTATGTGCAGCATACCACGACAATAAATAGTTATTGCTTGACATCAACAAAAAGCAGTAAAATAATACAGTTATGCTTTGCTCTCTTGCTATAGTAAATTATAATAATATGAAATACAACAGTCAAACATTTCTTATGTGACCTTCCAAGGGAACAGTGAAATATGATCTAATAAGAAAGGTGGCTGCTTAATACAAGTTTAATTGATATGAAATGCACAGTGAAGAGAGACAGAAATTAAGGTCACATAATACAAGTTATTGCTTTATAGAGGTGGTCACTAAAGGAGGTTAGACTGTGCTATTGATTTGTGGAAGGGATTATACAAAATAAAAGATGTTTTGTATTTTATTTTATTTCTACAGGCAGGGGACTTGACTGTAACAAAGAAAGTTTTCTTTGATGTGTCTATAGGAGGTAAACCAGCAGGAAGGATTGTTTTTGGATTGTTTGGTGAGGCTGTACCAAAGACTACAGAAAATTTTGCTGGTTTAGCATCACATTCGAAAGGCTTTGGATACAAAGGCAGCAAATTTCATCGTGTAATTGAAAATTTTATGATACAAGGTACATGTAATTTTATTTCTAAATTCGTGATTTATTTACATTTGTTTTCTTAATACACCATTGCCTGTGTAATGGATGTCATTTTTATAGAAATCGATCTCCATAACAATAGTCTGAGGGCTAACCCTGTTATTTTGGCAATATCAGATTTTTTTTTGACAGAGCAAACTGAGATTGTTTTCTAATTTTTATCTCCATCAGTCAGATGTAACTATGAAAAAAAGTTTGTAAAGTGATAGTAATAAATTCCACCAATATCAATAAAACAACTACCTCTCACCTCAAATCATTGAACACATAAACAAAGACCATGACATATGAGGTTGGAAATGCAGGTCTTGGCTTGGGATAGGCACAACATATTGTCTTCACTAGGTGTACACAGGCTCATGTGTGTCTCTAGTATCTTAAACTAAATCATTCTTGGATTTCTTCATACCCGAATAAGTAACTGGTTGAAAACATTACCAGGGTTATGTACAAATATTTGCAGATAAATGGTGTACTGGTAATATAAATTAATATCTTAGTGAATAAGATTTTATGGTAGGTTTCTACTTACCCCGGTATTGAAACTCTTGACCGTTCACTTTCCATGTTTCAGTTGGGATTGAAACAGCAGTAATAATGTTGTTTGAAAAACAATTGAAGGTTAACATATATCAACTTATTTCTTGTATCAGGTGGGGATTTTGAAACTGGTAATGGGTATGGTGGAAAGAGTATCTATGGCAAGACATTTCCTGATGAAAACTTTAAACTCAAACATTATGGAGCAGGATGGTTGAGCAGTGCTAACTCAGGTAAGTCAAATATTTTTAACTCACGGATTTTGAGTGAAATTGCATGATAATTATGCCCCCCGCAAACAAAGTTTGGGGGGGTATATAGGAATCGCCCTGTCCGTCCGTCCATCCGTCCATGTACCTTGTAAGCGCAACTCCTCCTAAACCACTTATTGGATTTTTATGAAACTTTACACAGTTGTAGTACACAACCTGCAGATGTGCATGAAGGAATACCGTTGCTATCTAAAATTTAGAAGGGAAGATAATTCAACTTATACTTTCACGAAAAGGGGGTCGTATACCTTGTAAGCGTAACTCCTCCTAAACCGCTTATTGGATTTTTATGAAACTTTACACATTTGTAGTACACTACCTGCAGATGTGTATTAAGGAATATGGTTGCTGTCCAAAATACAAAAGGGGAGATAATTCAACTTATACTTTCACGAAAAGGGGGGGGGGCATGTACCTTGTAAACGCAACTCCTACTAAACTGCTTATTGAATTTTTATGAAACTTTACACAGTTGTAGTACACAACCTGCAGATGTGCATGAAGGAATACCGTTGCTGTCTAAAATTTAGAAGGGGAGATAATTCAACTTATACTTTCACGAAAAGGGGGGTTGTGTACCTTGTAAGCGCAACTCCTCCTAAGCTGCTTATCGGATTTTTATGAAACTTTACACATTTGTAGTACATTACCTGCAGATGTGCATGAAGGAATATGGTTGCTGTCCAAAATTTAAAAGGGGAGATAATTCAACTTATACTTTCATGAAAAAGAGGGGGCATGTACCTTGTGAGCGCAACTACTACTAAGTTGCTTATTGAATTTTTATGAAACTTTATACAGTTGTAGTACACAACCTGCAGATGTACATGAAGGAATATCGTTGCTGTCTAAAATTTAGAAGGGGAGATAATTCAACTTATACTTTCACGAAAAGTGGGGTCGTGTACTTGTGGCGACCCATAGATGTATGTTCTTGGTTAGTTTATTTTGGAGATGGGATGTTGTCTCCTTGACATAACTCCATATCCGTTCATTTTTCATAGGTAATTTGCTAATATACCTGTATTCCAAAGTTTGAACATCATAGTATTGCAAGTGGGGGGTATCACTCAGTGAGGTCACTCACAGTTCTAGTTTTATATATACATATGCGTAGAATATATAATATATCCATATTATGTTACCAAGTTAAATGTATTTTTTTAAATCCTATTTTTTAACAATAATATGTTTGCCCATTGTGTAAATGTTAATCATTAGAATATTTTGTATGTGTAAAGTTTCATAAAATATTTCAAGTGGTTATATATGAAATTCTGTTTGACAAATTCTCAAACATTGAACTTTCCATTAATAATTAATTTAAATCTACGTGTATATTGGTGTTTAACTGTTGTTGTTTGCATGAACTGATGAAAAAAGTGTGTGAGAAAGTAAAAATTTTACCGTCATTTGTAAAAAAAAAAAAATCTGCTATTGCAGTTGGTTATTTATTAAATTGTTTTATTGGTCGGAACGATACATTTAATATGAAATCTAATGGAAAGATCGAAGAGGTTATTTTGGTTTATTTAAACATCAATAATTTTGTCACATTTTGTAGAGGGTGAGATAAGTAGAAGGATATATACTAGAAAGTAAAAATGTAGAAACAAGGAAATATATTCTGATTAAAACCAACCATTACACATTTTGGCCTTTGCACAAAAATAAAAATCTCCGGTCGCGTTATCAAAGCAAGATAATTTACTGATGGCTGTGCACTTGAATAGGCAAATCCAGATTCTCAACCTCTGTAGCAAAAATGTCAGTAGTATGATATACCATTAAATCTGATGCCTTCAAACACGATGATTCTTTACGAAAATCTCATCTCAAGATGTATACCCGGTATATCCAAACCATATGAAATATGTCACATATTGTTTTTATAGAAACTTGTGTAAAAAATAATGATTTATTTTGTAGGCCCAGACACCAATGGTTCTCAATTTTTCGTTACAACAGTTGAAACTCCCTGGTTAGATGGAGCACATGTAGTGTTTGGGAAAGTTCTAGAAGGAATGAATATTGTCAAACAAATTGAAACTGTTCCAAAAAATTCAGCCGACCAACCACTAGATGATGTTATTATAACAGACTGTGGTGTACTTACTGAACCATTTACAGCTTTTGATGCCACAAAAGATTCTGCCACACTTTAATATTTTAACAAGAAAAGCTGCTTTAATTTTTTGTTTTCTTCTATATTTCTTTACCTAATATTCTGCATTTCAGCTTTACCAGAGGTTTTTTTTCTTTATATTTGAGGTTTTTTTTGGACATATTTGATAATAATTTTAATAATTTTGTAAATGTTATGTATATGATTATCGGTAATTTGCACATTTTTCTTTGATCTCACCGAGTGATATTGTCAGTATCAACAGACTGATTAAGATACTGAAAATCACCAGTCAGAATGACGTCGGATACCTTATGACGTTAGCGGTAAAAACAATAACCTCAGTTTTGGAGTTCTTGAGATACATTATCACAGTTCTTCCTATGAGGCTCACTGCTATACTAATGATAATGTCTGTCTCGACCTTCAAAACTGATGTTATTCTATACATAATCAAAAAATGTAATCTGAAAACAAGAATTCTTTCAGTTGATTCTGAATCTCGTCATACATGTACATTAATGTATATTTTTAAACTATCTAGTCATTTCCCCTGCCATTTATTTTAGAAACAGTTAGAAGGTGCTATCCACCTATGTGTTGTATTACTTCACAGATGTTGTAACTTATCGGTCAGTATTATTGTTGACTTCCACAGACAATTTTTTGTTGCTGTTGTATTATTTTGTAAGCATTTTTTTTTACAGAATAGAGACAATCAACAATATTATGGTCCATATCATGCCTTAAGAGTATTATGTATTCCTACGTTGAAAAAAAGTCACGACTAAATAAGAACACTGTATCCAATATTGACAGTGTTCTGGTTGGATAATTGTAGTTTCTGGTCTTGACAGCAATCAAATTTTATACTATATAGGTAAATGTTGTAATTTAGATATGATGTGTTCATATTTAGGTTCATTGTCTGTAACCTACGACTGATCTCACTCCGATCCTCTCCACTTATCACTGTTGGTCATTTGAAAGAATTTTTGACCTGAAAACCAATCGTTAGGGTTATGGTGTTTAACACCACTTTCAACATTGAATAATGTTATGTTGCTATAGCAACGTCTAACTGCCAGATCAGTAAATGGACAACAATTGCTATTGTATCAGTTGACCCTCGGGTGATGATTGGAGAGTATCAAAGCTTGACAAGCCGTGGGTTACCAATGGTGATATAGGTTGTTTATACATATTTATAAGGAACTTTTATACATTTTTGTATTATCAGTTTACTTTGTGCAGTGCAAAAAGTGTGTACAATTTCACAAATAATGTAAAAAAAGTTTTCTCAATCATGAATGTGACATAAAATTTGTAATAATAATAAGAGGGGTGGCCTTGTAAAAAGGAGAGGCCTATGGTTGGAGTGACATTGTGAAAAGGAGAGGCCTTTGGTTGGAGTGACCTTGTGAAAAGGAGAGGCCTTTGGTTGGAGTGACCTTTTAAAAAGGAGAGGCCTTTGGTTGGAGTGACCTTGTGAAAAGGAGCGATCTTTGGTTGGAGTGACCTTGTGAAAAGGGGACTACTGTGTAGCAAACATCAAAGACACATGCACCAATCATATAAAATTTGTATTAAAAATAAGAGGGGTGGTCTTTAGTGGGCATTACTTTTGGTGGCCTTGTGAAGTGGGATGGCCTTTGGTTGGGATGGCCTTGTGAAAAGGGGATTACTGTATAGCAAACATCAAAGACACATGCACCAATCAGAATTAGATACAGCAAGTCCATGTTTATGTATTTAACATCATTAATGGTGTTTGACCAAAAACTAAAAAAAATAAATTTAATTAAATACTTAAGGTCATTAGTTGTTTGTTTTGAGTATGTTATGTTGTTTAACTCCACTTACAACAATATTTCAGTTATATCATGGCAGTCAGTTTTATTGGTGGAGTAAACCGGAGTACCCGGAGAAAACCACTGACCTGCCACAAGTCACTGACAAACTTTATTTGTTTTTAATGTTGTACATAATGTTTACATGAAAATCTGACCAGACAGATATTATTTCTGACTTTCAACCAATATAAGTAGCCTAGTGACTACACATTTCTGGAAAGGGGATTTTTATTAACAGCATATTAGTTTGGGGAATGAGGATGCCAATTTGATCAATTACCTACATGTCATTTCAGTTTTTCAATTATCCCCTACATAGCCTTAGTTAAAACATGTCAAAGTGTAAATCAAATGGAAAATGCAAGATAAGCCTTTCAATAGAAATATTTTTATTTTGCAATTTCATAAAAAGTATTTGTCAAAAAATAAAATAAAAATTTGACAGTTGTGTAGAACACATTCATTGGGCCTTAAATCAACTAGTTATATTTTATAAAGAAGGATAATATTATGATGAAAAATGTATTTCTAGAATAAGGAATGAGATGGAAATTTTGATAAAAAAAAGTATCATTTCACAGCATGGTGGAAATATGTGAACAATCACATGTGAAATCTACAATAAGCATACCTAAAATAAAGTCATCGTTGTTATTGAAAATATTCAGAAAACTGTTGATATCTATTTAGGCCACTACAAGTTTATATCTGGTTCTTTGGATTAAGAAAATAAAAAAAAATTCTTAAAAAAATGTTCAAATATCAAATGGAAAAATATGATAGATAACCGATAATTTTTTATTGTAAAATTTCTCTGGTCATGGTCTGAGGTATTCAGAAATATTTTTGGAATATATTTTGTTCTTAAGTTTTTCTGTTATAAAATTGGTACAGTAAAAGTCCAAAGAACATAAAGTAACGTTGATGTGACATTATATTTAACATTACAATATTTGTTAACAATTGTTATAAATCTATGCAAGCTGCCAACTTTTATTTTTAATAAATTTGTTTGAATTCTTATGATAGTTTTTATGTCTATTCAGAAGTTTTACCTAGTGTATGAGGATTTAACAGAACATTTTAACTTTCCTTCAAATAAACTAAAGAACCTTAGTGGGTAAAACATGTCGATTGAGGCCCTATCATGCATTTTATATGTTGAATGGAAAGATGCTTGAAATGGACAAATCAAATTTACAAAGATATCTAAATGTCTTTATATTTGGTTTTTGATTTAGGTATGTTGATAACTGTATAACAATTATCTGTAGTCTTTCTAGCTCACCAAAAAGGTCACGTGAGGTATTGCTATCATTTTGTCTTCAGTTGTTTGTTGTCTTTAACATTTCACATTTTTATACCCCCGCTCGACGAGAGTCGGGGGTATATACTGTATGGATCCTCATGTCCGTCCGTCCGTCCATCCGTCACACTTTTGGTTTCCGGATAATAATTAAAGTACCGCTCAACCAAATCTTTTCAAACTTTCACACATTGCTGTGTACCATAAAATACAGGTTAAGGCTGATTATGGTGTATTTCACATTTACCGTTCATGAGTTATGGCCCTTTTTCTCTTAGAAAATAGGGACTTTTTAGGTTTCCGGATGATATTTAAAGTATGGCTCAGCCAAATCTTTTCAAACTTTAACACAATGCTGTGGATCATTAAATACTGGTTAAGTTCGATTATGGTGTATTTCACATATACTGTTCCTGAGTTATGGCCCTTTTTCTCTTAGAAAATAGGGACTTTTTAGGTTTCCGAATGATATTTAAGTACCGCTCAACCAAATCTTTTCAAACTTTAACACAATGCTGTATACCATAAAATACAGGTTAAGTTTGATTATGGTGTATTTCACATTTACTGTTCATAAGTTATGGCCCTTTTTCTCTTAGCAAATAGGCACTTTCTAGGTTTCCGGATGATATTTAAGGTACGACTCAACCAAATCTTTTCAAACTTTAACACAATGCGAAGTACCATAAAATACAGATTAAGTTCGATTATGGTGAAATTGACATTTACCGTTCATGAATTATGGCCCTTTTTCTCTTAGAAGATAGGGACCTTTAAAGGTTTCTGGATGAAAATTTGGAATGCGGGGGTATCTGTGATCACCAGATCAACTTTCTCTAGTTATAATAATCTCCTCTGAAACCACTGGGCCAATTGACTCCAAACTTTGCAGGAATGATGTTTGTGAAGTTCTCAACAAAAAGTAATGATTTCATCTTGATAAAAAAAAACGTTGCCTCCATGGCAATGCTAGGTTCTAATTGGCAGAAACTTAAAAATCTTCTCCTGAAACCAGGGATATTTGTAGCAATTTATTTGAACACATTATTCTGATTCAGAGTCAACCCGTCTTTGTTTTTACTCATTAGTGCTGCATGGTTAGCAGAAAAGCAGCAAATACTAATTTCATAGTCTTTTGTATGACCTGTCTGGGTTCGAAACCACTATCTACCACATTTGAGGCAAGCACAGTAACCAATACACAACTGATGCAATTAATTCAGTTAAAATTGTTTAAAATTCATTGTACCAAACCAAACTCTAGATTCTCTGAAGGTGTCGTCTTCATTTTTTTTTGTCATCTGAAAATATATTTAACTGGACAAAAAAAAAAAAATCTTTTAAAAAATCACGATTAATTTTTTAATTGTGCAAATATTATAACAAACAAAATAATATGAAAAATAAAAATAAATACTAACATAATACAGGTACTCAAGTTAATGCTTTATGGCAAATATTAATTAATAAATAAAACAATACATGTAGTTGTATTATGTAAACATTCAAATGTAAATAGGCTCAGCTGCAAATTTATACAAAATGATATCTACAAGATGAGATAAATTACATCCCATTCTTTGTAACAAATGTTGTTAATTATTCTTCTCTATAAAATTTATCTCCCTTTAAGATTGAATTCAGCACTTTAATTTCCTACCAGCATGACACAAACTTAGTATTGGACAGGCTTAAATAATTGATGTAATTTTTAAGTTTAAATTCAGCACTTTAATTTCCTACCAGCATGACATAAACTTAGTATTGGACAGGCTTAAATAATTGATGTAATTTTTAAGTTTAAATTCAGCACTTTAATTTCCTACCAGCATGACATAAACTTAGTATTGGACAGGGTTAAATAATAAATGTAATTTTTAAGTTTGAATTCAGCACTTTAATTTCCTACCAGCATGGCATAAACTTAGTATTGGACAGGGTTAAATAATAAATGTAATTTTTAAGTTTGAATTCAGCACTTTAATTTCCTACCAGCATGGCATAAACTTAGTTTTGGACAGGGTTAAATAATAAATGTAATTTTTAAGTTTGAATTCAGCACTTTAATTTCCTACCAGCATGGCATAAACTTAGTATTGGAAAGGGTTAAATAATAAATGTAATTTTTAAGTTTGAATTCAGCACTTTAATTTCTTACCAGCATGACATAAACTTAGTATTGGACAGGGTTAAATAATAAAAGTAATTTTTAAGTTTGAATTCAGCACTTTAATTTCCTACCAGCATCACATAAACTTAGTATTGGACAAGGTTAAATCATTGATGTAATTTTATAGGGTCATGTGTATGATGATGTACTGGTAGGTAGTGGTGGTATATCTGGTGGGGGGGGGTAGGGTTATGGTGTTTAATGCCACTTTCAACAATATTTCAGTTATATCGTGGCAGTCTGTTTTATTGGAGGAAACTGAGCTACTCAGAGAAAACTACAGGTATATCTTGGTTACACCATAAACTGGGCTACCCAGAGAAAACTACAGGTATATCTTGGTTACACCATAAACTGGGCTACCCAGAGAAAACTATAGGTATATCTTGGTTACACCATAAACTGGGCTACCCAGAGAAAACTACAGGTATATCTTGGTTACACCATAAACTGGGCTACCCAGAGAAAACTACAGGTATATCTTGGTTACACCATAAACTGGGCTACCCAGAGAAAACTACAGGTATATCTTGGTTACACCATAAACTGGGCTACCCAGAGAAAACTATAGGTATATCTTGGTTACACCATAAACTGGGCTACCCAGAGAAAACTACAGGTATATCTTGGTTACACCATAAACTGGGCTACCCAGAGAAAACTACAGGTATATCTTGGTTACACCATAAACTGGGCTACCCAGAGAAAACTACAGGTATATCTTGGTTACACCATAAACTGGGCTACCCAGAGAAAACTACAGGTATATCTTGGTTACACCATAAACTGGGCTACCCAGAGAAAACTACAGGTATATCTTGGTTACACCATAAACTAAGACAAACCTCATAAATGACCAATGAAAATACAGGTTGGGTTCAGTTGGATGTGTACTAAAGGTAGTTTCTGCCTAGAAGATTATTTACAAATTTCTTATTCGACTTTAACCAAATACTGACCATGTTTAACATGTTGATTATATAAGTACAGTACAAGCATGGGACCTACAGAACAATAAATACAAAAGCTTTGTAGATTATTGGGAAAACAGGAAAGTTATTTGGATAATTATCTGCAAGTTTTTGTCATACCGATATCAATCAATGTCAAGCGTGGCCATCTTGAATTATGACACACAACACTCGCCTAACTTCATCAAAATAATAGGTGTACCAAGTTTGAAAAAATAAATTAAACTACTAGTCAAACCTGTCTTATACAACCATCTAAGGGAACATTGAAATATAGTCTTTAAGATAGGTGGTTGGGTTAGGGTTAAGGAGTTTAATACCACGTTCAACAATATTTCAGTTATATCGTGGAGGTCAGTTTTATTGGTGAAGGAAACTAGAGTACCCAGTGAAAACCACAGACCTGTTGCAAGTCACTGACAAACTTTATTACATAATGTTGTATAGAATACAACTTGCTATGAGTGGGATTTGAACTCGCAACTTTATTGGTGATGGGCACTGATTGCACAGGTAGTTGTAAATCCAACTACCATACGACCATGACGGCCCCGACAGGTGGTTGATAAATACAGGTTAACTTAATATGAAATAAACTACAAAAGAAAATAATAAAGTAAGGTCACATAAGGCAAGTTATTGTTTAATAGAGGTGGTCGCTGAGGCAAGAATGACTGTACTTGCATATTTCACATCTTTTCTAAATATATGTTTGAAAAAAACTGCTCAATTCTATGGGGTCAATAATTTCAGAGAAGATAATTCAAATATTTCAACTAGAGGTCTTATGTTAAGCTACATGCTCTGATGGCAGATATCTTGGATTTCCAATCAACACAAGAAACAAACAAGGTAGAGAATCGATCATGAATGGTTTAAGTTAAATTAGTTCTGTAGTTGCTAAGATGAAGTTGTTTTAACATTTTCCCATCAAGATTTATGTTTAATTATGTCCTGTAGTGGTATAGATCTGATATTTGGCTGACACAAACATTGTAGCTCTAGGGCCAGTGGAAGAACATTCATACAAAGTTTGATTTAAATTGTGCAGTGATTTCAGAGCAGACAGCTTTAATTTAACCCCATAAATCCTATATTGAAATAATCTGCTGTGATGGACATATTGGATTTCTGATATGCATTAATCTGTCATATTCAAAATCAGAATTCTTCCATGTACTTTTTAACATTTTATAAATATTTTAACTTATTGCCATTACTATAACTATTTCTCAGCAGGTTCAATATAAAATATACCAATAATAATGTAATGTTACTGGTGTGATTTAACAAACTGGACTGAATATTTCTGTAGCATAAACAAGAACAATCCAAAACCTGACATCAACTTTAACAACAGGCATTAATGTCTAAACAAAGAGTCAAATTATTTGGTTTTTCAGCGACAGGACATTGGTTGAATACAAATGGATTCTGGAATACCTGAGGCTAATCCCTCTAATTGTCCTCGAAAATTCTCTCGTTTTCTTTTCGTTTCCAGCTCAATTCTCTCCAGTTGATGTTCCATCATCAATAATTCTTGTTCAATATCTACGATTGGTTGTGATTGTTCCTGTGGTGTCACATGACTGGATAAATTTGAAAGTTTTTTACTGTTGTTTTTCATTAAAGAGAATTGAGATTCTTTGTGATTGCGCAGAATATCTTCAGTACTATCCAGGGCCAAGTTTGCTCTTTGGAGTGAAATTTCCATGTTGATGGAGGACAGAAGGTTGTCTAGCTCACGTTCTGATACTGTTGTACGCTGTAAATTATAGAAAAATTAGGAATCAGAATATCAATCATTCTAAAATTTATAAATGATTAGACATAGATGTAAAGGATAAAGACATGAATATTTTGTTGTATATTTATATTGTTGGATTTATTAGTGACCAAACAAATATATTTATTTGTTGATACTACATAACACTAATAGTAACTTCACTCAAACTATTGAAATGTTCAATTCATGCTGAATAGATTCCCAACTGCCATACAGTAATTATCTTGTACAATTATTCCCCTCTTATGAGACCAACCCCACCAAATGCCACCACTCTTTATCATGCCAGATTTCAGATAGACAGAGTTAAATACTTCTAAATTTTCCCCCCAAAGAGAGGACACCCCTCTTATAAAGTCACCTTTTCATTGCAGAAGGTGTAACCAAATATACTTGATGTGATGTGTTAATTCATGTGTACAGTTCATAGGAAGTACATTTACATATTCACTTTACAAATGGATTTTTTGTACAAACCAAATATCGGCTTCAAATTCTAGAGGTACAGTAGCAACAATTGCTGAATCAGCTGGGCAAAACGGAAATAAAATGTAAAACTGTTGAAATATTTATATATTTATTTTATTAATATAAACATACAACAACAAAAAACGGTCATTCATTGATATAACAATGAAATTGTTCCAAAATCGGTACAATAGATTGGATATGCACTCAAACTTCCTAGTCAATATTTTCTGAAATATCTGTCCCATCATATCCGACATCTTGGAAAAAAAGTTTCTCAGAACCTATCACAGTATACATGTATAATCTGCCCCCACATACACGAAAATTTTAAAGGTAAATTTCTGCGAATAATACAAGGCCGTTTACACATTTTTCTTGCAAAAATTTATGCTTTATTCATGCATTTCTCCACACGAACTGGTTAAAAGTTGATGCAGATTATATACCAGAACTAGATTTTTTCTCCTGAGATTTTGGGAGTCAAAAGGGGTGCGGATAATATTACACAAATGCGGGTAATATATGGCTGTTTACGGTAAGCGTGTTGCTCTAGTACAAAGCGTACATCATTATCATCTCATCAAATGTAACTTGTAGAGTTCATTTTAACCCCCTTAACATGGTAACCATAATATAGCAGAGAAACTCTTTAAGGTGTAAAGGCAACAATCAATGAACTCCCCCACTCAAACCAGGTAACCACGATATAGTGGAGAAATTGTTTCAGGTGTATAATCCACCAATAAAACTATAGGTAGATCAGGTTATGTAATTCTTCTTACCTTTGATTCCCATAGTTCTTCTATTTGTTCTATTATTTCTTCATATTTCATTATGGCATCTTCTAGTTGTTGCTTAGCAACATCCATCTTGATCATAGCATCAGGTGGTATGTTGTAGAAAGTCATTCTACCTGGACTCATGTCTTCCACTTTATCCTTTAGTTTATGGTCCAACACACTTTCCTATAGACAACAGATAAAAAAATAAATGTCATATGGTAGGTCATATCCTCAACAGATAAAAAAATAAATATCATATGGTAGGTCATATCCTCAACAGTAAAAAATTTAATGTTGTATGGTAGGTCACATCTCCAACAGTAAAAAAATAAATGTCATATGGTAGGTCATATCCTCAACAGTAAAAAAATAAATGTCATATGGTAGGTCATATCCTCAACAGTAAAAAAATAAATGTCATATGGGAGGTCATATCCTCAACAGTAAAAAAATAAATGTCATATGGTAGGTCATATCCTCAACAGTAAAAAAATAAATGTCATATGGGAGGTCATATCCTCAACAGTAAAAAAATAAATGTCATATGGTAGGTCATATCCTCAACAGTAAAAAAATAAATGTCATATGGTAGGTCATATCCTCAACAGTAAAAAAATAAATGTCATATGGGAGGTCATATCCTCAACAGTAAAAAAATAAATGTCATATGGTAGGTCATATCCTCAACAGATAAAAAAATAAATATCATATGGTAGGTCATATCCTCAACAGTAAAAAATTTAATGTCGTATGGTAGGTCATATCCCCAACAGTAAAAAAATAAATGTCATATGGGAGGTCATATCCTCAACAGTAAAAAAATAAATGTCATATGGTAGGTCATATCCTCAACAGTCAAAAAATAAATGTCATATGGGAGGTCATATTCTCAACAGTAAAAAATAAATGTCATATGGTAGGTCATATCCTCAACAGTAAAAAAATAAATGTCATATGGGAGGTCATATCTTCAACAGTAAAAAAATAAATGTCATATGGTAGATCATATCCTCAACAGTAAAAAATTTAATGTCGTATGGTAGGTCATATCCCAACAGTAAAAAAATAAATGTCATATGGTAGGTCATATCCTCAACAGTAAAAAAATAAATGTCATATGGTAGGTCATATCCTCAACAGTAAAAAAATAAATGTCATATGGTAGGTCATATCCTCAAGTCAAAAAATAAATGTCATATGGGAGGTCATATTCTGAACAGTAAAAAATAAATGTCATATGGTAGGTCATATCCTCAACAGTAAAAAAATAAATGTCATATGGGAGGTCATATCCTCAACAGTAAAAAAATAAATGTCATATGGTAGGTCATATCCTCAACAGTAAAAAAATAAATGTCATATGGTAGGTCATATCCTCAACAGATAAAAAAATAAATATCATATGGTAGGTCATATCCTCAACAGTAAAAAAATTAATGTTGTATGGTAGGTCATATCCCAACAGTAAAAAAATAAATGTCATATGGTAGGTCATATCCTCAACAGTAAAAAAATAAATGTCATATGGTAGGTCATATCCTCAACAGTATTTACTTTGTTAATACATGTCAACACCATTTTTCATTTGTTGTTTTGGTGGATAAAATCTGTCGTTGCATATTAGTTTCTTAACAGATAACTCCTTCAAAAATGAACTAATCAAAATGCTGTAATGGTATGAGAATCTTTATTGGGTAATAAGCAAGCATGCAAAGTTTTGAGTCAAAAAGTCAAGAAGGTCAATAAACACCTTCAAAAATGGTCCAAACAAACTGCTGTAACAATATGCACACTATAATAGGCAAATATGTAAAAGTTTGAGGAATTTCCATCTAAAATGTAAAAGGAGTTTTTTCATGACATATTCTAAGTCAAAAAGGGCAATAATTTCTTCAAAAATGGTCCAATCGAATTGAGAAATAAAATGCTAATCTCAATATGATCATAAGCAAGCATGCAGTTTTGAAGAATTTCCATCAAATATGTAAGAGGGGTTGTGCATGCAAATTTTATTAATGGAAGGACTGACTCTTAGGTTAGACGAAAACACTACAACTCCCACAGAAGGGGGGGGGGGGGGGGGGGGGGGGGGGGGAGAGAGACATAATTATAGTGTACATCATATATCGCTGCATAGCCATAACTGACCTATGCAACTTGATGGTCATTGATGGTTGGACCAAACTGGCCGTATCAGATGTACTGATATATATTTTAAATTTTCTAATTAAAAATAAATGAAATAAAGTAATATTGTTGTGGGCTGTTTTATTGGTGGAGGAAACCTGGAGTACCTGGAGAAAAATCATTGACCTGCCACAAGTTACTGACAAACTTTATCATATAAGATTATAGAGAGAATACCTCACCATGAATGAAAATTGAACTCACAACTAAAGCAGTAAAATCCAACTATTACAGTTCGACCTGTATTCAGAGGTCACCTTTGGGACAAAGAAAAGGTGGTCTTCTAAGACAGGTGATCTTAAGAGAGGTTCATTCTATAACAGGACACGAAAAGGGTGATCTTTTAATACAGGTGACTGCTTAATAGAAGTTACCTCCCGGGTAGGTTTGACTGTATATGATTTCCAGAATAGTGCTTAAATCTTTATACATCACTAACATGGAGAAAGTAAGCTGATGCATTGCATATAGACATTAGGAAATACATTATATTTGTCAGCACATACAAATGTATCATCATGTAGCTGTCATTCAACACCTCTCAAACATACTACTATGATCTAACAATATCTAGGCATAAAAACATTATTAGGTTAAAAACTTTGACTGAAATTATCATTGAAAGTGTTTGATAGGATTATTTTTACCATCCATTTCCAGAAGATCTCTTCTTGATCTTTCCATGTCAACATATTTTGCAGTCTATCGTTGTCTTTTTCTAAAAGTTTTAAAATCTGAAAAATACATATTTTCTATCTGTGATTCTGTGAGTGGTATAAAACACTGTTAAAAGTTAGAGTATCACTCACCTGAATGTTATTATACATTAAAGGAGAAAGAATGCTGAACCTTCCAGACCATCTGATCTGGCTTTCTTGAAACGACCCTCAGGATTAAGTTTTTCTTAGATTTTAGCTGGTTTGTTCAATGAAAAAGTCTGACTTAAATCTTGGATATTTTTTCAAGAAATTCAAGCATTCATATACCGGTAGTAAAACTGAATAATATATGTTTAAATAGTGATTGTTCAACAATTACACCAACATCAACAATATGTTTAAATAGTGATTGTTCAACAATTACACCAACATCAACAAAAAAATAACAACTCTCGCCTCAAATTATTGAACAAAGTCTTCTCCAAATTACAATTTGCTACATTAAAGAAGTATCGGTACATAAAAGCCATGGATATATTTAGCACAAATATTAATAACGAATCGATGTTATCAAAATTCACAAACAAGAAGGAACAAAAATAAAAATGAAGACGTGTTCCTATGATGTGCATGTTCACCCGATTCAATTCCAGTTATGCAATAAGGAATCTTATTTAACATTTAATATAATCAAAAACATACTTAAATATAATACAATTTTAATCATATATATTAATTAGCATTCCCATATGTCAAAATTTTGATATCTAGATTGTGGCTGTTTGTAATAGTTCTGACTTGTAAATATATTGGACAATCCCAAAAAAAATGTTTAATATTTTTAAGGGCAGTACCACCCTTCCTGTAAAATGAAGACTAAAATGATAGTAAATTCTTAAAATAATTACTAATGCAGATTTTTATGCACAAGATCATGTAATCTCTGCAGAATCGATGAATAAAATATTAATTATTTTCCCTCTAAATACAACTGGCAGGTATATGGGTCATCTGAATACAAATCTATCTACTTTTATTGTTGTTCCCCTTAAAAGGATTTTTCTACTTAATAAAACTAAAACCTTGGATTTTCGGCAATTTAGAAATTTATCCATTTTGTATCTTTTGAAAGAAAATATGCATGTTATTTCAATTTAAGTCTATGTCAATAGTTTATTCAAAGCAAAAATATTGTCATGCATTAAATACAAGGGGCCGTTGTGGTCATGATTGTATGGTAGTTGGATTTAATACTACCTATGCAATCAGTGCCTATCACCACTAACGTTACGAGTTCAAATCCCGTTCATGGCGAGGCATACTTGATACAACATTATGTCAGTGATTTGTGGCAGGTCTGGGGTTTTCTTCAGTTGCTCCTGTTTCCTCCACAAATAAAACTGACTGCCATGATATAACTTAAATATTGTTGAAAGTGGCGTTAAACACTCTAACCTTAACTCATCAAATATATTACTCTAAATGACAAATATTTTGTGCTGTTTAAAATGACAAAACCGTATAATTCAGTGTATAACACGCACCTTTTTCATCAGTTCTGGATGCTTTAACAAATGAACCTCCATCACTGATAGATGATTTCTCTCTGGATTCAAAGATACTCCATAAGTACTGTCATGAACCTGTAGAAAAAAAAATAGATACTCCATAAGTACTGTCATGAACCTGTAGAAAAAAAGATACTCCATACGTACTGTCATGAACTTGCAGAAAAGAATAGATACTCCATAAGTACTGTCATGAACCTGTAGAAAAAATAGATACTCCATAAGTACTGTCATGAACCTGTAGAAAAAAATAGATACTCCATAAGTACTGTCATGAACCTGTAGAAAAAAATAGATACTCCATAAGTACTGTCATGAACTTGCAGAAAAAAATAGATACTCCATAAGTACTGTCATGAACCTGTAGAAAAAATAGATACTCCATAAGTACTGTCATGAACCTGTAAAAAAAAATAGATACACCACAAGTACTGTCATGAACCTGTAGAAAAAAATAGATACTCCATAAGTACTGTCATGAACCTGTAAACAAAATAGATACTCCATAAGTACTGTCATGAACCTGTAGGAAAAAATAGATACTCCATAAGTACTGTCATGGACCTGTAAAAAAAATATATACTCCATAAGTACTGTCATGAACCTGTAAGAAAAAATAGATACTCCATAAGTACTGTCATGAACCTGTAAAAAAAATAGATACTCCATAAGTACTGTCATGAACCTGTAGAAAAAAAAATAGATACTCCATAAGTACTGTCATGAACCTGTAGAAAAAATAATAGATACTCCATAAGTACTGTCACGAGACTAGAAAAAATAGATACTCCATAAGTACTGTCATGAGCCTGTAGAAAAAATAGATACTCCATAAGTACTGTCATGAACCTGTAGAAAAAATAATAGATACTCCATAAGTACTGTCATGAGACTGTAGAAAAAATAGATACTCCATAAGTACTGTCATGAGCCTGTAGAAAAAATAGATACTCCATAAGTACTGTCATGAACCTGTATGAAAAAATAGATACTCCATGAGTACTGTCATGAACCTGTAGAAAAAAATAGATACTCCATAAGTACTGTCATGAACCTGTAGAAAAAATAGATACTCCATAAGTACTGTCATGAGACTGTAGAAAAAATAGATACTCCATAAGTACTGTCATGAACCTGTATGAAAAAATAGATACTCCATAAGTACTGTCATGAACCTGTATGAAAAAACAGATACTCCATAAGTACTGTCATGAACCTGTAAGAAAAAATTGATACTCCATAAGTACTGTCATGAACCTGTAGAAAAAAATAGATACTCCATAAGTACTGTCATGAACCTGTAAACAAAATAGATACTCCATAAGTACTGTCATGAACCTGTAGGAAAAAATAGATACTCCATAAGTACTGTCATGAACCTGTAAAAAAAATAGATACTCCATAAGTACTGTCATGAACCTGTAAGAAAAAATAGATACTCCATAAGTACTGTCATGAACCTGTAAAAAAAATAGATACTCCATAAGTACTGTCATGAACCTGTAGAAAAAAAAATAGATACTCCATAAGTACTGTCATGAACCTGTAGAAAAAATAATAGATACTCCATAAGTACTGTCACGAGACTAGAAAAAATAGATACTCCATAAGTACTGTCATGAGCCTGTAGAAAAAATAGATACTCCATAAGTACTGTCATGAACCTGTAGAAAAAATAATAGATACTCCATAAGTACTGTCATGAGACTGTAGAAAAAATAGATACTCCATAAGTACTGTCATGAGACTGTAGAAAAAATAGATACTCCATAAGTACTGTCATGAACCTGTATGAAAAAATAGATACTCCATAAGTACTGTCATGAACCTGTATGAAAAAACAGATACTCCATAAGTACTGTCATGAACCTGTAAGAAAAAATTGATACTCCATAAGTACTGTCATGAACCTGTAGAAAAAAATAGATACTCCATAAGTACTGTCATGAACCTGTAAACAAAATAGATACTCCATAAGTACTGTCATGAACCTGTAGGAAAAAATAGATACTCCATAAGTACTGTCATGAACCTGTAAAAAAAATAGATACTCCATAAGTACTGTCATGAACCTGTAAGAAAAAATAGATACTCCATAAGTACTGTCATGAACCTGTAAAAAAAATAGATACTCCATAAGTACTGTCATGAACCTGTAGAAAAAAAAATAGATACTCCATAAGTACTGTCATGAACCTGTAGAAAAAATAATAGATACTCCATAAGTACTGTCACGAGACTAGAAAAAATAGATACTCCATAAGTACTGTCATGAGCCTGTAGAAAAAATAGATACTCCATAAGTACTGTCATGAACCTGTAGAAAAAATAATAGATACTCCATAAGTACTGTCATGAGACTGTAGAAAAAATAGATACTCCATAAGTACTGTCATGAGCCTGTAGAAAAAATAGATACTCCATAAGTACTGTCATGAACCTGTATGAAAAAATAGATACTCCATGAGTACTGTCATGAACCTGTAGAAAAAAATAGATACTCCATAAGTACTGTCATGAACCTGTAGAAAAAATAGATACTCCATAAGTACTGTCATGAGACTGTAGAAAAAATAGATACTCCATAAGTACTGTCATGAACCTGTATGAAAAAATAGATACTCCATAAGTACTGTCATGAACCTGTATGAAAAAACAGATACTCCATAAGTACTGTCATGAACCTGTAAGAAAAAATTGATACTCCATAAGTACTGTCATGAACCTGTAGAAAAAAATAGATACTCCATAAGTACTGTCATGAACCTGTATGAAAAAATAGATACTCCATGAGTACTGTCATGAACCCGTAGAAAAAAAATTGATACTCCATAAGTACTGTCATGAACCTATAAAAAAAATAAGACTCATTTGCATTCACCTGAGTCTGCATCACTTAATTAGAGTAACATTAGCTATTCACTAGAATATTGACTGTTATTGCAAATTAAGAAATTCAAAAACTACCACATCTTATTCATATACTAGACAATATATCTAAAATATTGTTGAAAGTGGCGTTTAACATCATAACCATAACCCCATTCTTATTTCCAAAATCATCCATAATACTACAGGGAGACAACCTTGGTTATTAACTTACAAGCAATTGTATTCTATACTAACAGTGGCTGTCTCATATTGATGACCTGACAATCAAGTAATTTTATATTTTGATCATCCAAGGAAAGCTTAGTCATAATAACTAGCCCATAGCCCAGTGGCTACATAATAATTTGTTTGGGTCAAAGTACACCCAATTGGCAATTGACCCAAAATAAATTTAGGTAGGTAATTGTCCCGATGGGTCGATGTTGGTATAATGATCATTGATCTGGCAAATGTGAGATTCCCATTACTAATAATCAGTGCTTTAAAGGAGAATGAAACCAACTGATGATTTGGGGTTTTACAGAATTTAGAACTAATAAAAAAATGAAAATATGACTTTTTTAATGAAAATTTTACAAGGGCTGATGTTAAAAGCACGTTTATATCTTATTGATTTTAAATTTCCCACTAAACATTTGAAATTTCTATCCATTATGACGGAATTCCAAAAATGATATTATTGTTTTGATGCAGTTAAGCTGAACAGGTAAATCGGAATAGATGGAGTTACGTCACTGATAAGTGAGAAATGGTAGCCTGCATGTTTAGCAGGAAATTTAAAATCAATAAGATATAAATGTGCTTTAACATCAGCCCTTGTAAAATTTTCCATTAAAAAAGTCATATTTTCATTTTTTTATTAGTTCTAAATTCTGTAAAACCCCAAATCATCAGTTGGTTTCATTCTCCTTAATTTAAGTCCTGTTGAACATTCATGATTTGATTCTAAAATTATATGTTTCTTATAGTATTTATTTCCTTGATGACAGGTAAAATGTTACCCCTTATAACAAGAGCAACAGAGGACAAAGAATTTGAAAATTTTCCTATAATTTGCAGATATTTGAACCCTGTGAAAAAATTGAGGATGATTTTATAACATATAGAAAAGGTCACAAGTTGTTTTAACATTAACATTTTGTACAGATTATAGGGAAAATATATTTGATTTGCATTCAACTTTGCATGAAAGAGGACACTTTTTGCCCAAATCAAAGGGAAATAACTCCTTAAAAACATGTAAATATGTATAATTTTAGAATTAAGTGTCTCCTGTCAAAACATGTAAATATGTATAATTTTAGAATCAAGTGTCTCCTATAAAAAATTAGAATCAAGCATGCAATTGGTCTATTAGCTTAGATATGTGATAATATAAACATTTTAACATTTTTATGATGGGTAACAATAAATACTGATCAGACTTAGATCTGGATCATGAACCAGAGGCTCTCAAGAGCCTGTATCGTTCACCTGGTAATAAAAAAAAACCAATTGGTCCTATGTAAAAACTATGTCCTGCAGTGGTAGTCATCTTGGAATTACGATCAACATAAAAAACACAAAGTTTGTAAAGGACCTTCCAATGATTGATGCACAGTTTAGGTTCAATCAGTGCAATAGCTTCAGAGAAGAATATATTTCTGTATTTTCCCCATATGGTTCTGTGTTAATACTATGACCTGTGGTGGCGGCCATCTTGGATTTCCGATCGGCATAAAAAACAGAGGACCTTCCAATGATCATTCCTGGGCAGTTTGGTTTCAACTGTCCAAGTGGTTTCAGAGAAGAAGCATTTTGAAACATTTTCCCCATAGGGTCCAATGTTAAACTAAGTCCTGCCATAGCTGCCATTTTGAATTTCATATCAGAACAAAAAACGTACAGTTTGTAGAGGACCATCCAATGAACATTCATGTACAGTTTGGCTTTAATCATATTTGTAGTTTCTGAGAAGAAGGCATTTGAACATTTTCCCATAGGGTTCAATGTTAATCTGTCCTGCGGTGGTGGCCATCTTGGATTTCCGATCGGCATAAAAAACACACACCTTGTAGAGGACCTTCCAATGATCATTCCTGGGCAGTTTGGTTTCAATTATCCAAGTGGTTTTAGAGAAGAAGCGTTCTGAAACATTTTTCCCATAGGGTCCAATGTTAAACTAAGTCCTGCCGTAACCGCCATTTTGAATTTCATACCGGAACAAAAAACGTACAGTTTGTAGAGGACCATCTAATGAACATTCTTGTACAGTTTGGCTTTAATCATATTTGTAGTTTCTGAGAAGAAGGCATTTGAATATTTTCTCATAGGGTCCAATGTTAATCTATGTCCTGCGGTGGCGGCCATCTTGGATTTCCGATCGGCATAAAAAACACACACCTTGTAGAGGACCTTCCAATGATCATTCCTGGGCAGTTTGGTTTCAACTGTCCAAGTGGTTTCAGAGAAGAAGCATTTTGAAACACTTTTCCCATAGGGTCCAATGTTAAACTAAGTCCTGCCGTAGCCGCCATTTTGAATTTCATATCGGAACAAAAAACCTTAAGGTTGTAGAGGACCATCCAATGAACATTCATGTACAGTTTGGCTTTAATCATATTTGTAGTTTCTGAGAAGAAGGCATTTGAACATTTTCCTATAGGGTCCATGTTAATCTATGTCCTGTGGTGGCGGCCATCTTAAATTTTCGATCAGCATAAAAAAACAGAAACTTTGTAGAGGACCTTCCAATGATCATTCCTGGGCAGTTTGGTTTCAATTATCCAAGTGGTTTCAGAGAAGAAGCGTTTTGAAACATTTTTCCCATAGGGTCCAATGTTAAACTAAGTCCTGCCGTAGCCGCCATTTTGAATTTCTTATCGGAACAAAAAACGTACAGTTTGTAGAGGACCATCCAATGAACATTCATGTACAGTTTGGCTTTAATAATATTTGTAGTTTCTGAGAAGAAGGCATTTGAACATTTTCCCATAGGGTCCAATGTTAATCTATGTATTGCGGTGGCGGCCATCTTGGATTTCCAATCGGCATAAAAAACATAAAATTTGTAGAGGACCTTCCAATGATCATTCCTGGGCAGTTTGGTTTCAACTGTCCAAGTGGTTTCAGAGAAGACGCGTTTTGAAACATTTTCCCCATAGGGTCCAATGTTAAACTAAGTGCTGCCGTAGCTGCCATTTTGAATTTCATATCGGAACAAAAAACGTACAGTTTGTAGAGGACCATCCAATGAACATTCATGTACAGTTTGGCTTTAATCATATTTGCAGTTTCTGAGAAGAAGGCATTTGAACATTTTCCCATAGGGTCCAATGTTAATCTATGTCCTGCGGTGGTGGCCATCTTGGATTTCCGATCGGCATAAAAAACACACACCTTGTAGAGGACCTTCCAATGATCATTCCTGGGCAGTTTGGTTTCAATTATCCAAGTGGTTTCAGAGAAGAAGCGTTTTGAAACATTTTTCCCATAGGGTCCAATGTTAAACTAAGTCCTGCCGTAGCCGCCATTTTGAATTTCATACCGGAACAAAAAACGTACAGTTTGTAGAGGACCATCTAATGAACATTCATGTACAGTTTGGCTTTAATCATATTTGTAGTTTCTGAGAAGAAGGCATTTGAACATTTTCCCATAGGGTTCAATGTTAATCTATGTCCTGCGGTGGCAGCCATTTTGGATTTCCGATCGGCATAAAAAACAGAAACCTTGTAGAGGACCTTCCAATGATCATTCCTGGGCAGTTTGGTTTCAACTGTCCAAGTGGTTTCAGAGAAGAAGCATTTTGAAACATTTTTCCCATGGGGTCCAATGTTAAACTAAGTCCCGCCGTAGCCGCCATTTTGAATTTCATATCGGAACAAAAAACCTTAAGATTGTAGAGGACCATCCAATGAACATTCATGTACAGTTTGGCTTTAATAATATTTGTAGTTTCTGAGAAGAAGGCATTTGAACATTTTCCCATAGGGTCCAATGTTAATCTATGTCCTGCGATGGCGGCCATCTTGGATTTCCGATCGGCATAAAAAACAGTAACTTGGTAAAGGACATTCCAATGATCATTCCTTTACAGTTTGGGTTCAGTCAGTTCATTAGTTTCAGAGAAGAAGATCTTTGAAATTTCACCCAATCAGAGCATATTATTGGCCCTGGCAGCCATATTGAATATTCGACTGGAACGAAAAACAGTAAATTTGTAGAGGACCATCCAAGGAACATTCCTGCTAAGTTCGGTTCCAATCGGCCAAGTGGTTTCGGAGAAGAAGCTTGAAATGTGAAAAGTTTACAGACGACAGACGACAGACGACAGACGACGGATGCCAAGTGATGGCAATAGTTCACATGGACCTTTGGTCCAGATGAACTAAAAAATCAGAAGCATAGTTCGTGACGTCATCTTTTCAGATCGAGAGCGTTCCCCAAATAGAAGCGAATAATTTCCAGACCTATCTGCAGAAAATAAGATTCAAACATGTAAATATTAAATAAAAAACTATATTTGCGATAAAAACACTTCAATTTCTTAAGTCATAATTAAGAAAGCCATAAATGTCAGAAAAAAAATACATATATTGATGAAAAACTTTAGAAAATTTGCTTGCCCAACAGTGTTGACATTCCAATGCGTCGACCTAAATTACTATTTATATGGAATAGGCTAAACAAATGTTTTTTTAATAACTTCAAAAAGTTGTGACTCCTTATGTTTTTTCCCCCTGACAAATAGAGGTAATCAGTGTAATAGCATCATAAATTGACACTTTATAAAAGATTAACCGAAATTGGATAAAAATTATTTAAATTTTCGTTTTATGGATTTTTTTTTTTTTTTTTTTATTAATATTGAACTGTGCCACATTTTCCGCAAAAACCATTTGCTTGGTCTACCAAAATAGTGTGTCACGTGACAATTACATCCGGGGACGTACTTGGGGCTCCCAATTCAAAATGAAGGATCACTAAAGGTAAATTTGTTGTTTGTTTTATTTGTTTACATTTTGTTAAAATGGTCTGTTATTGTTATAATTTTAAATACTTGTTTAAACTCTGTGTCAGCATAAATTTACCGGTGAATTGTATGCACGGTAGTATAATAAGACAGGATATTCCTTAGGGGGACGTACTTTGGTACTTCGTGGATATATCAAAGAATCTATATTAACAGTGTTTATCAAACTACATTAAATTTTCAGTTTTGAAAAATAAAAAATATGCATGTATCAATATTTCATCCAAAGAAAGTTATTTTTCCCAGATGAATTTCATGTGGACTTGGGTCACAAATCTATTAGGAATTTTGAAGCTGTTTTGGTATGACTAAATTTTACAAAGGAAAATTTTTGATTTAACATTGTTATTTTAAATAGTTGAGTTAGTATACAGTGGAAATTTGTGATCAGAAATTCAGGTTATATCATATCACTCACAGTAAAATTACAGCCCTTTGATAGTAGTAATAATCTTGATATATATCTGTGATAACTTGAAGTGAAAAAATGATCCCATTGATTTTAACAAAGTCATAAAAAAAAAAGGTTTGACTGTTAATAAATCTTGCTTTTGTTTGTCTTATGTTGAATGTTAGCCTTTTCTGTTTAGAATGCCAATAGCTATGCAAGTTACCATCATTGAACTATGGGGGTAGGGGAGACAATCTAATCATATACAAACCCTGTGTTGAAGTTTAGCCTTTTCCCTCTGTAAAGCCTGCAGCTGTCTAATATTTGATCTAAGTTTACCATTCAGCAGCCTTAAATGTTGAACTTTCTGTGAAGGAGAGAGCATTCTTTGTGGTGCCATTTGTCTTGAGGGTTTAGATAGATCTTCAAATTCAAACTAAAACAGGTAAAATACAGTATAAAAACTTGAAAAATAGTCTTCTGGAAAAAGATTTGTTACAATTCTCCATTTCCAACTATCTTCATCGTCCGTAACCTACAGCTGATCATATTGCGATACTCTCAACTCATCATCCATGGATCAATTGAAACAATTACATTCGTTTTGGAGTTGTCTGGTTACTGATCCCACATTTAGAAGTTACTATTGCAACATAGAACAAGGGTAATGCAAAGTGTGGTGCATCCCCTTGCCTAAAAATTGACCCGGTGACCTTGAAAATCAATAGGGTTCCAGATTCTCTTTAGGACTAAGTATGTACCAAGTTTGGTCAAAATCCATTGAAGGATGTTGATTCTAACAAGGATGTTACGGAAGGACGGACAGTAGCGTTACTATATCCCTTTGCAACTTCGGTGGCGAGGGAATAATTACTCAAATTTCGATTGGTCAACAAAAGAAAAAATTTAATGTAATAAGGTATCAAAGTAGTGCAAAATAGAATGTAATACAAGTGGAAATAATAAGTTCTCCAAATCTGGCCGAGACAATCAGATTAGTGATAATAATCAGGAGGGTTTCTCTGTCAGTTGACCTACAGGTGATGAGTGGAGAGTATCGGAATGTAGTCATGGGTTACCAAACAATGAACTAGCATAAAAACAACAATTCAATAATTTGTAAATATTATAGTATATATAATTACTATGATTTGTCATTATTCAAATGACAAGTCATATTCTTTCCAAGCCAGGAAAGTGAGTGGTCATGTATATGTGTGCTACGGGCACTGATTTTCCAACAATTTTTTATTGAATGTTTACACTGTTCTGACTGCAATTTTTTTTGTTTTTCTTTTCTTGCCCAACATTTTTTCATACCTCATACATAAATGATGGATCTTCTTCATCCAGTGGAGATGCACAAGACTCCATGAATTTATCAACAAGACTCTCTTTACATAACAACCATGCAAAACCTAACAAAAGTTCTCTGCTACCACTGGCCATGTCATTAGGCAAGGAAGCAAACTCTTTTGATAGAAACCCTCTAGTCTGCATCTCTTGTTTGACATAAACAACAAGCTCCTCTGAAAATAGAAATACAGGATATACATGTTGTACTGTTAAAAGCAGACAGCCTAGACCCCAAAGATATGTTACTTTATTGTTTCATGATAATTAATCATAAATCTTCTAATTTGCATACATATCTCCTTCAAAAGTATTCCCCTTTTTCAATGTCATTGGCCTATTAACAAAGAGAATTTTCATATGTAAACCTAAAGGAAACCTTTATACATTCTCTCAGCAGGGATAGATCAAATTGTAGTGACCATGAAAGTTTTTGTCTGACATACTTGATCTACTATTGACATATGATTGAAGACAAAACACTTAAGAAAAGAAAATAATTATCTATATAAGTATATCTGGTTTTCATCTTTATGAACAGTTGTTTAATAAAACAAGTTCATATGTATTATAACATCTGCACAGATGTCAACACAATGAAATAGTCAAACTAAGTTAGCAGCTTTCAAAAATGACAAAATGCAAATTTTGTCACCTTTTTTGCAATATTAAATCTACTGATTGTGCTTAATGAAAAATGAAAAATTTTGCAGCTATATCATGTAGAGAACATGTCATATTTCAATGAGATAATGATGTCTGCCATGTACTAGACCAACAAACTTAGTTATATTTCAATGAGATAATGATGTCTGCCATGTACTAGACCAACAAACTTAGTTATATTTCAATGAGATAATGATGTCTGCCATGTACTAGACCAACAAACTTAGTTATATTTCAATGAGATGATGATGTCTGCCATGTACTAGACCAACAAACATAGTTATATTTCAATGAGATGATGATGTCTGCCATGTACTAGACCAACAAACTTAGTTATATTTCAATGAGATGATGATGTCTGCCATGTACTAGACCAACAAACTTAGTTATATTTCAATGAGATGATGATGTCTGCCATGTACTAGACCAACAAACTTAGTTATATTTCAATGAGATGATGATGTCTGCCATGTACTAGACCAACAAACTTAGTTATATTTCAATGAGATGATGATGTCTGCCATGTACTAGACCAACAAACTTAGTTATATTTCAATGAGATAATGATGTCTGCCATGTACTAGACCAACAAACTTAGTTATATTTCAATGAGATGATGATGTCTGCCATGTACTAGACCAACAAACTTAGCTGGATTTTTTATAGTGCTTGCTCATTGAAACAACAGGCCGCTGGAAACATGTTGCACACTCAGATACATTATCCTGATTCCAAGCCAACTAGTCTATATGATCTGTGTTCTTACTCTTTAATGCTGCGTGCTTAGCAGAGAAGCAACAAATACCAATTCTATAGTCTTTGTTTGATCTGACGAGCTCGAACCCATGATCTACCACACTAAAGATGAGCAAAGCTGCATGCTAACCATTACACCTCAAGAAATTGATGCTGGTTCTATTGAATAAGAAAGCTAAACTTGTATTGGAAGTGCAATTAAGTACACTGTAAATGTTAGAGAGAGAAATGATTGTACAATGACAATAACCATTGGTATAAATTATCTTTTTTCTAATTTCTAATATAAATTATTATTGACATGGAAATCACCATCTACAACATCAATCACAAACCTGTGGATAGTTCTGACTTTGCTTTGAGTGCTACTTCATCAACACTTCCATATTTACAGAAATACAGCAGATCAAACAACAGGCTCCAAAATGTTTCAGTCTGAAAATAAATCAAAATACATGCTTCATCATTATCATCATCACATACATGTGTATATAAACTACTACTAGCATAGTTACAAATAAAGCCAAGTGATAGAGTTATGCCCATTTTTATGATAAAATTTGATACTAGCATACATTTTTTGAAAAGTTACTGTACATTTGTATTTTCACACAAAATTCTTCAGAGGAAAGTAATGTAATTATATAACTAGTCCCAAACAATTTTACCATTTGATTTCCAAAATTTTACATTAATACTTTCACTATAGATATTTTTTGACATTTGTGAAAAATCTATGTACATTTGCCATTTACATGTAATGTCAATTTATATCATACTTTTGATTGAATTTTGAGCTTGTACGATTATGAAGGTAATGCATTTGTAAACATGTTGTATTTGACAGACAAAATTTTTTTTTTTTCATTTGGTCATATAACGGTCTAGGACTTTTTAAATAGTCTTTTGGAATAAGGATTCTTGATATCTTCACAAACAGTCTAAGTTGTCTTTTGTGTAGACAGTCAAAGTTGACTTCAATTTGAGCTTTATCAATTCAAAATATAAAATTAATGGACTTTATTACGAAGTCAAGCTTATTTATAACTTACAAGTTACAAGTGTAATTACTATATTACTACAGGAGATGTCATAGGGAAAGGGGATGGAATCAGCAAATAATGATGCTAGAAAATGGCCGATTTTACCATTCAATGTATCTCGGGATGTTATAATAAGTAATGAATTTCTTGTCTAGTTCTTGTATATCGAGAAACTTTTCATTGGATAATTTTTTGACGTATTTGAATTATCTGCAAATTTAGAATCGACCGAAATAAATTGAAAAATACCAAAGTATAATTGTAACATACAGAAAATATCGAAGGAAATTCGGCAATATATTTATAATAAAGTGGGCATTGATTATATAACTAAATCTAAAGTTCTTCAAGGTAGGTATATTTAATTTAAATAATTGCAACTATAATATTCATATAAATATGAGCATAATTTTTTTTTATTGTTTAATATTGATAACAATTTCAAAATATAACAATTAAATGCAAAAAGTTGAATTAACAATAATTATTGGGGAAAATGCTTTTTAAGGAATATAAATAAAGGGAGATAATCATAGTACTGTATAGTATTATAAAATTACTACTGAAGAACTTTTTGTAAAAAAAAATTTGAACCAATAGTGATTAACACAGTTTGTTTATGAGTTTATATTAAAAAAAAAATGAAATAAATATTTTACAATACTGTCTATATTCCTGTAGGAGTGTGAAGCCCATCTATGATCCAAATAGATCCTCTGTTTTTAATAACAATTTATATTCATAAAATAAAATAATCAAAATGCATATGTATGCTAAATAAAACTTGGATTAAGTGTTAACTATGTTAGATACAATGTATCTACGTACCATTAGTTGTTTACAAAATACACTTATATATATAATTATTGTTTGTAAACAAACATCTGCTTTGCATATCATCCTCGGATTTACCATATTCTAAGAAAACAAGTTTTTCTTTTAATTAATTTATTTCATAAAAATATATAACCTATATTTTCTATTTTTATATATAATTATTCAGGTAAAAATACCTTACAAAAGAACAAAAAGCCATTCAGAAAAATTTGTCAAACTAAAAATCTTCCTGATTCTGATCCTGATCTTACCAGCAGCTCGCTGGTAACATTTGGCCCAAATTTTGATTGTATTTTACTTCACATCCAAAATTTTACATGAAGACGTATGTTGAATGTAAAATAATACAAACCTCCTTGGGAAATATATATTTCAAACAATTACATCCATATATTGTCACAATATATTCATTAATAAATCTCTGGCAAACTCATTTACCTAACATGATACACACATTAGCACCCCCCTTTATTTTGTAATGGCCGAGTATATAGCCAAGGGAGATAATCGTTTCCATAGCCTGATTACTATTAGTATTAGGAGGGGAAGCAGGTCAAATCGGCCCTAGTCAAATCGGCCCCAAGTCAAATCGGCCCCAGTCAAATTGGCCCCAAGTCAAATCGGCCCCATTTTTGTTGTTTACTATTGTCAACATGCAAAGTTAAATAGTTTGAACACTATTCAGCAAAATATTTAAATATATCCAATACATTTTAATTATTGAAGAATTAAAACTGTCTAGTAAGTACAGTTGTGTTTTGTACCAGTAAATGTTTACCATTGATACGAAAATAAACTATATATAAAGTTGGTCAATTACTTGGTTGTTGGTTTTCTATTACGGTATAACCGAAATATTGTTGAGAGTGGCGTATACAGTAAACCATTAAAAAATAAGATTAAAACGATATGAAATATTTTGCCAGCTTTGACAGGAGTCACATTCTAAGGCATGCTGTCTTGGTCTAACATCATTATAACATATTACACAAGGAAAAGACATAATGAAGTATTCAAAAAGAATGATCGCAATTGAAGTTGACTCTCTTTTATAAACTAAAGAATTTCTCAATCCGAGTTGTTTTTCTTAAATTGGCTTGGTTATTTAGATGCCCTCTTTTTATTAAAAGGCCAATTTATATACAATAGAAAAAATCATCAAAGAATGTTCCTAATCAACATAAAGATCATTATATAATTGCCACCGATCACGTTTTATGTAAATTGCTAATCACTTAATTATGCCATAAATTAATCATTAATTAATTTCTTTGATCCTTACAAAAGAATCCACTCACCAATAAGATTTAAATTTTACATCTTTTAACTAAAAATATTAATTTATATTAATATATAATTTTTATTTATTTATTCTTTTTTTATTTTAATTTTTTTGGGCCGATATGACTTTCATTTTGAGGCCGGTTTGACTTGAAGACGGTTTGACTGGGACCGATTTGACGTGGGGCCGATTTGACTGGAAATCTTAGGAGGTATCGCCACTATCGGTGGCCAGTCGAAATACAAAATAAATTGACATCAAATTCATGTAGTCTTGCATTTTCTGATGTGAAAATAAAAACTCTACAATAACAATACAGACTTCATAATCTATATCGACTGAATAAGCAGAGAAATAAATTCAAAATTGAATTTTGTAGTAAAATATAAAAACTTCTTACAGCAGTGTCATTGTTGAATTTTGCCAGTCTGAAACTTTCAGCTTTTATCTTTGAGACCCCGTTTCCATTCAGTACCTTTACCAAAAGTTCAATGGTATCCCTGACTTGTGCCATTGACACTTTTGTATTAGCCTGGTCTAATTAAGATTAACCTGGTCTAATTTAGAAAAGGGTACAAGAAATATAAACAGGATATGGTACCATGCAAGGAGTTTCACATACGAACTTTAATTCGAAAAAAAGATAAAGGGGTAGAGATTTTTAATCATACAATGTATGAATTAATTATTATTATTATTTATTATACAATAATCGCACGTGCTTTAGATACAAGAAGTAAGTGTACAATTTTATTAATATCGTATGCTGGACATCAATATTGCTGACGTTATTTCAAAGGGAGATAATTATAACAACAAACCAAAAGTACGCTTTCTGGCTCTGGGGACCACTGCTGTCTGTTTTATTCTGGTCTCTTCTTATTCTCATTAATCGCGTAAAACATCAGGTAATTAAATTCGAATGTAGAACAGAAGTAACAGGACAAAAAGTTACAACCGGAAAGTAAACATCAGTACGTTGATGGTTTTCCGTAACCAAAGAAGAAGAAGAAGAATTGACACACCAAAAAACAGTTGCATGACAAAAGTTAAAACTTGAAATTTCCACCTGCCTAGTCCACAGGCACAGGGGCTTGTTACGATTTTTTTTTATCCCTCGACTACTCTAAAAAACCACAAGGGAGGAATCTCAAATGTCAAATTTTCATACAACACTTTTTCAAAATAGTTTTGTATTGGTGTCTTGACCTGATTCGCCATAATATTGGTACCCATTTGAAGCATAATAAATATATTTTTGATATTTCGATTCCTTTTTGTCATCATCTTTACCTATCTGCAACTTTAAAGCAATGCTTCACAGAATTTGCAGTCTCTGGTAATGTCTTCCATCATGTTTACATAAACATAAACATATTTTATTACCTAAGTCTACCTAAGTCTGTTCCAAACGCAGGAGATCAGCTTGCTCCTCTATATTTGGCTCTAATTCATCGTCACTGATTAAGCTTTTGCTACTTCTGGTATTAATGTTCACATTATGTTTGGCTTCGTAGTCATAGATCATAGGGTGGTGACACCAGTGCTTGTCCAGACATTGCTTAAAGGTCTCTACGTTTTTGGCTGTTACAACGGAGTACAATATATATATTGGCCAATTTGGGGCCCTCGAGGGGCATACAGTTCACATATAAAGAAAGAAGATCCAAATTTATAGCAAACATACAATATACATTCAGACAAAGTTTAGAACATATATTTAGTAATAATATTATATTATGACTTGGTACGACACCGACGCTACATTTAGTTTAGATTTGGCTTACACTGAGACTATACAATACTGTTTATATTTGTAATCTATTGTACACCATATTGTTTTCTCAAACTGAAACAAGTTTTCAAAAATGTTGAGAAAATAGATAAGATTTTATAATCATCATTTTTTAAAATCCAATAAAATTTATCATGATTATTCAATGATAAAAAAAATTCACAGATCGACCCGATCTCATTAAAAAAAATTGATCGTTCATGATTTTATAAAGGACACTCTAAAAGGAATCAACTTTTGATAAATTACAATATAGACAAACCCTTTCTTCTCTTTCAAATATAGATATTTTACCAGCTTGGTTTTTCTTTCTTTTGTAACGACCTGTTTCGATATGGAGTTGGTGTGCACTTATTCTAAATTTAGTACAAAATGTAATAAGATTTCTTTGATCGGAATTCAGTACACTTAAATAAGGCTCTCTCCTAAAACATTCCTTAATTTTATAAAAAAAAGTGGTTAATTTACCTGATACCAACCCTGAGGTTTTCTTATGGTGCCAGTATTCTAGAAAATTTTGTCTTAGACAATTTTTTACATGTATTTTGAACTTTTTTTCTCCCCAATTTTTAACTACTGATAAGTTAATTTGTAATTTATTGGCCAGAGCCATAACTGTAGAAAACCAAGACACTAAATGGTCATCATACATATTTTATCACTCCACATAGGCTGCTTTCATCAAATTACTGGGTTTGTTTTGAACTCTATGCCAGTACATAAAAATAGAAGTAACAATAGATATATATATATTGGGAATTTCCCCAACTCTGCTAAGACTGCTAAATTAGTGGTCTTTATTTACACCAAGGATATATTTACAGAATTTTATATTTAATTTTTCACATTCCCAATCTTTGTAAATATCATAGATTTCTGATTTTTTTTGTTTTTCAAACATGTTTAAAATACATTATATTTCACTGCCATAAAGAGCTGTCAGTACGAGGCCGAATTCCTACGTGCGATTTGATTGGTCGGTTATTTTTAGGGTCAGGTTTGAAAATCAAAACATTCTTTGCAATCCTGACCCTAAAAATAACCAACCAATCAAATCGCACATAGGAATTCGGCCTCGTACACTGACATGTAAACGTGATGGAAAACATTACCAGAGACTGCAAATTCTGTGAAGCATTGCTTTAAAGTTGCAGATAGGTAAAGATGATGACAAAAAGGAATCGAAATATCAAAAATATATTCATTATGCTTCAAATGGGTACCAATATTATGGCGAATCAGGTCAAGACACCAATACAAAACTATTTTGAAAAAGTGTTGTATGAAAATTTGACATTTGAGATTCCTCCCTTGTGGGTTTTTAGAGTAGTAGAGCAGCGATAAAAAAAAATCATAGCAATCCCCTGTGCTTAGTCCACCAAAGAGCTACTGTACATAGAAAAAAATATAGAAAAAATGCATGAAAAGGTCTCACATTTTCTAGTACAACAAATGGATAAACAGATAGACAAGATGTTCGAGACTATGAATGAACAAATCAAATCTTGAAAGTCAAATCCCTATGACAACAAATACCCAAACAACCATGAGTCAGGATGAAATCATAGATGGCACAGAATCTCAACAAACAGAATCTTCTATAACAATGGTTAATGTACCAACTAATAAAGGCATATACAAAGACCCAAAGTATTATCATGGAGTACCTTTGATATATAAACAAAGACCAACATTGCCACATTCATCAAACCAACAAAAGGAAATAATTAGCCGAACAAATGAAGTAAAGACACTACAACGACAAGCAAATCACCATTATGAACATTCCGTCTCGAATCCTCAATCCATTCCAAATAGAAATCTACCAAACAGTCACTTAGCTCAGGACAACCAACCTTTTTTTATTGAAAAGCTAGACACATCAATACAGAATGTAGTACAGGAAAAGGGAGTTAAGATTGTCAAAACTAAAGAAACGAACATTTTATCTTTTAACTGTAAGAACATTAAAACTATATGACCATTCATTCATCATTATTCTAAGGAAATCGATATATTACTTCTTCAAGAAACTGGTTATTTGATCATGAACTCCTCTTGCTAAATGAACTTAATCAGAAATTCTTTGGCACTGGGAAAGCTGTGAACACAGGAGATGACTATATTGCCTTTGAAAAATATCCATTTGTTGTACTAGAAAATGTGAGACCTTTTCATGCATTTTTTCTATATTTTTTTCTATGTACAGTAGCTCTTTGGTGGACTAAGCACAGGGGATTGCTATGATTTTTTTTTATCGCTGCTCTACTACTCTAAAAACCCACAAGGGAGGAATCTCAAATGTCAAATTTTCATACAACACTTTTTCAAAATAGTTTTGTATTGGTGTCTTGACCTGATTCGCCATAATATTGGTACCCATTTGAAGCATAATGAATATATTTTTGATATTTCGATTCCTTTTTGTCATCATCTTTACCTATCTGCAACTTTAAAGCAATGCTTCACAGAATTTGCAGTCTCTGGTAATGTTTTCCATCACGTTTACATGTCAGTGTACGAGGCCGAATTCCTATGTGCGATTTGATTGGTTGGTTATTTTTAGGGTCAGGATTGCAAAGAATGTTTTGATTTTCAAACCTGACCCTAAAAATAACCGACCAATCAAATCGCACGTAGGAATTCGGCCTCGTACTGACAGCTCTTTATGGCAGTGAAATATAATGTATTTTAAACATGTTTGAAAAACAAAAAAAATCAGAAATCTATGATATTTACAAAGATTGGGAATGTGAAAAATTAAATATAAAATTCTGTAAATATATCCTTGGTGTAAATAAAGACCACTAATTTAGCAGTCTTAGCAGAGTTGGGGAAATTCCCAATATATATATATCTATTGTTACTTCTATTTTTATGTACTGGCATAGAGTTCAAAACAAACCCAGTAATTTGATGAAAGCAGCCTATGAGGAGTGATAAAATATGTATGATGACCATTTAGTGTCTTGGTTTTCTACAGTTATGGCTCTGGCCAATAAATTACAAATGAACTTATCAGTAGTTAAAAATTGGGGAGAAAAAAAGTTCAAAATACATGTAAAAAATTGTCTAAGACAAAATTTTCTAGAATACTGGCACCATAAGAAAACCTCAGGTTTGAACATTTCTCAGCTGCGCTGTTTAATATGTCCATGGTATCTCTAACAGTTTGGGTTAATGACTGGATTTTTGAATTTCATGGGAGCTTTGGAATTTTTGGATAATTTCATATAGTTGATATATGCATTTTGAGTATTCCTCATACCGGTCATTCTCCACTTTTGTTGGTAGGTGGGTTGAGACGCATAATAACGGGTTGGCAGTTTTTATTTCAATACATTGTATCCTTGAATTGCCATCACTAATAATATTCACGAGGTGATCTATAGATTTAGTTCATAATATCACGACTCCACCAAAGCTCCCATGAAATTGTACATGTAATCGGAGGAGATTTTAATGAAGATATTTCCAAAAGCAATAACTCAAGAAGAGCAAACAAATTGAAAAGCCTCATTTCTGACTGTGAACTACAAATGAATTTTCATGGACCTACATTCATCAATGTCAAAGGTATAGACGTTTCAGAAATTGACTACTTTCTATACAAAATTAAGCACATACATCTCTGCGTCATACCATCATCCTATTAGACTTAAAATTATTTACGATCTTACAAAGAAATCAGCCGAATCAAATCAACACATGCAATCCAGAACCAGATGGGACAACATGGACCTTGAAAAATACGAATCAGAAATAAACAAAAATTTACCAAAGTTGAAAGATCTTCTGAATTCAAAAATCCAGTCATTAACCCAAACTGTTAGAGATACCATGGACATATTAAACAGCGCAGCTGAGAAATGTTCAAACCAAAGAAAATATGGAAAGAATAAATTGAAATTGAACATATGGAATAATAACATCAAAGAGGCCATTAAGCACAATAAGATAGCTCACAAAGAATGGAAAGAAGCCGGCAAACCAAAATGCCCACAAAACCCATTAGTCCTCCGCAAAATTGAAACAAGGAAGATATACCGCTTGGAGATTAGAAAGGAGGAATCAAAACGGAAACATGAAGAAAGAGATAAAATCATTAATGCCCAGACCCATAACAAGAAAGTATTCTATCAGATGATAAGGAAGCAAAGAAACAACAGAAATGTTATAATAGATGATCTATACGTTGGCAATAATAATTATGATGGCGATAACATACTTAAAGGTTGGCATGAACATTTCCAAACTTTAGCACAACCTGCTGATGACCCAAGTTACAACATTCAATATAAACAACAATGCCAAACTGACTATAACAACATTAAGGACATTTATGAGAACATTCCTCCGAAAATCATAATAATGGAAGAACTGGAAAATGCAATAAAAGCAATCAACACTGGTAAATCAGAGGATATATATGGATTATCAATTGGAAATATTATATATGCAGGCGAAGCCTTCCAACAATATATGCTAGATTTAATTAACAACATAATTTCACAATATTCCATCCCTGAGACTTCTTTCACCGATATTTAAAAACAAAGGAGACAAAAATGACTCCAAAAACTATAGAGGAATAGTGGTTCTCCCTATACTATGCAAAATACTAGAACATATATAGCAAGAAACAACTTCAGGACAATATTAACAAAGCAACAATCTCCATTGCAGTGAGGTTTTACAACAAATATATCCCCACTTAATGCCGCTATCGTCATAGAAGATTACTTAGCTTTGCTAGATGCTAAGTCTGCCTTTGATGTGGTCGACATACATATCTTGATGAGAAAGTTATTTCTATTAGGCATACAACCATTTACTTGGAAAATAATTGATGACCCTCACCAAAATACAAAGACCTGTGTCAAATGGAAACAACAAACTTCTGAAACCTTCTCCACCTTCTCCAGTCATCAAGGAGTAAAACAAGGAGGCTTACTAGGTGCCGAATTATATAAATTATACATAGAAAACCTGCTCAAAACCTTTGAGAACTCTAAACTTGGATGACACATTGGAACATTAACTATTAATGCTATTGCATGTGGAAATGACATAGCCTTGGTGTGCGACAACCCATATGACTTACAAATTCATGTCAATCAAGCCGTACATTACAGTGATACTCATCGATATAAACTCCAACCACAGAAAAGTGTGATTATTGAAGTAAATAATACAAGAAGAAACCACAGAGATAGACAACCACCTATAAAAATCAACCAAAACAACATGCCTGTGGTTGAAAAATCAGTTCATTTAGGGATATTAAGATCTAAATAAAAGGAAAAAACTGAAGCCACTCATATTGAGCAAAATATCACAAAAGCAAGATGAACGGCATACAACCTACTACTATCTGCTGGATTTCATGGTGTAAATGGACTTGATCCTATGACATCTTTATCTTTATACAAAACTTATATTCAACCTGTTCTCACATATGGCCTAGAAATTGTTCAACCAAAACAAAGCAATCTGGCAAAACTTGAGCTATTCCAAAAAACTATACTCAAACAGATCCTTTCACTTCCAATTAATACACCAGATCCTACTGCTTATATCCTATCTGGACTACTACCAATAGAAGTAATTATAGACATTAAATGTATGACTCTATTCAATAATATATGTAGACAACCTGATAATACTATAGAAAAACAACTTGCAAGGTGACAACTACTCAATAAGTCAACAGACAGCAGAAGTTGGTTCATCAATATTAAGAAAATCTTACCCAAATATGAATTTTTTAATATCAATGAGTTATTGACAAGTCCTATAAGAAAGTCAATATGGAAGTCGTCCGTTCAAATAGCAGTAGAAAACTTTTGGACAGAAAAGATACGAGAAACAGCTACATGGTATCCATCACTAGAACATCTGAACAGCAAACTATATACACCCAAACTACTCTATCCAATTATTGACATCTCGAAAGATCTTAACCCATCAAGAGCAGCAATGAGCATTGGAGTTAAATTAAAAATAGTGACTGGAACATATCCATTTCAAGAATCCCGTGCTAAGTACTCAAATATATCTCCAATCTGTGAAAATGATGAGACCCTAGAACATTTTCTGTAAACTACTCTATGCTCCTCGCTCAGAACATCTTTCCATAATCAGTGACTTTTCGCAAGTTCCTCAGAAATAAGTTTTGATAACTTAGACTCCGAAATTAAAGTTCAGATCCTTACGGACTGTGCGAAGCTTAGATCAACATGTATCCTACTCAGTAGAATTGTTGAACAGCAGATAGAACTGAATTCTAGAAAAATGTGATACGCCTTACATTGTATACGTACAATGTCAATTATCCCTCGTAGGAAAAAAGCAAATAGGAAAAGGTAACTGTGAACTGTTTCATTTCTATTCAGTGTAATTAAATAGTGGAGGTATGATGAACTAGATTATAATTTCTCTGAAAGGAGTAACCTGCATGCAGATGTACATGTATATATATATACATATATATAAACGTCTAAAATGGTTTGTAAAACAACACCAAGTACACAAAACAAAGTGATAAAGAATTAAACACTTCGTAGAATGACAAAAAAAAATTCGTCGCACCGAGGGACTTTATCATTGTCTAATTAAATAAAATCTCGAAACAATATAGCGACTTTTCAAATTTCAAAAAAAAGTTTTTGACGGTCCATGTACGGCACAAAAGAACCAGAAGATGCACATATGAAACTACATGCATAAAAGAATGGAAATCCTACATATAAATTAATAAAAGTACAATAACAATAATATAAATATACAATAAGGCTACACATTTAAATAAATGTTCAATTAGAAATAAAAATAAATATAAAAATGAGATATTATTGGTAAATGTATCAAATAGCACTGTCAAAATATTGTTGAAAACGGTATGATACCCAAACTCATTCCAAAAAACGGCCCGCCACAGTGTGGAATATATACTTTGGGCCAATAGAGCAAACTGTATGTCCTAATACGACTGGAGGAGATCAACACGAATAGGAGTCAAGAGAGGATATTACTTTTTCTCATTGATTCCATTTAGTGATAAGGTCTTAAGTTTTCTAATCCAGAAGCTTTCCCTTTCCTGTCTGCTGTACACATATATATATACATAGTGACTAACCCTGTGAATAATGGTGAAGGATTTTCCCAATGTATATTCAGCATTAGCTTGGTTTCTAAATGGTGTAAGGTGGTTAATGTATACAACATTAGTATGGTCCCAGTCCTATTTCTACAGACCTGAGAATTGGTGATGGGGAATCAACTCATATGAGGTTGTCATGAAGGACGGTCAAAGATTCAACGAAGAAGAAGAAGAAGAAGAAGAAAAAGTCGCGAAATATGTCACAACTGACATTTTGCATTTACACTCCACAGGAGCTTGCCCCTGCCCACTAAATTTACACAACTTATTTCTTTTTTATTGTCAATGTATTACCCATTTAAAAATGATTTTTAAGCAGTGACAGTAAAAAAAAAATCAGTGGGCCAAATTTAGTCAGAAGCAAGTCCCTGTGTACACTTCAAAAGGTCAAAGTCTTGAAAAGTCACTAAATATTTTTTATGCTTTTGGTGCTACTGATGCTATAATCTCGTTGAGATTTGACTTCTAATGAAATTTTCTACTCTGTATCTCCAGTCTTTACAGCCAGGTCAGAACACAGTTAAATCTCAAAGAGATTGCTACCGCTAGGCAGATTAGGTTTTACTGCATGTGATCAGAACAGAACAGACCCTTTGGGCACTCCAGACTTAACAGGGACATTTGCCTGATGTCTCACCCTCTAGTATTACTGCCTGTGTACGTTTTGATAAGAAGTTTTGTATCGATGTATTAGTTTTACCCCATAATGATTGACTTTAAATGCACAAGTAGGTTATGACTGACTTTACCAAAGCTTTAGAGAAATCCATGATTAGTAGATCTGTTTGTAGAGTTATCAATGTTTTTTAGATGAATTCCAGAAGTTGTGTTTCGCAGGATCTGTGTTTTCGGATACCAATATTGTAAAGGGTACAGGTTATCATGGTTTTCTGTGTGTGTCATGATGGCGCTAACTACAACGTTCTCCAATATCTCACAACATCTGCATGTCAAGAATGAAGATTCATGTTTTTGTCTTAGGTTACATTTGTGCCCTACGATGACACAAAGACAGACAATAAAATCTTATGGTCTTTGTTGAGGAATGCATTACAAATTAATATGGTAATAGTTGTTAATTCTTGCATTTTTATTATTTACATTTGTATATCATTCCTCACCAGCCCTCCGGTCCAAGACCAGTAAAACTTTGTTCAGACCAGTAAATTTTTCAGTATTTATTTAGATATATATAAAAATTAATTTAAGAATTTGATTCGGACCAGTAAATTCAAATTTTCATTTGGAGGACTGTTATATTACATCTTGGTTATCAAGAACCCAGGTGTAAGATTTTCCCAGGTTACTGGTCCCCTGTTATGTTTTATCCCTGCATTTTAAAGTATATTATTCATCTATGATAGTAACAGTAAAAACAAAATATAAAATATTTCTTTCAGTAATGGAGAGCATGGATTGGTCCCAAGCTCCTTTTCCATGTTACCAGTCAGAAAAACTAGCAGCAGAGGCCCTTGCAAGTGATAATGAGAGATGGATAACTTACAAACAAACTGATCAGCCCTATGAAGTTTTTGAAGAATGGCTAAGCAAAAATTTACCATCATGTTGTCGCAAGTATGGTCTACAAAAATGGGTTTTAAGAACAATGATTTTACCCAAGCACATATTTGTACCAGTATTTTATCCAAACACTAAGTATTATTATGTTATTGTACTTTCTATGTTATGAAAAGAAATTTTAGGTGCCATCGTGAACGTGATTGTATGGCAGTTGGATTTACAACTATCTATGCAATCAGTGTCTATCACCATTAATGTTGTGAGTTTTAATCCTACTCAGGCAAGGTGTACTCGATACAACATTATGTGATAAAGTTTGTCAGTGACATGTGCAGGTCGGTGGTTTTCTCCTGGTACTACGGTTTCCTCCACCAATAAAACTATAAACCACTACGATATAACTGAAATATTCTTGAAAGTAGCGTTAAACACTGTAACACTAACCCTAAAAGAAATTTTAGACAGTGATGGACAACAATTCCACCAATATCAATTAAAGGAACAACTACCTCTCTCACCTCAACTCTTTGAACATAAACAAAAGACATTGACACATGATGTTGGAAATCCATGCCCTGACTGGGTACAGTCACAAAAATGTGGCACATTTAACCGGTTAATGGGATCCCAACCCTCTGCTCTTGATAACTTGATCTCCATGGCAATACATATATAAACAAAAGATAAAAAACCTGCACAGCTTCCCCTCAAATAGTTTTCATAAAGAAAGAACATCGTATGTCAAAAGAAAATCTGATAGTAATACATGTATGACCCATAAAAATCACTGAACATATGCAAAAATGCTACGTGTAATGTATGTCACAAGCATTTCTTCTACAAACATGACAAACATAGGCATGCTTCTGACATTTGTGAAATACAACACTTCTATTACTATTGACTTTCATATTATATTTTGGCATAAGGTTTATGGGAAACAATTTGAAAGGCTATTTTGTTAGGTACCAGTTATGACAAGAATTGTCATTGTGATATGTAGATTCAAACTTGCTCAAATGAAGACCATAGATTTTATAGAGTCTGGCAAACCCTGGCAGTTTAAAATTTAACAGTTTGCAATGGAAAAAATATCTTCTTAAGAATCAAATGGAATTATATTTGTGATTATGATAATGTATCATAAAATGTTATAGCAAACATTTGTTATAATTTAAATTGGTTTCAGATCAGATGGAATTGGTTGGATATGTGTACGTGGAAACAGAGTTACACATTCTAAAGAAATAGGTGATCTTGAAACTTTAGAGAGTATGTGGGAAGCAATTCAAAAATCCAACAGACCTATTAACGTGAATACAATATCTGACTTAGCTAGAATTTGTAAAGTTACAGTGGGAAAATGGTTATTCCATGTTGATGCAGGAGGTAAAGCTGACCATTTGTGGAGTATTGTTGCCAAGGGTATTATTAAGGGTTTGATCCCATGTCACAGTGCTAAAGTAAGCCCAGTTGATGACTTTGGAAAAGATAGTGATAGATATCAGCATGTTGTGTGTATTTATAATGACAATTTTCTCAACCAGGAAGAAGTATTTGATTGTGAACATGGACTAAGAAAAATCGGTATAAAATGTCCTTTAATGTATAAGCCTGATGTCTATACTTATTTAGGTGTATACAGAAATAATCCTTGGGATTTGAGACCAACAATTTATCGCAGTGAATATGATATTACTACTGGCCAGTCTAAAATAGACGTTTCTAGTGCACCATGCTAATTAATGATAAGGATTTTAAAATGTCTTTAATAGACTGATATTAAAGGAGTAAAACAAAGATCTATAGAAAGTAAGAAAGGTTGTAAATGTATAGCATCATTTATTTTTTAGACAGGATGCTGGGTGTGTTACATGTACTTTGTTCTTTATAATATTATTTGCTTTGTTACAGTTTTTATATTCATTTGAATGTTATATTTTTCAATTTATTGTTCAACATCAATTGCAGTTGTAAAATAAAATAATTGTTTATTTATTATATCAATTTGTCTGTATCCCTAAGATATAATGCATAGGAGGATATAGAACTACCAGGTATCTTGCTGTTTATATTGTAAGTGATCTAGCACTTTTATTACCTGGTTCTTCCAGTCCAAGGGACAGCTGTGGTTGTTGTCCTATGGTAGTTGGATTTACAACTACCTATATAGCTATGCAATATGTGCCTATCACCACTAAAGTTGTGAGTTTAAATCACACTCACCTCAAAGAGTACTCAATACAACATTATGTGATAAAGTTCTCAGTGACTTGTGACAGGTTTGTGTTTTTTTTTCCAATACTCAGGTTTCATCCATCAATAAAATTGACTGCCACATATAACTGAAATATTGTTGAAAGTGGCATTAAACACCATAACCCTTAACACATTTAGGTGTCAGGAGAGGCCTACAATGCAAGATTTTGTACCATTTACCCCAGACCCCTGGCCATAAAGATACCTCGCTGTGAGAGGTGAACAAGTGAATTTTGGAATGAACAACTTGATTAGAAATATTACTGCCCTGTGGGAAACTCCTATTAAAATCTTATTTCAAACCCTGTTACCAATTTCGAACTCAAAATAAAAATACATATTTTTGGTTGTCGACTCCTTTGGCCCTCTGGTAAATTTGAAATGATATGAAGTACAACAAATTAGTTGGAAAACTCAAGACAGGACTTATTCATAAAGAATCAAACGGAGAACACACCCATTTATTGTCTGCCTCTTGTAACAGTGTATACTGTCTGAGTGAAATAAAAGTCTACCAAAGTCTACAAAAAAGTCTTAGAATAAACAACAATTATTATAGGTGTTGTTCCGTTTTAACTCCCTTTTACATTTTTTTTATCGCGGAAACATTAAGAACTAGGTGAAACCAATTTAAAAAGGCATGCAAGAAAGTTTGAAGATACCAAAGGAGTAATCAGAAGCCGTTAATCAAAAGATAAACAATACAATGACCAAAAGATACCAAAGGAGTAATCAGAAGCCATCAATCAAAAGATAAACAATACAATGACCAAAAGATACCAAAGGAGTAATTAGAAGCCGTCAATCAAAAGATAAACAATACAATGACCAAAAGATACCAAAGGAGTAATCAGAAGCCGTCAATCAAAAGATAAACAATACAATGACCAAAAGATACCAAAGGAGTAATCAGAAGCCGTTAATCAAAAGATAAACAATACAATGACCAAAAGATACCAAAGGAGTAATTAGAAGCCATCAATCAAAAGATAAACAATACAATGACCAAAAGATACCAAAGGAGTAATCAGTAGCGGTCAATCAAAAGATAAACAATACAATGACCAAAAGATACCAAAGGAGTAATTAGAAGCCGTTAATCAAAAGATAAACAATACAATGACCAAAAGATACCAAAGGAGTAATCAGAAGATAAACAATACAATGACCAAAAGATACCAAAGGAGTAATTAGAAGCCGTTAATCAAAAGATAAACAATACAATGACCAAAAGATACCAAAGGAGTAATCAGAAGCCGTTAATCAAAAGATAAACAATACAATGACCAAAAGATACCAAAGGAGTAATCAGAAGCCGTTAATCAAAAGATAAACAATACAATGACCAAAAGATACCAAAGGAGTAATCAGAAGCCGTTAATCAAAAGATAAACAATACAATGACCAAAAGATACCAAAGGAGTAATCAGAAGCCGTCAATCAAAAGATAAACAATACAATGACCAAAAGATACCAAAGGAGTAATCAGAAGCCGTCAATCAAAAGATAAACAATACAATGACCAAAAGATACCAAAGGAGTAATTAGAAGCCGTCAATCAAAAGATAAACAATACAATGACCAAAAGATACCAAAGGAGTAATCAGAAGCCGTCAATCAAAAGATAAACAATACAATGACCAAAAGATACCAAAGGAGTAATCAGAAGCCGTTAATCAAAAGATAAACAATACAATGACCAAAGGATACCAAAGGAGTAATCAGAAGCCGTCAATCAAAAGATAAACAATACAATGACCAAAAGATACCAAAGGAGTAATCAGAAGCCGTTAATCAAAAGATAAACAATACAATGACCAAAAGATACCAAAGGAGTAATCAGAAGCCGTTAATCAAAAGATAAACAATACAATGACCAAAAGATACCAAAGGAGTAATCAGAAGCCGTTAATCAAAAGATAAACAATACAATGACCAAAAGATACCAAAGGAGTAATCAGAAGCCGTTAATCAAAAGATAAACAATACAATGACCAAAAGATACCAAAGGAGTAATCAGAAGCCGTTAATCAAAAGATAAACAATACAATGACCAAAAGATACCAAAGGAGTAATCAGAAGCCGTTAATCAAAAGATAAACAATACAATGACCAAAAGATACCAAAGGAGTAATCAGAAGCCGTTAATCAAAAGATAAACAATACAATGACCAAAAGATACCAAAGGAGTAATCAGAAGCCGTTAATCAAAAGATAAACAATACAATGACCAAAAGATACCAAAGGAGTAATCAGAAGCCATCAATCAAAAGATAAACAATACAATGACCAAAAGATACCAAAGGAGTAATTAGAAGCCGTCAATCAAAAGATAAACAATACAATGACCAAAAGATACCAAAGGAGTAATCAGAAGCCGTTAATCAAAAGATAAACAATACAATGACCAAAAGAAAAAGTACAAAAGACAAACAATGATCTACAAAACATTACATATATGAAAAAATACACTGTTCAAGAAAAAGTGGATATTTTCGAAAATTCCTATTTCACTTGTTTCTGTAAGATTCTAAGGAGTTTCAACTTTCTTCAAGTTAGACTGATAATAATTATAGAATGATAAAACATTCAATTCTGATATTTTAGCATCTAAAAGTACTATGAATCGTGTATAAAATACCTAATTTTCACAGCTTTGAACTATCGCATAAAAGCGCCACGTCTGTTTTCGGATGTCTTTCAAAAATGTCCAAGGTGGAAGTTTTACGATTCCAAGTAATGAAACAGTCATAGTAAAACGTCATATTGTAAGATAAATGTTTAAATTGTCAAAAATGGTGGTTTTTTGTATGAGTACCTATACCGAATGAGACATAGAGCATAGTTTTAAAAAATGTATCTACTCTTAAAACATCTTTTGGAGCAAAGCCGAATGTCTTGCAGTTTTGTCCACTAAGCGATTTTTACGTTGTAAACGTTATACAACCATTAAGTACGTTACTGATGTTCAACCGTTTTAGTCATTAAACGTAAAGATAAGTTAATTAAAAATGTTAATTACGTAGACGATATGTTCACGGAAATCTGCAGAAATCCCGCAGTGCTGTGGTATACATGTATATGCATTGAAGAAATCCCCCCCCACCAAAAAAAAAAAAAAAACCCAACAACAATTAAACTTTTTTTTTTGGTACTTTGTTTCTTTTTAAAGAAAAGCAGAGGCAGATACAAATGATTGAAATACAAATACATACGACATGCATATACAATTTTACATAGACAAAGGACATTTAATTTATAAAAACAAACTTTTTGCAACACTGCACTGAAATTTCAAACACCAAGGATAGTTTCAAATGGCAACCTCTTTTTATATATTCTTTTTGTGTAGAGGATAGGAAATTTATGGTTGTCTTTTCTATTTTTATATAATATTTCAGGTATTTAGACCACCGTTTATGCTGTGTTTATCACCCAAACATCTATATTTATATAAATAATACTTTAAAATCAAAATGACTTGATCATTAGTGTTAACTGGATCTAAAGGTTTCATTATACCCAATATAATATTAGGTGCATTTATATACTGCATGTTAAGACCACAATTTTCAAAAACATTTATCAATGAAAACCAAACATTTTTACTGTAGGTGCATTCCCAAAAAACTTTAAACTTGTCAGTCAAAATAGAAAAATAATTTCTTAAAATTCAGACGATCTTTTGGTTCGAGAGTTGTCTTATTACAACTGTGGTGATTGCTTTATTGGCAAAATTCAAAGCTGCGAAAATTCATTGGTAACGATGTGAGAGTTACAATGGTAGAAACTGCATGTGAAAACAATGATGAACGTATCGATTCTGATTCCGATACAATCGAAATTATTGTAGAGAAAGGTATGGTGGTTGCAGTTTTAGCTGACGATCCGAATTATGAATATTACCTTTTAAAACTGACAACAAGTCCAGAAACAATTGAACAGAGATTTTCTGATAGTTGGGGTGGCGCTTTAATCGTGATTCCCCGGAAAACTACCGCGTGTTATTCTGCCGCGACCTGTTTCATTTGTGCTGAATTAGAAAAAGATAAAATTACTGTTCCGGAAGAGTTACACCATGACATTCGTCAGTCTTTAGATACATGTATTTAATAAATAAAAGAAATGTTACCATAAAAGCTACACCTTGATTATTGATTATTGTTATATACTAGTCTCTCGCGAAGCACACACACACACAAAGTGGTGTGAACTCGGGAGCTCCGGAAGGGTTAGCAGTTACCACTCCACATGTGACACCCATGGTGCATCTTCGCTAGCCATGGGTTACGATCCGCTCTACTCATCTTCACCCTTGGCATTGTTAGACGAATTTTCGAGGTCACACGGTGACGGTTTATATGTAATGCAGCTAGTGGTAGCTGCAACCAATCAGAACGGGCTTTACAAAAAGCACATGTTCTGTAGGAAAAATGTCAACAAAATAAAAATGCGAAAAATCGTCAATCCAGCACGATTTGGATAGTATAAAAAAGTTTGTACGAATAGCCGCTACACTATTCGTACAAAAAGTTTGTGCGAGGAGACACTGCCTATTATAATCTCGAGTCAATTTTCAGGGCATTCAAACGAAAGGAAATGAAAGCCTCGCGTCGATTGGCTGAAAATGACATCATTACAAGGGGCGTAACTGTCAAAATCCAGCAGGTGGCAGTGCGCGGGAATTACGAAAATCCGTCTAACGATGCCAAGGGTGAAGATAAGTAGAGCGGATCGTAACCCTTGGCTAGCGAAGATGCCCATGGTGTTACTGCAAGAAATTTCATAAGGAAGCAAAAAGAAAAAATAACAAAAATATGACTTAAAAATAAAAACTTGTGTGTGTTGTGCCCCATTTTGATCGTTGCGTCTTGAAAGCTGTAACAGTCGTAAATATCTATCATCATCTTTTATAAAGAGAACAAGTGTGGACACAGAAATGTGCTGTCCAAAAGGCAAGTGTTGATGTCAATATTTCATATTATTAACTTTAGAAAGAAAAAAAATCACGGACACAGGGGTCCTGGATTTTTTTAATAAAAAGCTAATCCTGGATTATTATTTTTGCTTAAAGTCCGGTCCTGTGTTTTTATTTCAAATTTTCATCATAGCTCCCCTCCCCCTCCCAAGGGATATAAAATTGTATCATTGATAATAAATTAATAAATAATAAATTCAGATTTTCTATTTAAAATAAATCTCATTTACAAAACCACTGATATTTGTTCAATTTTTAACGCTGATTTAAGCTTTAGTCGCAACCAATTTTAATTTTTTTCTTTAAACTGTCGAAACATAACATTTATTTAACCGTAAAATTCACAAATAAAATTCACCCCCCCCCCCTTTTTCCTTTATTTCTTGTTTAAATCAATGATCAACAATATTCTAGAATCAAACAAATGAATAAATATAACATAGATTTCTTTTACATGCATCTTTTTACCATGCGGAGTCAGTGTTTTAAATCGGTCATCCAATCAGGACGCTCATTATTCTTGTCCAAGATAAAAAATACATCGCTAAAATGACCTGTGGGTGCTTCCCCACTTCAACTCGTAAATTCACATAGAAATCGGAGATATTTCGTCATAAAACTTCACACATGGTTTTGTCTATCATATTTCTTGAAGACAAACATAAAATTGTATTGCATTTAACAATATTTTATGAGTATCAACAGTTTTTTCAACACCGTATCTGTTTCTCGATACAGCCGCAACTTCAACTCGTAAATTTACATAGAAATCGTAGATATTTCGTCATAAAACTTCACACATGGTTTTGTCTATCATATTTCTTGAAGACAAACATAAAATTTTATTTCATTTATCAATATCTTATGAGTATCCTACAGTTTTTTCAACACCGTATCTGTTTCTCGATACAGCCGCCCGATTACAGTGACCCGTGACCCAGATTAGCGCGTTCCACCAGTTTTTTCATAATAATGTTGTTTAATTGTATAAGGAACATCACAAAACAACAAAAACATGAAATGCACTGTTGGCCCCTCTTTGTTTCTGCAGTGGATTTCGACTGACCACACAGAACTAGAGTGTACCTACTAATTTTGGCTTTAATTGGTCAGTGATCGTGTTTCAGAGAAGAATATTGAAATGTAAACGTTAATAACAACGACAGATGATGACTACAGACGCACCGTCATGACAATATCATGGGTCATATTGACATTTAACTTGAAAATATAGGAAAATAAGGATTTTTTTAATCTAAAAATAGGACAAATATAGCATCTTTTTTTTAATTTAAAAAGGACAAATATTGAACCTATTTGTAAATAAAATAGGACTTTATAGATCCGACTATTTTTAGATGTGGTTCAGCTAAATCTTAAATAAACCTTAAATGCTTAAGAAGTATGCCCATCTTTTGCAAACAAGAATTATATCTGACCAATGAAAAGTAGCAAGCACGTTTGATTAAATAAAATAGGATAGGGATACCACTGTTTCCAGATTAAGTAAATTGGGGCATAACTCTGAAACCATAAAAGGAATATTAACCAAACAGACCTTTGGAACATCCCCGATTGGATTCTAAAATTATACGGGTTTTTTTTCATAAGAGTTATTGTCTTTACGATGGGCAATTTCTTTGAAAGTTGAGCTACATAAATAAAGTCCAATCTTCAAAAAATATTAACCAGTAATTAGATGAGATAATTCTCCATCATTAAGATATCTACTGATGAAAAAACAATTGAAATAATCGGAATCCTGCCTAAAAGTACCTGAAAATTAAAATATTAAAAAAAAACATCCCTAAAACCCCTAGTTATACAAGCCCCATATACCGTTGTTCTTTTTCAAGTTTAATGTGGATAACACAGTCAAATGCTGATGTACTTTAGTCTTATGTATCACCACTCTAGTTTATCATTGTGATCATTGAAAATGCCCATCATGCAAGATTGTCCATTTATTTAAACCAGACCCCAATCTGATTAAAATCACATCTCTAGTAGCTTAATTGATCCAATTTTCTAATATGTCGCTGCGACCGTTTACAAAGTATGTCGTCTACCATATGAGCAAATAAGAACTGGTGGTCAGTTTTATTGCACACGGGTTTGTCTTTAAGTCTTTAAGTCATATATATATCTTTATTTTTAAAAATATTCACCCCTAGAGGTATAGTATAGGGGTGCATATTTAAAAAAAATAATTATGTCTTAAAGACAAGCTTCTGTGTTTTATTGGTGCAAGCCATTGGTAAACTTTATCACATAATGTTGTATCGAGTGCACCTCGCCATGAGCTGGATTCGAACTCATAACTTTGGTGGGGATGAGCACTGATTGGGAAGGTAGTTGTAAGTCCAACTACCATACGGTGACGATGACTCTCTAAAAAACCCGTCGAGTCCAATCTAACAATATTGGCAAATATAAAGTGTCATTTCTTATTTGCAAAATACGATTTTTACTATCTTATGTTGAACTACAATGCCATCTATGATCATCTGATCGTATTTACTTTAATTATAAGGTTTTTGATTGTTAAAAACTCTGAAACTACATGATATTATGGTACATACCACCAGCCGTGTCAAGTTAATACCTCTCCGCTGTTCTATTAATTAAACAGACAATGAGGAGCCAATAAGAAATGGGAATTGGAAGTCTATGTTAATTTTAATAGTTATGGAGCAATATTTTCAATAATTGATGGAACCAACTGTAGTCCCAAAGCGGTTCTGGCGTGTAGGTCGGTAAACCTTTTTTTCATTTCATTTAGCGTACAGTAGAGAAAAGGTACAGTTATTGACTTCCTAAAGTATTCTTCCGGACTCTCTGCTTCAACATTATCTCTCATTATGTGTCTCCCGCATATTCTAGGTTTTTTAACCTCTATGTCTAGCGGTTCACATATTTTAGCACTCCTCTCAAAACACTGGTGGTTGAATTGTTCAACATTTGCTCTGCAATCTAGATTTGTATAGTAGAATATTCAAATCCTTTGTTTGGATAACGCAAGGATTTATATAGTATCCTTGGATAACGTTTTAACGTGGGTAACATTATTTTCGTTGCATTTTATGACTCGCTTTCGCTCGGTATGAAGTATTAATGAAAATAGTGTTACCCATGTTAAAACTTGATACAAAATATGGCTTCCATGAATTATTTCTTTACCGGTATTAATTATGAGCAAACATTTTAGTTTGACATAGGGTGAATTTAGTAGAATTCCGAACATGCTCATTTTAACCGGAAAGGTGAAGTTGTCTCCCCTTATAATTGTTTGTTGTTATTGTTTGTTATCATAATCGTTTGTAAAGACATCTGTACACGTTTGGTTTGTATATTAAGAGCAGGTGTGACATGATTAGCGAGCGATATATAGGCTACCGGTCGATGACCAATTTATCGCCATTTTTCTGGTTATTGTCAGATTATTTAATGATCTCGTTGGGATTAGAATTCCGAAGAAATTCGGTCAGTTTCTACATCAGGTGTGAAACCTATAATTAATTTCTTTAAGGTTTTCTACTAAATTTGTGTTTTTTCGAGCCTACCTGGCCATTTTATCTTAAGTTTAACCTTTCGAAGACCATACATTTTCTGAAACATCCATGATTCCTCTACGTTCTGTCAAAATATCAGGCCATGTTTAAAGTCTTGCAGTGAAATGCCAGGCTATGGAAAATACCTACTCTAAAAATGGCTCTGTCATCCCCCAGAAATTCCCTATTTATAGGTCATGCATCAAATCCTCCATATCCATATTGAAATACAATTAAATCAATCAAATTTGGGCTCAAAATAATCCTTATACATCTAACTTCAATTATCAATTTAATTATTCCATTCCATTCAGTATTTGTCACAATACAACAAAGTGAAAGGAACTTTTTTTTTAAAAGGGACTACTTATGTTCTTAGCTCTGATTGGTTGAATTACTGGTTTGACACCTAAATTCCGAAGAAATTTTTTCGGAATCCTAATCTCAACGAGATTAATTATTTCTATATCGTTCAGAACCACAGTCTGGCACAGGGGCTTAGTCTTAGTACTTAAGCCTGCCCTATTTGCTGTCCACCACATAAATTTGCCCCACTGAATTTGTTTTACTATCAATGAATAAAAATCACATGGGAGGACGCCATTTCTAACCCCTCCTTTCTTCAGCATATTCTATTTTTATATCTCTTCTATTTCCCACCTTATCGCTTCACTGATCTTTTAAATAATCCCTTGTTTTTGCAATGATTTGTTTTTCTCACATAATTTATCCTTGTGCACCTTAATACACATCCAATTAGTGGATTTCAAGTCGTTCTGGCCCCAGACGATCCGGCCTCAGTTTTTCATTATTATTATTATTATTGTGTTTATATGTGGTTTAAAAAAAAATATATAATATATTTTAGGTTTTGTAATATTCAGAAAGAAATAAAAAGCTGACAACTATCTACATTTCAATGAAATTACCATTGTGAGTTCAATAGTGTGATTTTTTTTATGAATGATTTGAGGAAAAATAATCAAAACAATGAGTTTTCACATTTTTTTTATTGATGACATATTTTATATTATTCTTTATTTGCATAATACACCCATGTGGGTCTAGCTGCAATAATGTAGCTCCTGTGACAAACTTGTGTCTCGGCAAAGCTACAACGCGGTCCCATTCGTCACAATGGAGCAAAAAAAAAGTTGCAGTTGAAACATAAAAACTCACTATTTACGCTTCAAACATTTCATTATAACTATTACTGATGATCCCAGTCCTTGTTAAATCGGTTTGGCTGAGAAATATATGCTTTTCAAAGGTAGCAACAACCTTGTTCAAATTCATCGATCGTTTGCCATAACCGGAAACTATGGAAGGCAGAGCTTTTCTAAATATGGTATTTCTTACTACACGTAGTAAACGGCTGATGTAAACATTCACGCCTCAAATCGCCAAATATGGTATCGACATCCAAATAATGAGGCCGGAAATGACGAAATTCAAAATGTTCAGAGAGAAAGTAAACATGGATTTTTATTTTGTGGGAATTACATTCTAAAATACTGGTAGGTGATAAAAACTTGTTATAATAATGGACAAAAGGAAAGGTTATGTCTTATTATTGATAAATGCAGGCGTCAGAAACTCTGTAAGCGAGTGAAAAAAATCTCGGCGGCTGCTCCATTACGTGTAATGGCATCCCATTATAACCCTTGTGAGTAAGCGAGCATTTAAGGTTTTATTATTAGAACTAATGTGGGTCAAGCAAATACAAACAAAATAATAAGACTACAAACTTAACACTACAAAAAGTTCCCAAAAACCACTAACACATGATCTTAGATAAGTTTAGTCAGAGTCAGAGGATGCTGCAGTAGGAGATACTGATAGCGTAAAGAGGTTGCCAACTTCACACAGAAACTCAGACGTGCAGAGTCTTTTCCTCGTAAAGGTCTCGTAGAGATAGGTCCTATATTGGAATAAGATATAACTTCAATATTGTTGAAATAAATTTTAAAGTATAGCAACATGGAACATTATTTCACTATTTTGCTAATCCAAATAAATTAAACTTGTTTTCAATATGCTTTAAAATGAGGAAATTAGAGATTTAACAATTTTAAAATAAAGTTAAAATAATTTGAGTTGCAAAGACGATGTTGCCATCGGAAACAGCCATCGCACTCTAAGGTATGCTGTCTCGATCTAACATGAATCTTGCATACAACACAAGGATACGTAGCCATCGTTGGAAGACTTTTTCCTAATTAATCCTCTGCTTGTACAATATAAAATGGCTTGGGTTTTGAGGTTCTTTTTTCTGTGATTACAATATTAATTTATCCCAATCATATTACCAATATACAAAAAATGTAATATAAATGAAGAACAATAGACTATAGTTAAGTGTTAATGATCTTGAAGATTTTGTTTGGACAATGCTTTCTTTTTAATTTCTTTTATGTTAAAAGAAAGTGAAAAACATCAAAGAAAAATATTAATAACTTTAACTTAATAACTTAACCTCGAAGCATGTAAATGTGTTGTAATATAGTGTATTCATGATATTTTATATTGGGGCCGAAACGACTATGTGATTTGGGGCCGGACGGGTATTGGGGCCGCATCGACCTGCTTGATAAGATAGCTTTGAAACAACTAGAATGACAATCAGAAGATTTTGTGGGGAGTTTGCAGTTGTTTTTCCTGGACCATAATGTCAAAAGTAACATTGAACAAATTATAAACAGAAATAACAAATGAAAATAACACAAATATAAATATAAGAAGGAGGCTCCAATGTACAGGAAATAAGTGACACATTCAAGAAAGAACTTTTCCAAAACATGTACAAGTATATCCTTAATCTCATTGAGCTTTGGAATCCTAATCTCAACAAGATTAGTATATCCTATCTAAATAAATCTGTTCTGAAACAATCTTCTATGGATAATCTCAACGAGATTAGTATATCCTATCTAAATAATTCTCTTCTGAAACAATCTTCTATGGATAACACACAAACTTTCTTTGCATTTGTTTCACTACAAAAGTGACAATGGATGAAACGTGAAATTTGAACGTATAAAAGTATAAAAAATGTCTTTCTTAAAGAGGCATTAGCTACGATTTTGACCAAAAACATTTTATGTTTTGGAAATTGGTAAATAGCTTTAAAATGATGAAATAAAGGTAAATATTTCACATTAAACAGCTTATCGTACCACTTTTCGCCTTTTGAGAACGAAAATTACCATCGATTTATTATTTCCTTGCAAGCAAATAATTTGACCTTGCTTTCTCCGTATGCAACTGACCTTACTAGTGACATGTAAAAACGAATAATTTGTATTTTGTCGCTTATTAACTGCAAACTTGCATGGTTCTTTGTCCGTAATTAACGCCAACTAAAAGCAGATTCACAGAAAATAAGAAATAAGTGCATTGTTGTACTGATTTAATGACGATTCGGCAAACCCCGTAAACAATGCCGATAATTAATAAGATGGCGTCCATTTCTTGATTGATCTCAAAACACGAGCAATTGCACCTTTTTCCCCCGATGCACGTACATTTCATAACATTTATAACTTACAGAAACACGTTTTATTAAGGCATCAATCATATCTGATAGTTTTTATGGGTAACAAAAATTTACGATTTTGGCAGATAATGCCCCTTTAAATAAATATTTTGAGTTGCACATTGATTTTACAGGAGATGGCAAGTTGTATGGGAGAATTATTTATATTGTCTTTGAAAGACCAGTTCAGCATTCCAGGTAAGAATTTTATAATCTAGGTCTGCAATAAGAATGAAATTATAAGGAGGTAGACACTATTTTTAGCTTACCTGACTCAAAGGCTTGTGTGAGCTTTGACAGCACGTTCATCTATCATCTGTCAATCTGTCTGTTCTGTACCTGTTCACATTTTGGTCATCTCCTCTGAAACAACTGGATCAATTGGAACAACACTTTGCAGGAATTATACATGTGACACCTTAACTTGACCTCATTGTCATGGTCTACTAACATGAATTTACGTCAAGTTTTCACAATTAGGTTAGTTTGTTCATTACCATATAACCTAGGCTCACTATATATTAGTCATAACATTGATCATGGAGGGTCCGCCAGGCATGTGACACCTGACCTTGATCTTCATTTTCATGATCTGCTGACATTGTTGAATTTACATCAAGTATTCACAATAAGATTTACTATTAGGCTATGATTACAGAGAACAACTTTACATTGTTTTATAAAAACGACTTAAGAGATTAGCTGTATAGTGATATTTTAAATTATTCTTACAGATGATGTCATTGGTTGTCATAGTTACCATGAAAAATCACAGTCTGGTAAGCTTCACTTTCATTTTTAGCATTGTTAACACTTCATCTTCCATGTCTATGTATTCCCAGTGCATGTCATACCTTACATAGTAGTCATACAACACTTTAATAATGACTAGTTCAAAGTATCATGAGTAGTAATATAATGAAAAGAATGATTAAAAAATTATGATTCACAATTCCACCAATATCAACAAAACAAACAACTACTTCTAACCTAAAATCATTGAACACAAAAAGGCCACGACATGTACATGTATGTCTATGGAAATCCAGGACCTGGTTTGGAACAAGCACAGAAATATGGTAATTGGGTTAAACCTTTTGTCAGAAATTATCAGCATGATCTTCTGTAAAATGACTTGGCTTATATAATTAATAGAACCAAATTGCAGGAATGTTTAATTGGTAAATAGCCTGGACCCTATCAGATTTATAATTTTGGAGCAGATCTGTCAAAATTAATTGAAGTTACATTTCCTGATGTGAAGGCTTAACATACACTGTTTAAAAATTTAACTTTGATGAAAAGAAAGTTTAAACAGGGATTGTCAACAATTTCACCAACATTACATCAATATCAGCAAAACAAACAACCACCTCTCACCTCAAACCATTCAAAACAAACAACCACCTCTCACCTCAAACCATTCAAAACAAACAACCACCTCTCACCTCAAGCCATTCAAAACAAACAACCACCTCTCACCTCAAACCATTCAAAACAACAACCACCTCTCACCTCAAACCATTCAACACAAACAACCACCTCTCACCTCAAACCATTTAACACAAACAACCACCTCTCACCTCAAACCATTCAACACAAACAACCACCTCTCACCTCAAACCATTCAACACAAACAACCACCTCTCACCTCAAACCATTCAACACAAACAACCACCTCTCACCTCAAACCATTCAACACAAACAACCACCTCTCACCTCAAACCATTTAACACAAACAACCACCTCTCACCTCAAACCATTCAACACAAACAACCACCTCTCACCTCAAACCATTCAGCACAAACAACCACCTCTCACCTCAAACCATTCAACACAAACAACACCTCTCACCTCAAACCATTCAAAACAAACAACCACCTCTCACCTCAAACCATTCAACACAAACAACCACCTCCCACCTCAAACCATTCAACACAAACAACACCTCTCACCTCAAACCATTCAACACAAACAACCACCTCTCACCTCAAACCATTCAACACAAACAACCACCTCTCACCTCAAACCATTCAACACAAACAACCACCTCTCACCTCAAACCATTCAACACAAACAACCACCTCTCACCTCAAACCATTCAACACAAACAACCACCTCTCACCTCAAACCATTCAAAACAAACAACCACCTCTTACCTCAAACCATTCAAAACAAACAACCACCTCTCACCTCAAACCATTCAACATCAAAATATACCATGACATATGACATTGAACATGCAGGTCCTGGCTTGGGACAGACACAAAAGTATGGCGGGTAAAATTGGTTAATGGAATCCCAATCCACCTCTTGATAATTGGATCTCCAATGGCAATATAAACAGAAATCAGTGTCCATTGAAGACTAATTTTCCAATTAAAAAAATATTTTTACATGTGACATTAAAATATCTGATTTTATTATTCAGGAGACTTGTTGTACAGTGAAGAAAAGAAATGTTTTACAGAAGGTATGAAATAGAGTAGTGATTTATTTTTGATTTCCACAGACTTGATATTTTCAGTCACATTTCAACATTTTTATGTAGATTTATTGAAAAATAATGTTCAACAATATTCTGTTGCATACAAATCTTAAAATATATTTATTGCAAAAAAAAAAGAAAAAAAAAAAAGAAAAAGAAATATAGATAAATATTTTATGAAAATATTTTACAGTTGTTAAAAATTCTTTGTATATTATAAATGTGGTTAGGGGAATCAATTTTGCCTTTGTGTTTAATAATTTGGAAATGTTCCAACGGTGTGTTATTTTTTTGTCTTTCACTTTATTACATATACCTACATCTAATTTTCACTGTTCGTAAGTATATAATTGATTTTACTCAAGACTCCTTGCATAGTAAGTAGGAACAGTAAAAATTGAGAGGAACATACTAATTTAGTAGTATATTTTTACTATCCCAGTACATATGAAATATGGTCTGATAAGACTAAGAGAGGTGACCTTTTGAGGTAGAGGAACTACTGTATTCCATGAAACCCATGAAAATAGATATCCGTCCAACAAAAACCATATAAATAGCTCTTTACCATGTACATAATGTAATAACATTTATTAGATATCTTTATATTTATGATGATAACTATCAAATGAATGCATTGTGTATATTACATCATTTGATATTTACATGTATGTACAGTATCATAATACAGTCTCTTCTTTTATTATCTTTATTATCAGGTATACATGTACATTATGGGAACATTATAAAAGTTAGATTTAATTTGTTGTTATTTATTTCTTTAACAGCCCAAGATATGGTTTGGTCACCAAGAAATAAAAGACCAGAAAAGTTAAAAGATGGATTGAAAGAAGTTGAGGTAATACATATATATTTAAAATAAAACAATAAGTCGGATGACATGAATTGATGTTTGACTCTTACAAGGTATGTGGCAGAGTTATTTTGAAAGGCAATGTTCCAGCAAAAGACAAGTCAATGTTATAGACATGTCATAGCAAAGTTCTTGAATTCTTTATTGGGAATTAGGAGGGGCCGTCATTGTCGTGATCGTATGGTAGTTGGATTTACATGGTGAGGTGTACTTGATACAACATTATGTGAAAAAGTTTGTTAGTTACTTGTGGCAGGTCATGGTTTTCTCAGGGTACTCCAGTTTCCTCCACCAATGAAACTGACCACCATAATATAACCGAAATATTGTTGAAAGTGGCATTAAACACCATAGCCCTATAGAGAATTGGGTGGATTTGTGTCTTTAATTGACACTGATCTCTGTCTTACTAATGTGACAAAAAGCATCTTAAAAGCTAATATCTGAATACATTAGTAAGAAAGCATATGGAAGTAAATGAACATGAGAGACTATCCAACATTACACTTAGAATAAAGAACATGAGAGACTATCCAACATTACACTTAGAATAAAGGAACAGTGCTTTTACTGCTCAGTCACAGTAGCGGCTTCACCAATGAGCATAACTCAGTCCTTAATAAAATGAGTTTAAGATGGCCCATACAGTATAATTTGTTTTGAACATATTTTATTTATAAATATATAATAAGGATTTAGACATTTGACTTCTAAAAATCTGTATAAATGTAAGATAATCATGTTTTGGGAATTTGGAATTTTTTCTTTCATCTCACAGAGTGATATTGACAGTATCAAGGAACTGTCTCTGATACTAGAAATTATTTTATAGATAGGAGTGAATTATGGGGATTTATCTGTGAAATAAATTCTGGTATCTCACATGTGGGATATCAGTTTTTTCCCACCGGAACTACTTTTACACAATTATAAGTGTGGTGGTTACATCCCTTAGTGTGTTACGGTGAATACACATACGATTGTAAACTCCTTGGCGTGCCAAGGAACAAATTCCGCCCACTCGTTTAATCTTTATGCGTACTTCGGTCACTCATGGTCTTATTTTGATATTCGAAATCTACGATTAGTTATACTATATTTATCATTCAGTGTGACGTCAAACACATTATGACATTACAGATATAAACAATAATGTCAGCTTTGAAGGTCTCGACGGACATTATCACTAGTATTGCATCTCATCCCATCGTATCTAGTGCAAAACCAGTGACAATGAACATGTAATTGTCAACATCATTAGAGTACTTCATATAACCGCATGAGATGGTGTAATGGTTAGTGTGCTCGCCTCGAGTGCGGCAAATCGTGGGTTGGAGGACAGATTGGGTCAAACCAAAGACTATAAAATTAGTATTTGTTGCTTTTTCCACTAAGCACGCAGCATTAAGGAGAAAGAGCAAAGACTGGTTGGCTCGGAATCAGAATAATGTATTCGAGTGGGGCGACATACCTATCCGTGGACTGTTGTTTCAGTGAGCTAGCACTATAAAAATTCAACTAAGCATGTTGGTCGAGTACAATGCGGATCTCATCATCTCTCATTGAAAATTAACTTGTTCTCACCATGATATAGCTGAAAAATTGCTGAGTTGGCTTTAAGAAACAATCACTCACTATAAAATGTATACAAGTGCAGTGAAATAAAATATGTAGTACTAGAAGTGAAATTTGTAGAAATCTTTTATATGATATTGTATATGAGAATGTAAAGAAGAAAAAAAATAAAAGGATAGAGTGGGATTGAAAAAAAAAGTCTTCTTAAACAAAACGATTTGGTATTTTAGACAATAATGTAAGCTTATACTTATTTTGTATATTTTCAAGTAATTTCCATCTACATTCATGGTATAGTTATTGTCTAGAGAAATTATAATTTAAACCAGTTATTATTCTACCATCTTCTATATGTATACTTTCTAGTAAATGAGATTCTGTTTTGTTGGTACCATTATCACATACTACACCACCTTATTCTAAAACAGACTTTATGTTGGTACCATTATCACATACTACACCACCTTATTCTAAAACAGACTTTATGTTGGTACCATTATCACATACTACACCACCTTATTCTAAAACAGACTTTATGTTGGTACCATTATCACATACTACACCACCTTATTCTAAAACAGACTTTATGTTGGTACCATTATCACATACTACACCACCTTATTCTAAAACAGACTTTATGTTGGTACCATTATCACATACTACACCACCTTATTCTAAAACAGACTTTATGTTGGTACCATTATCACATACTACACCACCTTATTCTAAAACAGACTTTATGTTGGTACCATTATCACATACTACACCACCTTATTCTAAAACAGACTTTATGTTGGTACCATTATCACATACTACACCACCTTATTCTAAAACAGACTTTATGTTGGTACCATTATCACATACTACACCACCTTATTCTAAAACAGACTTTATGTTGGTACCATTATCACATACTACACCACCTTATTCTAAAACAGACTTTATGTTGGTACCATTATCACATACTACACCACCTTATTCTAAAACAGACTTTATGTTGGTACCATTATCACATACTACACCACCTTATTCTAAAACAGACTTTATGTTGGTACCATTATCACATACTACACCACCTTATTCTAAAACAGACTTTATGTTGGTACCATTATCACATACTACACCACCTTATTCTAAAACAGACTTTATGTTGGTACCATTATCACATACTACACCACCTTATTCTAAAACAGACTTTATGTTGGTACCATTATCACATACTACACCACCTTATTCTAAAACAGACTTTATGTTGGTACCATTATCACATACTACACCACCTTATTCTAAAACAGACTTTATGTTGGTACCATTATCACATACTACACCACCTTATTCTAAAACAGACTTTATGTTGGTACCATTATCACATACTACACCACCTTATTCTAAAACAGACTATGTTGGTACCATTATCACATACTACACCACCTTATTCTAAAACAGACTTTATGTTGGTACCATTATCACATACTACACCACCTTATTCTAAAACAGACTTTATGAATGAAAATATACAGTGGAACTCTATTGTGTCGAAGTCAAAGGAAGTGATAATTTTAGTTTGAAATTTGTGATTATTCAAATTATCCATGATAGACACTGCCAATGGTCCCACATTTACTTCAAGTTACCATGGAAACGTCTTGTCTGAGTTGTTACTAAAAGACGAGAGCTATTATCTGTTTCTTTGATTTTATCTCTATTACCGGTACATGCAAGTGACATCCAATATATTTGATGTTTACCAATAATGTTAAGCTATGACATTGAACAATTATTAATTGTTGTTCTTATTTAACAGGAGCTACTATCTCTACATAAAGTTGTACACATAAGGTGGAGAAGTAGAAAAGTATTACAGGTAAGTTTTGTAATCCAAAGCTAAATTTTAATTATTAAAAAAAGCAGGTAATTAGATAAGAAAATCATTGTTATATTGTTATTTCTCAACTTTAAAGTTGGGGATATAGTCTTCAGGTTTCTAGCTCTTATTAAGAAATTTCAATTTTTCCACTTGAATTTCTAGAATCATTTTCCTATGAAGATTAAGAAAAAATGCTCTATTACCACATATAATGTAGAGCTGAAATATGACTATTTCAAAATATTTGCTTTTTTTTTAATAGAAAAAATAATACATAGACTTCTAAAAATTAATATTGCTACAAAAAAAAGAAATGCATCATATATACCAATTATGCTGCCTTAGAGTTACAGCCCTTGAAAATAATGGAAAATTTACAAAAATGTAATGTTACCTATATTTCCATGCAAGCTTAGTACTTCTATATTGTAGTATAATAATAGTATTGAAATCAATATAAATTCAATTTAGTCTTAACATTGATTAGATCTGACAATTAATTAAAAGTGCTTCAGATCTTCGTATGTGTTGTACTCTGAATTCATAAAATGACACATACGTACAGTCAAATAATGACTAACTGAATTTGTTTTGGAAAACCAAACATTTTGACAGCAGTTGTTTTCATAATATTGGAAAAATATACATGAAGATTGAATTTATTAAAATATTTTAAGAGGAAAGTAATATTTTGTTTCAGATTGCATTAAGTAACATGGTCATTGTAACATTTGTATTCAGCTGTTGTAGTGGTGATGCTGAAAAGATCTTCATTGACAAATCATTAGCTGGTAAAAACTTTGGAGAAACATTGTCAGATGGTAAGATGGCTTAGATATATGATTCTTGTTAATTTGACACAAGGTTAATATGTAGTATCATGTTTATTTACCAGTATTATGAATTTACAACATTCTAATTTTAATGGATATTGATATTTATTGTGGATTTATTTCTTCACTATTAAATCAGTAAATAATAAGTATAACTCTTTTTGTATCATGATCCCATGACCTATAACTTTAATATTTACAGGAATGATAAATTTTTTGCTGGTTTTTATCATAACATAAGTAATGTAATTTCTTTATACACTTTTGTAGACATTACCATCACAGGTCTAAGATTATGATCCAAAAATGTTATATCCGAAAAATTAGACATTCTCAAAATATACCAACAATTATGTTAATACACTGGTAATCTTGTTAAAATGAAGACATTGTCATTAAATTGAAGGACATTGTGATTAAATTTAGTGAGCATGCTAACCATTACACCACCGATGTTTACATTGATTTGTCAAATTACAAAAACAAAGCAAAAAGTAAAACAATACTTTGGTTAAGAACAATCTTTGTGTTCTACAGATTTGATCTTGTTCCTTTTAAAAATGGGCTGAATTCAGGTAGAATGGTTACTGCACACCTTCTTAAGTTGCCGGTCATCAAAATCTGTCTAGAAGATTTTAGTAATTCTGAATATCTCTTTATTGCAGCTTTTGTGTCAGACCAATTTTTCATCACTTCATATCCAGATAAACCAAAAATTGATTACGGGTTTTTCATTAAAAGACCACCATTAGGAGAAGCCATAAAGAGGCTGGAGAAAGTATCAGCCTGGGAACCAAAAGTAATGTATTATTAGAATTTTGTAGATTATGTATATTAAGTTTAATGAACCAATTCAGAAGTTTAATTTCCATCTTTTTAAATTGTTCTGCACTTCCTTAGTATACTTTTAATATTCTATATAACCAAGAAAAGACATCATGACAAACATATTTACCCATAATGCCATTGCATTTCTGAATGGTTAAGATTGTTATTGTAAATAATTTCTCTTTTGTTTGATTTTTGTCATATGATTTTGTTGTGTATTGTGTAATTTCATCAAGTTTATAATTATAATACCAGACTTGTTAAACTGAATAATACAAATATTACTGATATTTGGAATAATTTTTAAAATGTTTCTTGACTAATATTTAGCACTTGTTATTGCTAAAACATGAAAAGAAATAATAAAGGAAATAGATTAATGTATGATCTAAAGAATATTATATGAATCAGTTCTAATAATAACATGTCTTATTGCTTAAGTCTATTAATAGAAAATATACATACATTGTCTGAAAATGTATAATTTATTTGTATGAGCTTTAGAAACAGGTACATGTAGAAAAGTGAGCCTGTAATGAGTTTTTCTGTCCTGTTTCGCAACAATGGACATATATTGTATTTATCCTGCAATGTCAAAAACCCCCAAACAACCTTCAAATTGTCTAAAAAGAGCAGAAACAAGCATCATTCTATTCTTTTTTGGGTGTAAAATCTGTGCTTATACTGTTACCGTTTCTTACCTTTGCTCTACATGAATCAGATACCAGAAAAGCTATTCTTTGGTCAGTTACCGTATACAGTAGACTCCACTTAATTGCAAACCGGTTAATTGCAAAATTCGTATTATTGCAAAAAAAGCTTAAACACCGATCCATTTACCATTCATTTAACGATAAAACACCCGGTTAATTGCAAAGCGGTTAATGGCAAAATTCGCTTTATTGCAAAGACAATTTTTGTCAAAAATGTATAAAAGTGTCGGTTATTTGCAAAACTACCCTAGAACTGATAAAAAAAAAGGAGAAAAAAAAATCCAATACACCTTTGAAATATTTTTTCTTGCAGATCGATGTTGAAACGTTGTGTGGTGATAACCTGATCAGACATTTGGAGACGTTTTGAACTATTGAATATTTTAATAAAAATCCATTTACATGTTTATTTGTGTTTAATCCTTTTCCTGAACTTCAATAAAGCTCTAATAAAGAACGTTTTGTGTACCTCAATCATTGTTGATCGTCTGCCATTTTGATTCAATAATTAAGTGTGTGACCTTACAGGAAAAAGCCCTGGTGTCCATTTTTAGATTTGTAACAATCAGCCACGTGGCAATTCAAAACACATAATTAGTGATCAAAGAAATTAATATGAATGCTGATCAGTGATTAAAAACTTCAAGAGAAATTAAAATATGTTTACTTAGTTAGTTAATTAATTAATGTAAATTAGAACATCAAACAAAAAATCAAAGTGGATTAATTATTTTTTTATTTATTTAATAATGAAAAGTATTCAGATTTTGGGCTTGTGTTTTTTTTTATTTTGCTATAAAACATAGGGGGAAAATGAGTTCGTCATTCAGTAAGCAAAATGTCATCCTATGGTTATAAATATCCACCATCACGTGATATAAACAACTACACAAACCCTCAATACACAAAGCTCCCATTACACAGAAACTGAATGAAGTCAACAACAGAGATATCTATCGATAATAACCTACCAAGATGAAAAGTAAATCCCTACAGTTATAAATAACAATATGGATACTGCAGTAACTATTATTAATTTAGTACAACTCATTTACAGTACACAAAACGTAACATCTATCACATGATCATGTGACACTCGATGTACACAAAAAGCTCCCCCAATACACAGAAATTATGGAAATATTATTTACACCATTAATAAACAACAAAGACTTTCATTAAATATTCTAATTTATTATTTACATTCATGCATTTACTTTATCAACATATCAGCTCCAGGTAAACAAAATGTCAATATCACGGCACCTGTAGTCTATACTTCCGGTTTGAATAGCATTTCGTTTTATCGGAAAGTCCGCTTAATTGCAAAATTTTCTCTGACAAATAGGCTTTGCAAATAAGCGGAATCCACTGTATAGCTAAAAATTATCTATATATAGCAAAAAATTATCCAGTCAGTGCAATTTGACTGCTCAAATAAAACCAGTGCAGGATAAAATTTGATTTATGCATAACATGTTGTACATTATTAATGAAATAAATTTCTGTTTCACAGATTGTACAAATGGATATACCAGGGCCCCTTGGAAGACGTTTGGAGAGGAAAATTTCCGTTAACACTCGTCAGGATATGGTTAGTCAATATTATCACTTATGATTAAGTTAAAGGCATGTTGTGAATAATTTTTTTAAATTTTGCTGTACCTAAAAAATATTTAAAACTTTATCTGAATTATAAGACTTAACATTAAAAAAATCCTTGTTTTTTAATTATTGACAATGATGACAAAATTAATTGAAAAGGCAGGTGTCAGGAGAATTCTAATGCATGCACTGTAAATGTAAACATGTAAGAATCTAAGAAGTTTAACATTGAAGCTAAAGGAGATTTCTACCATGTCAACAAGTGGAGGAGGTAGATGGTGACTTTGTGTCAATGACACCCCTAATATAATGAGTTAGTGATTTTTAAGTAGAGTATTGTTTTTACACTCCAACTATTATCCCCTTTGATGTGGACAAAAATACCCATCAGAAACAAATAAGTTAAAAACAAGATGTGAAATATAGTAATTTGATTCTATTTGAAGTAGTGTGTATCAGAAAGAACTGTCCACCATTTTTTCCAGATATCAAAAGGGACAGTCCAATATAAAATACCCCAACAGTCTTTTACAGTGTTTTATAGTGAGCAGGATATTTAATCTGGCTTAAAATTTCTCTCCTGTAAACCTTTGACTGTTGTGGTCTTTGAATCAGAGTTGGCTTCTGTCACTGGTCAGGATTCATTAATATCGAGAATGCATCTCTTTCAGGCTCGGTGTGTCTCAGAAGAGGCATCAAAAATAATTATACTGAATTTAACATATTTTTGGGTTTTGTCAAACTTGTACACAACATCAGTGCTTTAAAAAAATCTGTCAAGTTTTGGCAAAGGCTGAAACCTAGACCACTGGGGCCTGTTAATTAAATGAAAATAATTTGTATTAGGCATATGCACATGGTCTAAACCAAATTTTACTTTGAGTGAACTCGATTATGTTTGTTGTTGTTTGATGGTGTTTAGCACCACTTTCAACAATATTTCAGTTATATTGTGGCAGTCAATTTTATTGGTGGAGGAAACCGGAGGACCCTGAGAAAACCACCGGCCTGTCACAAGTCACTGACAAACTTGATCACGCCTCACCCTGATCGAGATACGAACTCACAACATCAGTGGTGATAGGCACTGATTGCATAGGTAGCTGTTGTAAATCAAGCTACCATACGATCACGGCCATGATGGCCTCTCTGAACTCGATTAATTTTGATTACTATTATATAGTTTTGTTTTTCATTGACAGGCTTGTTTGTTTTGCTTTATTTTTTTTTTGTTTTTGTCACAACTTTTCCTCTGTGACTTCATGTTTTTCCCCCTTATAGTCTTCATACTCAAGAATTTACAAACTACAATTATTTATTATCATATGTCATGCTTAGATTTATGATTTTATTACATGTATGTACAGGAGAAGATGGTGTCAGTTATATAAACTTGTGTCTGATCCTATTGTGTGTTATTGAACCATAAAATATGTTTAATTTATTAGGTTTATCAATGTTTAACCCCATTGTCAACAATATTTCAGTTATATTGTGTCGGCCAGTTTAATTGGTAGAGCAAACTAAGTACCAGGAGAAAACCACTGACAAACTTATATGTTGTATCAAATAAACCTTACCAGGAGAAAACCACTGACAAACTTATATGTTGTATCAAATAAACCTTACCAGGAGAAAACCACTGACAAACTTATATGTTGTATCAAATAAACCTTACCAGGAGAAAACCACTGACAAACTTATATGTTGTATCAAATAAACCTTACCAGGAGAAAACCACTGACAAACTTATATGTTGTATCAAATAAACCTTACCAGGAGAAAACCACTGACAAACTTATATGTTGTATCAAATAAACCTTACCAGGAGAAAACCACTGACAAACTTATATGTTGTATCAAATAAACTTTACCAGGAGAAAACCACTGACGAACCTATATGTTGTATCAAATAAACCTTACCAGGGGAAAACCACTGACAAACTTATATGTTGTATCAAATAAACCTTACCAGGAGAAAACCACTGACAAACTTATATGTTGTATCAAATAAACCTTACCAGGAGAAAACCACTGACAAACTTATATGTTGTATCAAATAAACCTTACCAGGAGAAAACCACTGACAAACTTATATGTTGTATCAAATAAACCTTACCAGGAGAAAACCACAGACAAACTTATATGTTGTATCAAATAAACCTTACCAGGAGAAAACCACTGCCAAACGTATATGTTGTATCAAATAAACCTTACCATGTGCAGGAATCAAACATAAAATTCAAGTGTCAATTTCATTTCCAGACATTTATCACATGTTTCAATTTACAAATGATATACATCATTACATGTAAAAATGCACTAGGTATATTGTACTTAAGTTTATTTGCATAATTTTTATTTGGATAATAGCTGTATAGTAATGAATACATCAGTAATGAAAAATGGCCTTATAATAGGGTGGCCTATCTTGAGGGGGACAATTTAGTAGTCAAACTTGTATTAAGAGGTCACCTTTGGGACAAGCAATATGTGGCCTTATAAATGCACGTGACCTCTTAAAAGGGGTTCAATTGACATGATATTTTCTAGGACAGGATAAGAAAATGTGACCTTCAAATACAGGTGACTGCATGGGCAGGTTTGACTGTATTTTCTATTTCAGCACATCTGAAATCTGGCCTGATAAGAGGGATGGCATTAAATGGAAAGGGCATTATATAAAGAGGGGGACTACTGCATATATATTGTCCGATGGTGTTTAATGCTGCCCTCAACAATATCTCAGTTATATCGTGGCGGTCAGTTTTATTGGTGGAGGAAACCAGAGGACCAGAAGAAAACCACCGATCTGTCGCAAGTCACTGACAAACTTTATCACATAATGTTGTACACCTCGCCCTGATCGAGATTCGAACTCACAACATCAGTGGTGATAGGCACAGATTGCATAGGTAGTTGTAAATCCAACTACCATACAATCACGGCCATGACGGCCCCTTACTGTATATATACAAATGTCATCTAAAAGAATAATTAACTGTAATAGAAGTGGACTGAGTCTGAAAACTGGCCTGAGCACCAGTCACTTATCAGGTCGGACTGTTGTTCATTAACATGTTGCTTATCTGAGTGGCTCACAGTGCATTTCCTCATTGCCACTTTGGTAAGACTTTTAAGTCCGCCTTTGAACTGTTACAAACAGATGATAATTTGATGATGTACCATACAGTATCCATATAATCACTTTACATCATTTCTTAGATTTTCCTTTCCTTACTTTTGGAAATTGTAATTTTTCCAAACCTTGATATTCATAGATAGAACATTTCACACTTTCAGTTGACTCAGAAAATTGATGCACAAATTTGTTTTCATTCTCCAACCAACTTTTGATATATAGATCAATGTTTGGATGGCCTTGTTTTTTGTCACTGACTTCTTCCTCTTCTGAGCAGTTAAATCTGTAATGGCTCATCTTGAGGAGATCTCTGTTACAGATATACTGATACAAAACAATTTCTTGATCCTGTATCAGAGGTCCAACATGAAAAACCAAAAGCATATTTTTTTGCCGTGGAAAAATTAATCTAGAAAAGAATTGCTTTAGTATGGTATGTGCAGGAATAGATTTCCTCAAGCTTAAAACAAAATTTAAAATTAGCGTGTCATACTTTTCTTCATCTGTATTTTGATTGGATGATTCTTCTTCACTATCAGTGTCGTCAAGTTCTATAACATTTAATAAATCCTTTTTCTCAGAAGAACTAGAATGTTCAATTTGTCTAGATCGTTTTAAAATACCTTTTGTTGGTCGTGATGATAAAGGGGTATTCTCTGGACAACTCCTATCAACATGTTTTCCCGATAAAACTCCTGTAGTTTCTATGTTTGATTTGCCATTTGGTGTAACTGTAGTATTTTCATGCTGAACTACGGAACTTTGGCTTTGAGGACAAATTACATCTAATAGCAAGCATAGTTTTGTAAGCTTTGTTTTATGCAATACAAATGTCTCGCTTGAATTGTCAATTTCAACAAAGTCCTGAAAAATTCCTTCATTTTGTAAGAATTCAAACCCTCTTTCACTAATTACTTGTAAGAATGTTTTCATGCTGGATGTCAGTTTCATTTCTTCTGATTTCATTTTGACTTCCCATAATTCATTGCTCATTTTATATCTGACCCTTGCTGACTTGGTTAATATTTCTCTTTTTAAGTATATATTGAGAAGGTTGTTACACAACGGATATTTACAGACTAATTCTCTATGTATATCTGTTGAACTGTCCAGTAGAATCTTAGATTGCTTCTTTATGTACATTTGTCGAAAATCAGACATTGATGAATTTACTGGAATAACACTGCTGAAGTCAAATTCTTGGATATCTTGTGCTTTTGTTTTATCCATTCTAGAAATAAAATAAGAAAGATTTTTTTTCATTAAATCAGTCAAGGAAAAATTAATATCTTAAATAACATACCTTAATGCATTATGGGAATTCTTGAAGAATTGGATGTGATGAGTGGTCAAATTAGGATCCAAAATATAATTTACCCTCAAAATATTGAATAAAAATGTACCTGGTAAGCGGAATCCCTTTTGAAGGAAATTCATGCTATTCCTACTGTATTAAAAATTGCTTTCTATATTTTCATTATTTTATTAAGAATGGCCATGGGATTTTAAGAATTTTGGAAACTTAACAGTCTCTATAAATTTAATTTTGTCATGATCGTATGGTAGTTGGATTTACAACTACATATGCAATCAGTGCCTATCACCACTAATGAGGTGTATTCGATACAGCAATATGTGATAAAGTTTGTCAGTGACTTGTGGCTGGTTTGTGGTTTTCTTCAGGTACTCCGGTTTCCTCCACCAATAAAATTAACCACCACGATATAGCTGAAATATTGTTGAAAGTGGTGTTAAACACCATAACCATAACCCCTTAACCCTGGAATTTACTCTGAAAAAATGTTTGCTATAAATAATACTATGAATAAATAAGTAAGGCTTGTACAAAATTATATGTCTCAATTTCATTACTTGTGCACTGGTATGAATCTCAGCAGTTTTGAGCATAAATGACAAAAATGAACAGATTTTATCTTTTTGTATGTTATAAATTTGTTTTACTGGATATATATAACATCTTGAATAAAAATAAATAAAATAAAAAACAAAAAATACCACACTGTCCAAACAGTTCCAAAATCTAATAGAAAAACATAAAATACCACACTGTCCAAACAGTTCCAAAATCTAATAGAAAAACATAAAATACCACACTGTCCAAACAGTTCCAAAATCTAATAGAAAAACAAAAAATACCACACTGTCCAAACAGTTCCAAAATCTAATAGAAAAACAAAAAATACCACACTGTCCAAACAGTTCCAAAATCCAATTGATACATTGGTGTGGTCCCAGAACGTCAACTTTCTTAAAATCACATATTAGCTTAATAAAATAGATTCTCCTCTATCGGCCCCTTAATCCATTTTAATTACAGTAGTCAATGTCTTTTGATCTTTTTCAAAGTTGACATTTGGGGAATCAGCTGATGAATTGTAGAATGAGTCAAAATTGATACCTCTAACAGACAAATACTTAAATATGAGAATTAGTACAATAAAGAATATCTTACCTTGAAGTAAATCTTGTAATCAGTTAGTGACTGGGTGTAAAAATTGCTTCTGTTTGATTACATGTAACTTAATACATAATTTATGAACTTCATTGATTTTGGGGGAATAATTACTTGAGAAAAAGGTATTTCTTTCTTATACATGATCACAAAAAATAATCAATAAATTACTAAATTTATTTATTCATGGATTTTTTACATGCCATATGTCTAACAAATTCTGTCAGTAAACATGTACCAAAGGGAGATAACACAGTAAACAAGTCTCAATTATAATAATTAAATATTTATTTATACAATTATGGTCTATTTTTTTCACTTATATATTATGTTGACAAATATTTTTGGACATTAGTAACAATTTTGTTTTTTCTAAGATTTTTGTTATGCGTTATTATGAAGTATTAATTAATAATTTTTCTGATAACAAATTGAGACCATTGTTAATAAGGTGAGCGATTATGTTTTCCGCGGTTCCAGTAGTAAAATTTGAATCATATCAACTAAAACAACATATTAATCAAGCACAAGTTTAAATAGACATCACAAAACTTTGGGGAAAATTATGTCAATTTTGTTAAACTTCATTCACATAAATATTTTCATTCCTAACACATATGAAAAAGAAAAGAAATATAACTAGTATATGCTGAAGAATAAATAATTCAAATATGACATCCTTCTTTGTCTTTGCAAACAATCGAGCGATTTATTTAGATGGGAAAATCTCATTAGAACATGCGTGGTGCACACATTTAAGCCAAATGATAAAATCACAAAATAAAATTATTTACACGGTTGTTAACGTTTAAACATCTTTATCCCCGGCTTGAAAATTATAACAACTTTTGATTGGTTAAAACCCCGGGTATAAAAAACCCATATTCCCGGGTGTTGCTAGGCCATATTACCGGGTGTAATTAGCCATTAACCAATCAAATGTTGTTATATTTTTCAAAACGAGGATAATATGACATCAAAGCTCGCGACGTTGCATTCCAAATTCAAACTTAGTTAATTTTGGTTATATATTGAATAAAAAGCTGTTAATTTGATCAACTGAAGGGTTCTACCAAAGGTAGTACCCTACACCGTGTAAAAAACACTTGAAACTTTCATATTTTTTACTTATTCTTTCCAAAAACAAAGAAAACGTCACTTTTATGTGGCCCGCCGGGGTCCAAATGTCTTATTTTTGATTATAGCCGGGGATAAATTCGTTATTTATGTTCTTATCCGTAGATATGGAGATTTTAACACCCTTCAGTAGCCTATGCACCCTTTGGCTGCGCCTCAGGATGTACTTGGCTACTTCAGAGTGTTAAAATCTCCACATCTACGGATAGGAACGTAAAAAACTTATAATATTCACTGAAAATAATCAACATATCTAAAAGTAATAAATATGCGATGTGCAATTAAAACGTGCAACCACAATATTAGTGTTACGGATGCTCCATCAAGTAGACCGACTTTCCTGTCGTAAAAGGACATGCTGATGAGTTCTTGTCTGCTTGAATTTGGGAGCATAAATTGTGTGCGACATTGCCTGCAAATGTTAATACATTTTTATATAAATTACCATCTTTCCCATCAAAGTATACTACCGTATTTGTACTATTATTCTTATCAGAATCAAAATAATTCATGGAAGCTATACTGTGCTGTGAGTTTTAACATGGGTTGGCAGGATATTAGTAAATTTTATCCCTCACTCCCACTTACAACACAGTATGGCTTCCATGAATTATTTCTTAAATAACTAGAAACAAAATACTTATCCTAAAATCATCAATAAAATAATTCAGATACATTTTTTTGTTTTTGATGGGTTTATATATTAATTACAAAAACTGTTTTAAATCACACATACTTATATCTACTACTGATATGAAATTCAATGATACATGTAAATGTTCCAAGAATCTGTCAATGTAAGATATGGTCAAAAGTAAACAAAAAATCCATTTGTTTGTTTTTATTAGTGTTTCTTCCTCACCTAGTTAGATAAGTAAGGTACAGTGTTTGTGCTTTTGTATTGCAGATAACTATGATTAGTAAGAAAGGATATGAATGTAAATAAACATAGAGACTATCTGAATTTACATTTAGACGTGAATTGAAGTAAAGGTACAGCAATTTTATTTGGAAGTATGCTGTTGGGGGGAATCATTTCGGTGGAAACAATTTTTCTGGTGATTAAGAAACAAGAAAGTTCTGTTGACGAAAATTAGAAATTCTTAATATTTTATATAGGTACTGGTATGGTGGCCAACATCTAGTGTAGAGGCATGGCCGTGGAGTCCAATGTCTAATGACCGTGACAGAGCGAATCTTATTGTGCTGTCATTGCACGGGTAAGGCTATTTATAGATCATATCGCAGGCAATTTATTTTAAGCATGATTATTGTCCATTAATACCTGTCTAACTTTCTTTGTAAATATATCTTTGTTACATGCTGGTATTAGGCATTTATAGAAGAGTTTACTGAAAGCAACCAACAACATAACAGTAAATAAATAAGTATAAAAATGACATTTCTTTACCCTATTTTAAAATGTTACTTTCAGGATATTTTTATTTACCATCAAGTGTCCTTGTATTAATGATAGTAGTAGGAATAAAAAAACGTAGATACAGTGGAACTTGTGCAATCCGACACCTGAGTTTTCCGACATCCAGTGACATCCGACAAAAATTGATAGTCCCAAAGTATTTCTGTTAACTAGAATAAAACCTGAGTATTCCGACATCCTGTACAATCTGACACATTTTCCTGGTCCCTTGGTGTGTCGGATTAGACAGGTTCCACAGTATCTAATTTATTGAACTCTACACGTTTTCAGTTATTTTTCAGCGATTTCCTGATTAAGACCACCAGGTGTCATACCTGGTAAACTTTCTCATTTAGTGAAAGTCGAGGATACCGGTACCTCACGATCAATTTTGAATGATCATATACCTCAATGGTGAAAGGATATTTGTTATAAAAGGCGATCAACTGCCATAACTACTATGAAATCTGACCTGGGAAGAGAAGTGGCTTTGGTGGGGATGGCCTTGTGAAAGGGAGACAACTGTATATGCCATTAATGTTTAATTTGTTTGTGAAAGAACAGATGTCAAACACAAACAGAAAGAAAATGTGAACAATTATGTTGATTTCAACAAATAAAGATATGTTTTATGAAGATCATAGCAAAGCGCAACAAATCAAGATCCATTATTAGGACAGAAACAGAAATGTTATATGATTGAACTAGTACTACAGCCACCTTAACTCATAGATTTTCATATTCCAGTAAATAATATTTTCATGGTTTGCAAATTATTTGATCATATAAACATATTGTATTTAAATTAACTATTTTCAGACCCAATATAGATATCCTGGCTTTCCATAGAACTGAATGTGACCCTGTTCATGCAAGTTTCAGGTTGGTTACTGATATATCAAATTGTTTATATACACAATTTAGGTGTTGAATGGTATACTTTGATTATTTGAATTGTTTTTATTAATTCACAGATATTTCTGAATTTTTTTTTATGAAATATGTCTTGTAATAGAAGTAGTTAATCTAGTCAGTACTTCAAAAACTAGCATTAAGAATTAAATAGACTGAACTTCAAAGAAAGTCTCAATGTAGGAGACCTTTGTTAATTAACTTGTATAAAGTGAACACTGTTCTATTCCGAACACAAAATCTAGACCCAAAGAGATTCAGTTTAGACACACTGTAATTCATTTAATTCTGGTTTAAATCAAAGAAGAAAACATTGATACATTTTGTTTTGAAATGACATACAATCTTATATTGTAGTAGTATTCTATTTGTTTGAATTATATTTTTAGCTGTTTGCAACCCCATAGATTTTTCACAGTGGAGCAGTCACAGAGTGGAGGAGGTGAAACAACAGCACATGCCTGTACTTATGAGATTATACAGGGAAAGGTGAATATATTGTCATCAAAATAGTACATGTTCAGTTACATTTTTGAATCATGATTGAAAAAGATGTAGATCAATAGTTTAAAGTTTAAAAGTAAAATTTGATGAAAACCAAACAGGTTATAAGAAACTGTAAATCGGAAATGAACAGAGAATACAATGGCCTAAAGAAAAAGAGCAAAATGACAAACAATGGTTTGCAAAATACTACATAGAAAACTAAAGATTGAGCTACAATCTCATTAAATATTTGTTTACCAGTAATATGATTACAATTAAACTGTCTAAACCAAACCGTGAATCAAGAATCCTGCTTAAGACGAACTTTAGATAAAGTCCCAGTGTACGAAATCTTGGTTGTTTTAACCTGTACATACCAAACACCTGTCTATTCCGAACACAAAAAATGGTCCTAAAGAGGTTCTGTTTAGACAGGTTTCACTGTGTCAATTAATACTTGAATTAAATGTGTGTAAATATAATTAGAAAACATAGACATTTCTAATTATAGAATTTAATAAATATGGTAAATAATGTTTACTTGTGACAGTTTATTGAACATTTAAATGTTTATTATTTTTCAGATACAGAGAATAACTAACATAACTATTCCTTTGAAAAGTAAGTCATAAGTCTGTATGAAAAATAAGTTTAAGTATGAAAAGTAAGTCTAAGTGTGTAACTAGTAGGAATCATATATGGGCACAGGATTGTGGAAATTTGGACTGACATTGTTTAGGTTCTGAAAATAAGAAAAATGACAAAGCATCAAGTAAAAACATTGAAATTGAATAGATTCCTCTAAGATTGTTTTTGTCCACACTTACATATCAATTTATTATGGTGATCTGTCTAGATTCTGAATAAGAAATAAAATCTTTTATTTGATACTTGAAATTCTATGAAAAAAAATATTGAACATTTGGTCATTAATTGCCTATAATAATGTAAAACTCCTCTTAACAGACAACAGATTGAACAGAAATATTTGATAAAAAAATGGATAGCATGTTTTTTTAGTATCAATTTTGAAGAGGTTGACAAACTGAAGTTAACATCTATACAGAAGTATCATTTTCACATATTTCCACCATTAAGTCACTAAACTATTTTTGACTTTTTCTAGGTCATGTGACATGTCAGAGTAGGAATCATTTAGAAGATAAACTTATACTTGGTTGTGCTGATGGCTCTATGGTTTGTACAAACTTTTTTTTATACAACATAAAAAGTATTAAATTTCATAAAAAACTATATGTTTCATTATTATTTCTGAGTCTTGGGTTTATAGAAAGGCTGTATTTGAAGCTTTACAAATGATTACAAAGTGATCATCTTAAAGCTGGCCACAATGTCAACAATTGGATTTGATAACCAAGACAACAATCTGACTTATCACACAAACAAGCTGACTGACAACAGCATCAGCAATCTGACTGATTGCTATGTCAACATTATGGAAGAAAAGTTCAAACAGTCAACAATTTCACTAATATAAACAAAAAGAAGAATCACAAAAAAAAGCTAATTACAATTGGCATTGGAACTCCAGGTCCTGGCTTTGGACAGGCACACAAATATGGTGGGGTAAATGGGATTCCAGCCCTCCTACTTTTGATAATAAGATCTCCAGCGACAACATTTTAAGATATAAACAAACTATAAGAATCCTGCACAGATTCACTTAACACTCAAAAAACACCACACACTATCACAAAAATAAATGACACCATGTACATGGACAAGAATCTGATCACAAAGTCAACAATCCAACTGAATAAATCATAAAACCCCTCATTTACTCTTGAAAAGAGCATAAAAAAATCATAAAACCACTCATCTACTCTTAAAAAAGAGCAGTAAAATATCATGTGACGTTGTTTTCACAGAACTACTTTATTTCATCATGTGACATAGTTTTCACAGAACTACTTTATTTCACCATGTGACATAGTTTTCACAGAACTACTTTATTTCATCCTGTGACATAGTTTTCACAGAGCTACTTTATTTCACCATGTGACATAGTTTTCACAGAACTACTTTATTTCACCCTGTGACATAGTTTTCACAGAACTACTTTATTTCATGTGACATAGTTTTCACAGAACTACTTTATTTCATCATGTGACATAGTTTTCACAGAACTACTTTATTTCACCCTGTGACATAGTTTTCACAGAACTACTTTATTTCATCATGTAACATTGTTTTCACAGAACTACTTTGTTTCATGATGATCAGATTGTTGTATTATTTTTTTTTATTAAGTTACAGTAAACAATCATGGTTTATCTACTTGAAAAATATAAAATGAACTATGAAGATCAAATAAAATACACATTACAAACATAAATGTTTTTTCCTTTAAAACTTGAAAAAAATATTTGCTGTTTTGAAGAAATATCTGATTATCCAGATTATTATATCATACCATATTCGATTAAGGGTTATGTTGTTTAATGCCACTTTCAACAATATTTCAGTTATATCGTGGAGGCAAATTCTATTGATGGAGGAAACCTGATGACCTGGAAAAAACCACTGACCTGTCGCAAGTCACTGACAAACAGTGTTGTATCGAGTACACCTAGCGATGAGTGGGATTTGAACTCACAACTTTAGTGATGATAGGCACTGATTGCACAGGTAGTTGTAAATCCAACTACCATACCATCACAACCACGAAGGCCCCTCTATCATATCATATTTGATTAAGTGTAGTTGACTGTAATACAAAACATTGATTGTAACTAATGTCTAATATTATTGAAAGTGACATTAAACACCATAACTCTAACCCTAATATCTATTTCAGGTTTTATATGATGAAGGAAGAAAATCTACATTCTTTGTTAGAGCTGCTGTGGTAAGATTTATAGATTTTTTAGAAAAGATTTATTTTAAAGTATAAAAAATGTTCAAAATTCACCTGCATTTATAATAAGACATAGTAAAATATGTCGTAGTAGGAGTTTTTAAAAATAAAATACATATTGGTATTTTTGTGTCACCTGTATAGTAGAGTGCACCTAAAGCTTCTTTAATCTTTAACACCTGATATGCTTAACAGAAGCAACAAAAATTGCACATTTTTTTTACAGGAATTGAACCTACAGTTAATTATTTAATCATGTTGATTTCTGGGGGTTTCCCAGACAGAGCCAAACAGGAATTTGAACAGCTGATCCAAGTTACAGTTGCTTTCTAATGATCAGGAATATAGAAAAAATATTTGTCTCAGAAACCAGATAGCTGATGGAATATATCTAAATATAATATAATACAGTAAAACTTGTCTAAACTGAACCTCATTGAGACCAAATTTAGTGTTCGGAATAGACAGGTGTTTGGTTTATAGAGGTTGAATTAACAAGGATTTCCTACATTAGGACTTTATTTAAGTTGGGTTTATACCAGATTCTATTCAGGGTTTGGTTTAGACAGGTTTATACCAGATTCTATTCAGGGTTTGGTTTAGACAGGTTTATACCAGATTCTATTCAGGGTTTGGTTTAGACAGGTTTATACCAGATTCTATTCAGGGTTTGGTTTAGACAGGTTTATACCAGATTCTATTCAGGGTTTGGTTTAGACAGGTTTATACCAGATTCTATTCAGGGTTTGGTTTAGACAGGTTCCACTGTACTATGAACCTTTAATGGTCCTGCACCAAAACATTGGTCCCGAGATGGATATCACTGTGTACATTAACATAGGACTGCTTGAATAAATATTATAAAGTCTTATTTAGAAATCAATTGAACTGCTTGAGCCCAAACTGTACAAGAATGATGATATAGATTTGTTATATTTTTATTGATTATCAGAAACACAATATTGTTTCAGTGTGGAACATATTTTAAATTTTCAAGAAAAGCAATAGTTTGAATTGTTTAGTGATTTTAATTGTATGTGTAGGTCAATATAAGTCTAACTGTATAGTGAATTAGGAAAAGAAAGTTTAAACAGTGAGTTACTTTAGGGAGTGCAAAATTTGATAATATACGAAAATATATTATGTTTTTTTTTTTTTTGTGATTACTTTTAGTTGTCTGAGACAAAAGTGTAACATATTAATATATTTTGACGTTTGTGATCAAAAGTTCAAAATAAGCTAATACTTGCACCAGGGATAACAGCCCAATATACAGTAATTGTTTAAGTAGAATTAATCTGTATAATGTATTTATTTATATAGATCCCTGTATCAATATCCTGGCATCCCACAGGTACAGTGTTCTTTGCTGCAGGAGCTAGAGGTGATATACAGGTAATATTAAAAGTTTAAGCAAAAATAATAGTTGCAAATACTGTTTTTTTTTTGTTTTTTTTTTGTATTTGTATTATGCAGTATGGAAGTTATACAGGAGACCAGTTAAGGTCAAGATCAGGGTTATGGATATTTAATTCCACTTTCAACAATATAGTACTCCATTATAATCCCTCCACCTTTTGGACTAAGCTATATTTTGACAATAAATGAGGGCGAGGATATACTGGTATCGAGGGAGAAATTACATATAAACTTCATTAATTTTGGAAATTTTGACTTTGAATTTTGATGGTGACAGATTAAAATGGGGTACACTGTATTTCAATTATGTTGTGCAGGTCATTTTTCTTGTTGGAAATGAGATTACCCAGAGCAAACAACTGACGTAACGCAAGTAACTAACAAACATTATCCCATTTGTAATCAAGCACACCTGACAAGGAACAGGAATCAAACACTCCTAGACATTAATGGTTACTGATTACATAGATAGATATCAATCTAACTACCATACAATCACAACCAGTTATAATACATGTATAAAATGGATATACATGGATAGATAATGTTTAAATATCATCATAAATAGTACATTCCATAATATGATATGGATGAAGAAGAGTTTGAAGATACCAAAGTGGTAATCAGAATCTGTATATTGAAGAAGAACAGACAACGCAATGGCCAAAAAAAGTACTAAAGGACCAACAACGATCTACAAAAGATACACATAAAACTAAAGATCGAGTAACACGAACCCCACTAAAAAAAACGGGGGTGAACTAGACTTGAATTCAACATTCATTGACCTTAAAAATTTGACATATTTTTCATCACTAATATCAACTCATCCAAAAAAGGTAAAAAAAGAACATCTTTATCATAATTAAACATTTTGGTATTTCATACAAAACTGCTATGCACAAGAAGCCATCTTTAATTTATTAGTTTGTATTATTTTTTTATATTCACACACAATGAATAAAGATTCATATATATTTTTTACTATCAATAACTTTTGTTGATAAGTAAGCAAGAAACATAACACATCTCAGACTAAACATATTCTTTAAAACTCCAGAATATATCTGTTTTAAAATTGAAGATGTAAAAGCTCAATTCATTTTTTCAGGTTTTCGACATGGCATTATCTCCCCTTAAAGTACAACTTGTTTCAGAAGATCCTTGTTCACACAGAATACTACCTCTAGGAAAATTTTTCAAGTATTGAGTTTATTTTTAGATATACTAGAACTGTTTTAGAACTTTTATTATATGTATATAAATTTAAATACATTGATGAAGTAATTGTTAGAATGCTGGCCTCAGGGGTAGTAGAATGCTGGCCTCAGGGGTAGTAGAATGCTGGCCTCAGGGGTAGTAGAATGCTGGCCTCAGGGGTAGTAGAATGCTGGCCTCAGGGGTAGTAGAATGCTGACCTCAGGGGTAGTAGAATGCTGGCCTCAGGGGTAGTAGAATGCTCACCTCAGGGGTAGTAGAATGCTGGCCTCAGGGGTAGTAGAATGCTGGCTTGAGCCATGGTTAGGTCAAACCAAAGACTACAATATTGGTATTGGCTGCTTCTCCAGTAAACATGCAGCATTAAGCAAAGACTGTTTGGCTGGAAATCAGGATAATGTGTCTTGAATGGAGTGACATATCTACCTGTGGACTGTTGTTTCAGTGAACTAACACTATACTAAGCATGTTGATCTCATGCAAAGTGGATATCACCATCATCTCATGGAATGTACACTGTTCTTGCCTTGATAAAGCTGAAAAATTGCTTATTTGGCATTAAGCAACAATTATCCACTCACAATATCCAGGAAAGCAATATTAAGACACAACACATACTTATTCATACAATATTACAAATTGATAAATATAAGTGATACTATGGTGGGTCTCTGGTTTATTTTTAGTTAAATTGATGTGTTAATAGTTTTGTTATGCTTTACACATTTACAAGTGATTGTTTTCTTTTGTATTTAATGTTTAATTTGTTTATATTTACAGAGTACCTTTCAATCTAAGGGACATAACCTGGTGTTTGTATGATCCTAAATCTGTTGAATGGAATGGGGCCTATACAGATATAATGTATATGCACTTTGACAGGTATATCAGTTCATGTCCCATGGTTTTGTCATTTCAATGATAGTAATACAGTAGTCCACCTCTTATAAGGTCACCCTTTTAGGCCACCCTTGTAGGCCACCCTTTTAGCAAGGAAAAAGTGACCTTATTAAAGGTGTGTTCTCTCTTAAGGGGGACAAATTAGTAGTATTTTACTACCTCAATGCATCTGAAATCTGGCTTAATAAGAGGGATGGCCTTTGGTAGGAGGGGCCTTATAATAGGGGGCCCACTGTAATGTCCTTTATAGAAATACATTTCTTATTGGTAATTGGTTGAGATGGCAAATCAAATGTATGAAATGTAAGATGATTCTTTTAAGCAAAAATGTTCATACTGTATGAATGGTTTATTTTCATTTCACTGTTACTGAGCATTCAATAAAACTATCACAATCTATGGCAAAAATTAATGTACAATATTAAATGATACATGCATAGAAAGATTTGAAATAAAAAAATGAAAGAACATTGTTAAAAAATATCTGTATTGTATTTGAATGTAGTCTGCTGTTATCTATGAGTTTTGTTCTTTTTAAAAAAAAAAAGGTGCAACTCCAACCTTTTAAATTGGCGTTGTGTTGCATATTATTACCATATTATTTTGTCACTTTAACATAATTTTTTTGTGAAGATTTTTTGTTCTTAATGACTTGGAATTTTCCATTTTATGACATACAATGTATAATTTTTCATAAGTGAAAAAGGTTGTGTCCACAATGACTACAAAATTGCATCACCATATTCATTTATATAGGTTTTATCACTGTGTTTCTTGAAAATGAGGTACTAAATATTATCAGCTTGGAACCTCAGCTACTAAATTTGATATCAAACAGTCCATGCATTCATATGAAAATTTGCATATCATATTTGAAGATTAATCAGAATATTTGTCATTAAACTTTATCATATCCACCTATTATGACTGCGTCAATAGTGAAATTGTTTTCATATTCGCCCCAAAATTGGTAGGTTGTAGTTTTGAGCCCCACACAGGTTAAAATGACTATGACATTGATATATACTGCTTCTCTGCTTAGACACAGCATTAAGGAGTAAGAACAAAGACTGGTTGACTCAGAATCAGGATAACATGTCCTAGTGGAGCAACAAATCTGCACATGTATTGTTGTTTCAGTGATAAAGCACTATTAAAATCCAACTAAGCATGTAGGTCCAGTCAAAACCAGACATCATTTCATCAAAATGTAACTTGTTCTCTCCTTGATATGGCTGAAAAAATGGCTCACTTTGTACTATAAACAATGATCACTCAACTACACAAATCATTACAATCCTTGAACTCTGCTGTATTTTGTTTCTGAATCCAAAAATCAAATATCTATTTTAAATAAGTTCTAATATTATTTAATAGAAGACACAATCTATATATGAATGAAAGATAACTGAAATGACTTAGGACTGATGAATGAGACATGACTCTAATTAAAAATAATTTTTTATTACAAGCTGAGAAAAGAGTTTATCTGAAAGATATTTCTGTCAATATTTTGTATACAGTGGAACCTGTCTAATCCGACACACAAAGGGACCAGGGAAATGTATGGGATTGTACAGGATGTCGGAATACTCAGGTTTTTTAACAGAAATACTTTGAGACCATAAATTTTTGTCGGATGTCACAGGAATGTCGGAAAACTCAGGTTTCGGATTGCACAAGTTCCACTGTATTATCTCCCTTGAAGTCTCTCAAATCCTGTTAACTTATTATTCATCTTTTATATTAAATTTTGTAGAGGTCCTCCAGTCGTGTTTATCTTACATCTAGGAGTTATTAGTAGAGAAAGATTGTCAGGTTTAGAGTTAGTGAAAGAATACCTCAAACACAAACAGGAGGAAGAGGTATGTATAATAAGTACAGAAAGATTGTCAGGTTTAGAGTTAGTGAAAGAATACCTCAAACACAAACAGGAGGAAGAGGTATGTATAATAAGTACAGAAAGATTGTCAGGTTTAGAGTTAGTGAAAGAATACCTCAAACACAAACAGGAGGAAGAGGTATGTATAATAAGTACAGAAAGATTGTCAGGTTTAGAGTTAGTGAAAGAATACCTCAAACACAAACAGGAGGAAGAGGTATGTATAATAAGTACAGAAAGATTGTCAGGTTTAGAGTTAGTGAAAGAATACCTCAAACACAAACAGGAGGAAGAGGTATGTATAATAAGTACAGAAAGATTGTCAGGTTTAGAGTTAGTGAAAGAATACCTCAAACACAAACAGGAGGATTGATTGATTGATTGATTGATTGATTGATTGATTGATTGGTGTTTAACGTCCAGCGAGCAATTTTTCAGCTATATTCAGGACGACAAACAGAAGGAAGAGGTATGTATAATTATAGAAAGAATGTCAGGTTTAGACTTGCTAAAGGAATACCTCAAACACAAACAGGAGGAAGAGGTATGTATAATTATAGAAAGAATGTCAGGTTTAGAGTTAGTGAAAGAATACCTCAAACACAAACAGGAGGAAGAGGTATGTATAATTATAGAAAGAATGTCAGGTTTAGACTTGCTAAAGGAATACCTCAAACACAAACAGGAGGAAGAGGTATGTATAATTATAGAAAGAATGTCAGGTTTAGACTTGCTAAAGGAATACCTCAAACACAAACAGGAGGAAGAGGTATGTATAATTATAGACAGAATGTCAGGTTTAGACTTGCTAAAGGAATACCTCAAACACAAACAGGAGGAAGAGGTATGTATAATTATAGAAAGAATGTCAGGTTTAGACTTGCTAAAGGAATACCTCAAACACAAACAGGAGGAAGAGGTATGTATAATTATAGAAAGAATGTCAGGTTTAGACTTGCTAAAGGAATACCTCAAACACAAACAGGAGGAAGAGGTATGTATAATTATAGAAAGAATGTCAGGTTTAGACTTGCTAAAGGAATACCTCAAACACAAACAGGAGGAAGAGGTATGTATAATTATAGAAAGAATGTCAGGTTTAGACTTGCTAAAGGAATACCTCAAACAGAAACAGGAGGAAGAGGTATGTATAATTATAGAAAGAATGTCAGGTTTAGACTTGCTAAAGGAATACCTCAAACACAAACAGGAGGAAGAGGTATGTATAATTATAGAAAGAATGTCAGGTTTAGACTTGCTAAAGGAATACCTCAAACACAAACAGGAGGAAGAGGTATGTATAATTATAGAAAGAATGTCAGGTTTAGACTTGCTAAAGGAATACCTCAAACACAAACAGGAGGAAGAGGTATGTATAATTATAGAAAGAATGTCAGGTTTAGACTTGCTAAAGGAATACCTCAAACACAAACAGGAGGAAGAGGTATGTATAATTATAGAAAGAATGTCAGGTTTAGACTTGCTAAAGGAATACCTCAAACACAAACAGGAGGAAGAGGTATGTATAATTATAGAAAGAATGTCAGGTTTAGACTTGCTAAAGGAATACCTCAAACACAAACAGGAGGAAGAGGTATGTATAATTATAGAAAGAATGTCAGGTTTAGACTTGCTAAAGGAATACCTCAAACACAAACAGGAGGAAGAGGTATGTATAATTATAGAAAGAATGTCAGGTTTAGACTTGCTAAAGGAATACCTCAAACACAAACAGGAGGAAGAGGTATGTATAATTATAGAAAGAATGTCAGGTTTAGACTTGCTAAAGGAATACCTCAAACACAAACAGGAGGAAGAGGTATGTATAATTATAGAAAGAATGTCAGGTTTAGACTTGCTAAAGGAATACCTCAAACACAAACAGGAGGAAGAGGTATGTATAATTATAGAAAGAATGTCAGGTTTAGACTTGCTAAAGGAATACCTCAAACACAAACAGGAGGAAGAGGTATGTATAATTATAGAAAGAATGTCAGGTTTAGACTTGCTAAAGGAATACCTCAAACACAAACAGGAGGAAGAGGTATGTATAATTATAGAAAGAATGTCAGGTTTAGACTTGCTAAAGGAATACCTCAAACACAAACAGGAGGAAGAGGTATGTATAATTATAGAAAGAATGTCAGGTTTAGAGTTAGTGAAAGAATACCTCAAACACAAACAGGAGGAAGAGGTATGTATAATTATAGAAAGAATGTCAGGTTTAGACTTGCTAAAGGAATACCTCAAACACAAACAGGAGGAAGAGGTATGTATAATTATAGAAAGAATGTCAGGTTTAGACTTGCTAAAGGAATACCTCAAACACAAACAGGAGGAAGAGGTATGTATAATTATAGAAAGAATGTCAGGTTTAGACTTGCTAAAGGAATACCTCAAACACAAACAGGAGGAAGAGGTATGTATAATTATAGAAAGAATGTCAGGTTTAGACTTGCTAAAGGAATACCTCAAACACAAACAGGAGGAAGAGGTATGTATAATTATAGAAAGAATGTCAGGTTTAGACTTGCTAAAGGAATACCTCAAACACAAACAGAGGAAGATTTTGATGATATGTTAAACTATTACTCTTTATGGCGAGCCAGATATTAAACTATTACTCTTTATGGCGAGCCAGATATTAAACTATTACTCTTTATGGCGAGCCAGATATTAAACTATTACTCTTTATGGTGAGCCAGATATTAAACTATTACTCTTTATGGCGAGCCAGATATTAAACTATTACTCTTTATGGTGAGCCAGATATTAAACTATTACTCTTTATGGTGAGCCAGATATTAAACTATTACTCTTTATGGCGAGCCAGATATTAAACTATTACTCTTTATGGTGAGCCAGAAGTATGGTTCATACAGTTAATGTTGATGTAGTTGATCATCAATGTTTATATATTTGTTGCTTTATTTTAATAAGAGAGAGGTACATAACTGTAGTAAAAAAAAGTGTAGATATATAATTTAGTACTCAAGATGGATTTCTGGAATATCCTTCATGGTTTGATTTGGTGTTTAATGTCACTTTCAAGGATATTTCAGCTATATCGTGGTGGGCAGTTTTATTGATGGAGGAAACCGGAGTACCCAGAGAAAACCACAGACATGCTGTAGGTTACTGACAAACTTGATCACATGATGTTGTACACCTCGCCCTGAACAGGATTCAAATTCACAACATCAGTGGTGATAGGCATCGATTGCATAGATAGTTGTAAATCTAACCATGGCCACGACTGCCCCTAGCAATAACCATCATCAGGTACGCTCAAAATCAAGAGATTGGTAAGCCAAATAGTTGAAAAGTCTTTTGAACAAGTAAATCAAAGAGCCTAAACAGGATAGAATTGGCTAAGGCTACCAAAGTCAGAGGGAGATTGACTTTAATTTTGATAAATATATATTTTATGCATATTGTGTTGGTACAGCTGTTTGTATCATGTCGAGTCAGTAATGTAAACAGTCTCATTATGAGATGCATAGCATTGAGTAGGGATGGGGTGTATACTACTGATGAGACATGCTGTCACTGTTCGAATACACAATAATTGCTCTGGGTTATTTTTGCCACACATTTTTTTTGGTCAAGTGTAATACGCGAGTTCAGAGTATTTTGTGAAGGAGGTAAAATAGTACTATTTATATTTTTCGCCGTTGGACGTTTATTCAAAATGGTGGGATTTGCTCTGTATTATGTTCCTTTGAGTTGAATATTGATGCAGGAACATATTAAAAAAATAATACCCACAGCTATTTATGTATTCTTTCTAATATAACAAATAATAATTGGTTTGTCTGTATATTATGCTACTGTAAATCTAACATTGATACAGGGAAAATACCTTCGTAAAAAAAAGAAGTATGTTTCTTTTAATGTGACAACTAAATTCATAAAATGTAAATTATTTTCATTAAATATTGTCTGCTCAATTTTTTTTTATAAAGCAGGTAATTTTACACCTGAAATGTTCAGTCATCCACAGTAACTAAATTTGAACATTGTCATTACATCCGATGCGGCGATACTGCACAACATAGCAAAGTTTCTTTATCTGCAGTTTCAGCTTCTGATGAATAATCCTAACCTAGCCAGGCAATGATCAGTGATAACATAGAATTTGAAATTAGCACACAACCACTACCCAGTAAGGTATAAAAGGGAAAGTTTTTTCTCTGCTGATAATGACAGCTATTTGTAACAAAGGGCGGCAGCCGTCTTAAAAAAGTGTCCGAAAATGAGATCCGGATGTACACCTTATGTACTCTTAACAACAAAGAGCTAGACACGGGACATAACTCTTCCCCTAACTCTGAACTGTCGTATTGTTAACGGTACATTTCACTGCAATATTAAATGATCGTATTAAACATTATTAATTAGTATTCCCAAATGTATTTTGTATTTATTAATACAAATGTAATAAGGGTTTTCCCGCATTCCAATGTAATGACATTATGAAAGTAGAACAGACTAAAGTACATCTTGTATCATATACATATACGATACAAAATTTTGTATCTGATGGGTTGTATCTAGAGGTAAAAATCCTGAATTTCTACCGAATATATGCTTAATGTTAGATAAATTACATTATATAGAAATTGTAAATTTCAAACATATGACAAGTCCTATATGTTTACTACAGATTATTTTGTAAATTTCAAACATATGACAAGTCCTATATGTTTACTACAGATTATTTTGTAAATTTCAAACATATGACAAGTCCTATATGTTTACTACAGATTATTTTGTAAATTTCAAACATATGACAAGTCCTATATGTTTACTACAGATTATTTTAGGTTCAGCATCAAATACATTTATTTCCAGGCTGTACAGTTATTAAAAGCAATGAATTGGGATATGGAAGGTCCTGTTTGTTATTCCAGTTTATCTGCTATTGTAAACCATTTATTAAGACAACCTCTAAATGCTGAAAGAGAGGGTATGTATGATGATAAACAGAATGAATAATAGTTTCTGTGAGATGCAGTAGAACTTAAATGTTTTGAACTCATGATCCTAACCTCATCGTCACCAAAACATGTTGTAAATTTAACAAGCATGCATAAAAGATAATAGTTCATAAAGGTTTTTCTTAAGACATTTAGTTTTTTAGGAACAAATAAGTTTGTAAAAATTCTCTGTTTAAATGTTTACATCTTCTAGAAAATGTTTAATGTTTTTGTTAACCTCAAGAGTATGCTTTAATTTTGCACACAAAAAACAACAGAAAACCAGCTAATGACTTTTAACTAGGGATGTCAAATCGATTAAAACCTTATAACCGGTTACTCGGTCAGGTTTCCGATCGAGTACCCGGTTACTCGGTAGACAATTTATTTTGGTCGGTTTAAAAAAGGTACAGCTGGGTTCAATGACACTTTTGTTTTCTTCCTTTCTTTTCATTATTTCAAAGTTTATATTTCAACTATAATTGTAAAGATTCAGTTGAATGATAAAAAAATTAAAAATATAAATTTATTATTTACAACACAGTACAAATTATTTACATACCAGGTTATGTCATGTCACATTCATGATTGTTATTCGGTCATTGTGGTACAGAGTTTTTGCTAAGGAAAATAATTTGGTCGATGCAAGACGATGACAGTCTGTTGCGAAGCTTCGTAACAATCAAACCTGCTGCCGAGAAGATTCTTTCCGATGGAACAGATGTTGACGGAACAGCTAAATACCGGCGCGCAAGAACCGAGAGTCTTGAGTATTTATCAGAATTATCTTTTCACCACGCAAGAGAATCAGTTACTGGCATTTGACAGTTTTCGAGTCATTACATCGTTTGAAAAACTTCCAAACTTTAGATGTAGGAGGTGGCATTTTCACAGCCCTATCTCTCGAAATTCAATTCAAACACACTTTTAATAGTTCAATACTTTTAATTTGAATTGCGTTCATACCAGTTTAATCACTTTGTTTGGTTAACATTGTTAAACCTACAAGCTAGTGTTTTGCTGGGGGAATAAACAGATCAGAGATCAATTACCATTTAATTGACCAATAATTGTTATATTATATCTAACATTAATTATTTATTGTCCGGAAAATTTTATCATCATTTTCATTAAAAAAAAGTTTTCTGAGTAACCAAATACCGATTTTGGTATTCGATAATCGGATGTTCGAGCGAGTACCCGGTGTTAACCGGGTACTCGTTGCCATCCCTACTTTTAACACCTATTAACTTTCAGTTTAATTTTAAATTTTTAGCACACCTAGAGTCAACGTTAGGAACATTTTATGCTCCTAAACAACCATTATCAGAAGTAACAATACTAGATTACAGAGATCCTATAAGTCGTTTGGCTAGGAGGTTCTTTCATCATTTACTCAGGTTAGTTAAGTTACTGTAAAGGTGGATATTGTTGATCAGAAAAAAAATCATTACTATAAAGGTAGAAATCATAAAAAAAATCATATAAAGCAAATTGTGTATTTCCTGTTTAATTTCTTGTATGAAAATTAGATGAATTTGCTTAAATGTTTACAATCACTATACCCTTTGATGAATTTATTGCAGTTAAACCAAAAAAACTCCTTTGAAGACCACACCTGTGAAAATGTTACCTGACACTTGATTAACCTTTTTATCTAGTCAAAAATTAACCATTGTTTACATTATGAATTCAAAAAGACCAAAATATCTTTGGTACGACAACATCATATCGACTCTTCCATAAAAAAACACAAAAGACATGGCGGCATGCTTGACAAATATTGAATTGGTGCGAAAATCTCTTGTGGTATTTGTTTCTACTGATACTATCTTATTGGTATGGTCAAAGATCTTGTCATTGACGGTAGTTCACAGAACATCTTTTTGATACTGAAAAGTATGTTTTCTAGGTTGGTAAAAGTAATGAAAAACACACAATAAAGATAAAGATGTTTATTAATATATGTATGTACATTAATTTATTGAAGAATACATCCAGCGTCATATGTCATGGTCTTTTTCTTATTTCAATAAGCTGAGGCGAGAGATGATTGTATTTTTGTTGTTGAAATTGGTGGAATTGTTGACCATCACTGCTTTAAACTTTCTTTTCATAATATATAACAAGATAAAAAAATACATCGCTAAAATTACCGGTGGGTGGTTCCCCACTTCAACTCGTAAATTCACATAGAAATCGGAGATATTTCGTCATAAAACTTCACACATGGTTTTGTCTATCATATTTCTTGAAGACAAACATAAAATTTTATTGCATTTAACAATATTTTATGAGTATCAACAGTTTTTTCAACACCGTATCTGTTTCTCGATACAGCCGTATCTTCAACTCGTAAATTTACATAGAAATCGGAGATATTTCGTCATAAAACTTCACACATGGTTCTGTCTATCATATTTCTTGAAGACAAACATAAAATTGTATTTCATTTATCAATATTTTATGAGTATCAACAGTTTTTTGAACACCGTATCTGTTTCTCGATACAGCCGCCCGATTACAGTGACCTGTGACCCAGATTAGCGCGTTCCACCAGTTCTTTCATAATAATGTTGTTTAACAATAACAAACAATTACAACATTTAGGATATAAACTCACACATCCACCAGTGAATATTTGTTCCATCGTCTCCTGACATCCTAGGAAAAAGATCTCCGAACCTATAGTAGTGAATAATCCACTCCTACATTGCCAAAAATCCTTTTATGAGTAAATTTCTGCAGATTATTCATGACCGTTTTCATGTTTATTACAATATCTAAATGCTCACCTCTTTATCCATATACACTGGGCGTTAAGCAATTATAATATTTATCAAGGATTTGTACATTTTCCCATTTTTTGTGTGCGATAATATCTATTGTCAAGCAACTAGTGTGATATTAACATAAGAATATTTTTTGCCAATGAAAGGCTTTATGTAAAACAATTCTATAGAAATCTGTATAAAAAAAAAAAGAACTGGAAATATCTAATTTTGTTACATTAGTATATTAGATTAAAATCCCATTAGTACAGGGTATTTATATGTATAGATGGAATAATAGAGGATGACAGGTGGAAAAATGCCAATACACTGTAAAAAAGATTTGGAATAAAATAAAAGGCTCTGGGGCTTATACTATGGTGGGGCTTATAGAACAGGGATTACTGTATATATCATGTCTACCTACATTTCAGGTATTCAAGATTTGATAAGGCATTTCTATTAGCAGTAGATATTGGATCTAGAGACTTGTTTATGGTAAGTACTGTAGCTAGATAATATTCTAGGCTTGTTGTATACATTTTTTGTTGTACTACAAATTTGACTGAATTTGACACCCCACTAGCCAGTGAATTTGGTTTTCTTGTTTGTGTTACGTACAACAGTAGAGCAAAGGGAATTTATAAATAGACATGTGTATTTAAAAATCTTATATAAAAGAATACACAAGACTTCCTTCGAATGCTTTCAAAATAATTGTTCTTTCCTATGCTTGACACGACAGTGGAGTGGTTATGTTCATATGGTAGTTATTTAATACCTATCACCACTAAGGTTTTAAGTTTGATTTTAGCCTGTGCAAGGTGTACTTGATACAGCTTTACTTGATCAGATTTGATACAAGGTGTTTTTGATACAGCTTTATTTGATCAGATTTGTTACAAGGTGTACCTGATACAGCTTTATTTGATCAGATATGTTACAAGGTGTACTTGAAACAGCTTTATTTGATCAAATTTGTTACAAGGTGTACTTGATATAGCTTTATTTGATCAGATTTGTTACAAGGTATACTTGATATAGCTTTATTTGATCAAATTTGTTACAAGGTGTACTTGATACAGCTTTATTTGATCAGATTTGTTATGCCCCCACGACTATTGGTCGGGGGGGCATATTGTTTTACCCCTGTCCGTCCGTCCGTCCGTTCGTTCATCACACTTAGTATGCATAGTTTGTCCGGCTAACTCCTCCTACAGTTTTTGAACTAGACCTTTTATATTTTGTAGACAGTTGGTACTTACACTGAAGGTGTGCATATTTTATGGATTTTGACTTTCAACAATATTTTACAAAATTATGGATGCATGAACTTAGACAGATTTTGCTAAATCCCTATAGGATATATGGTTTGTCCGGCTTATGCCCCCGTGACTATTGGTCTGGGGGGACATATTGTTTTAACCCTGTCCGTCCGTCCATTCATCACACTTAGTATGCATAGTTTGTCCGGCTAACTCCTCCTACAGTTTTTGAGCTAGACCTTTTATATTCTGTAGACAGTTAGTACTTACACTGAAGGTGTGCAAATTTTATGGATTTTGACTTTCAACAATTTTATACAAAATTATAGATGCATGAACTTAGACAGATTTTGCTAATTCCCTATCAAGGTCGGCGGTTCCCTCCGGGCACTCCGGCTTCCTCCGCCACTAAAACTGACCACCACGATATGGCTTACTGTAAATACTGCTGAAAGTGGCATTAAACCCCATTCAATCAATCGAACATCACATTGTTAGGTACAGATTCATTTATTTCAGTCATTTCTGCTTGATGCTGAATAAGCAAAACATTGGTTTACTCTTTTGCAATTATATCCGGGGGCATTGTATGTGTCTTACAGATACAAACTAAGACACAAACACCTTTTAAAGTCTATACATAAGTTTTCTATATCATACCCGATGAATAATATACTATTCCTTGAAATTAAATTATATTGAAAATCCATTTTTGGCTCTTCAAGACGTTTTCTTTACATTATAGCCCTACACATTCCTCAGAACCAAACCAAAAGTTAAGATAGTAAATTGGGGTGGGGGAGCGAGGGGGGGGGGGGGGTTGAGGTGGATAAGGTTGAGACAGGGGCATTCAATTTTCTAGTTACAAGGTGTACTTGATACAGCTTTATTTGATCAGATTTGTTACAAGGTGTATTTGATACAGCTTTATTTGATCAGATTTGTTACAAGGTGTATTTGATACAGCTTTCAGATTTGTTACAAGGTGTACTTGATACAGCTTTATTTGATCAAATTGGATACAAGGTGTACTTGATACAGCTTTATTTGATCAAATTTGTTACAAGGTGTATTTGATACAGCTTTAGTTGATCAGATTTGATACAAGGTGTACTTGATACAGCTTTATTTGATCAAATTTGATACAAGGTGTACTTGATACAGCTTTATTTGATTCAATGTGTTACAAGGTGTATTTGATACAGCTTTATTTGATTCAATGTGTTACAAGGTGTATTTGATACAGCTTTATTTGATTCAATGTGTTACAAGGTGTATTTGATACAGCTTTATTTGATTCAATGTGTTACAAGGTGTATTTGATACAGCTTTATTTGATTCAATGTGTTACAAGGTGTATTTGATACAGCTTTATTTGATTCAACGTGTTACAAGGTGTACTTGATACAGCTTTATTTGATTCAATGTGTTACAAGGTGTATTTGATACAGCTTTATTTGATCAAATGTGTTGATGACTTCCTGCAGGTCATAGGTATTCTCCAGGTACTCCACCAGTAAAACTGACCATAGAAATATAACTTAAATATTGCTGAACGTTGCCATAGACGTTCATAGCCTATGTATGGCAGCCATCTATAGTAAGCTTAACAATAAATACCACCCTAATCAACTCATGAATGAAACTGGCAACAATATTTGAACAAAAAAAATAATCTATCATGGTGTTCATATTTTGGAAACATCTATTTTTATCTTTTTAATTGATATTCCTTTCTAGTCATCTACATGTGATATATATTAACATGTAATATGATCTCACAATATGCACGGTCATGAGATGTTTGCTGAGATGGCCATTGGATATCCAAGGGTATATAGCATGAGTTCTAATTCGCAGGATTTGAGACACACACTTTCTGCCATATTGGCATACAATATCAACAATAAAAATACATGTGATATCCTTTCTTATTTAAGGATATACATTATATGGCATTAGATAAAGGAGAGACTGCATTAGCAGAAGTTGCCAAGAGAAAAGCTGAACAGATTGAATCAGAGTCTTTAGGTATGTTAGTAATGAGAATCTTTTTTTTTTCTTTCTTTTTTTATAAAATACCATTTTTCATATAAATTTTCCAAAATTGTTGTTATTGAAAGAATAGTTTCAAAAGATTATGAAATCATTGGTAGAATATGATTTCCATGGCAATAAAGCTGATACATTAAGTGTGGCACCTGGTATAATGTATTTAGTGATGATGCACCTGGTATAATTATGTTTTAGTGATTGTTATACCCCCGCTCCCCGAAGGGGGAGGGGGGTATACTGTTTTACCTCTGTCCGTCTGTCTGTCCTTCCGTCCGTCCTTCCGTCCGTCCTTCCGTCCGTCCTTCCGTCCGTCCTTCCGTCCGTCCTTCCGTCCGTCCTTCCGTCCGTCCTTCCGTCCGTCCGTCCTTCCGTCCGTCCAAGATATTTTTCGTCACACTTTTCTCAGTAACTGTTGATGACAGAGATCTGATATTTGGTCATAAGCATCATATAGGTATACCATATTGTGGGTAGCGTTTTTGGACCCGTCAGATTCCTACTTCCTGTTTGCCGACTTTGTTGATTTTTATACACATTGAACATATATGCTAATTTTTTGTCGCATTTTTCTCAGCAACTATTGATGGCAGAAATCTGATATTTGGTCACAAGCTTCATATAGGTACCCCATATCGTGGGAAGCGTTTTTTGAACCATCAGATTCCTACTTCCTGTTTGCCGATTTTGTTGATTTTTTATACACATTGAACATATATGCACATTTTTTGTCGCATTTTTCTCAGCAACTATTGATGACAGGAATCTGATATTTGGTCACAAGCTTCATATAGGTATGCCATATTGTGGGAAGCGTTTTTGGACCCGTCAGATTCCTACTTCCTGTTTGCTGATTTAGTTGGTTTCTATACACATTGAACATATATGCACATTTTTCGTCACATTTTTCGCAGCTACTATTGATGGCAGAGATCTGATATTTGGTCACAAGCTTCATATAGGTACCCCATATTGTGGGAAGCATTTTTTGAACCATCAGATTTCTACTTCCTGTTTTCCGAAGAGCAGGGGTATCATAGGTGAGCATTAGCTCACAGTTCATCTTGTTGTATCTGGTTAAATTGTGTTTCAGTGAGGTTGCACCTGGTATAATTATGTTTTAGTGATTGCTGTATCTGGTTAAATTGTGTTTCAGTAAGGTTACACCTGGTATAATTATGTTTTAGTGATTGTTGTATCTGGTTAAATTGTGTTCCAGTGAGGTTGCACCTTGTATAATTGTGTTTGGTTTAATTAAGGAATAACAGTATTGTATTTGAGAGTATTATAAGTATTATAAGAGTTGCTGGTGTTAATTGGAGATTTGATGGTGACAAATGCAGTTTTACTAATGAGCCTGAGTGGAGCCTGTAAAACAATGTTTTGCCACCATAAAATTCCTATTTGACATCTGCAACTCTTCAAATTCAATACTGTTATTCCTATTCTAATGCAATACATTCTGTGAAAAAGTTCTTAAGACGCAATAATATCATTTCTTGCGAAATATTGTTGATGAATTTGGCACATTTACGTCATAGCAAAGCATGACGTTATATCAACACGCTTAGAGCACAATGTAAATATTAGACTTTTTTTTGGCAATTTGTATGTCTCAGATTTGAATTTATATTTATTTAAAACTGGTTTTTGAGGTAGGTGGTGTTTTTTTTATTCGATCATATTGCAATAAATGGATATGTAAGAATTCAAGAATTAAATTTGGCTGCTCATTCAAAATAGAACCTTTATCTATGACATGTTTATTGTTTAGTTGACGCTAAAAAATTTCCAGTGAAAACATGTATTACATAAAATTTGTATTAGAATTGTGTTTAATGGCTTTGCACTCATTATATATATCACATGGTGATGGATTTGATCTTTATATTACATAGATTCGTTTGATGACTACGATGATGATTTTGTGGATAACGGATTTCACCAGTTAAACCAACAACACATATCAAACGAGGTATAGTTATTTACAATGTATTATTGTACCAACTCTATATTTTAGGATGAGCCTATAGGAAGATGTTTTAGATTGCCACAAGTTAAAAGGGAGATAATATACACTTCAACAAAAGTTAAGAGCCACCCAGTATTTTTTTTTTAAGGATGAAAGAAGTTGAATCCTAAATGCTTTTTTGGTAATATTTCATTATGGATTTTGTCAAAGTGCATAGATAGGGCCAGGCAGTTTTGCTTTCCACAGGTCATGTTTCATATTACTGGTGTGATACTAATGTAGTTAGTCTATGTTTTTTAATGTATTGTAAGAGTCACATTTACTGATTGTTGTTTGACATCAAGCTAGAAACATTTCATGAGAAGCATATGGGAAGATGTTTTAGATTGCCACAAGTGAAAAGGGAAGTAATAGATAGGGTCAGGAAGTTTTGCTTTCAACGAACCATGTTCCATATTACTGGTCTATACTTTTGTAGTTTTCTTTGTATTTGTTTCCATTAGGTAGTTTTTCATGTTCTAAAGCTATTTTGTTGTTTCAGGGACACTTGTCTAATGGAGGTTTGGGGAATGGTGTACATAATGGATACCATTCCCCTCATAACTACGGTAACCATGGTAATTTGTCTAATGGTGATATTTCCAACAGGTCTCATCACGTGTAAGTTTTAATTATAACAAAAATTGTTCACATAAATAAACTTTTACTTGATACACACATGTATGTAAACTTTTACTTGATACACACATGTAAACTTTTACTTGATACACACATGTAAACTTTTACTTGATACACAGATGTTAACTTTTACTTGATACACACATGTTAACTTTTACTTGATACACACAACTTAACTTTTACTTGATACACACAAGTTAACTTTTACTTGATACACACATGTTAACTTTTACTTGATACACACATGTTAACTTTTACTTGATACACACATGCTAACTTTTACTTGATACACACATGTAAACTTTTACTTGATACACACATGTAAACTTTTACTTGATACACACATGTAAACTTTTACTTGATACACACATGTGAACTTTTATTTGATACACACATGTGAACTTTTACTTGATATACACATGTAAACTTTTACTTGATACACACATGTTAACTTTTACTTGATACACACATGCTAACTTTTACTTGATACACACATGTAAACTTTTACTTGATACACACATGTAAACTTTTACTTGATACACACATGTAAACTTTTACTTGATACACACATGTGAACTTTTATTTGATACACACATGTGAACTTTTACTTGATATACACATGTAAACTTTTACTTGATACACACATGTTAACTTTTACTTGATACACACATGTTAACTTTTACTTGATACACACATGTAAATAAGGTAAGCTACTTTTCAGAACTCACCACATCAGTGGTGTAAGGTTAGAGTGCTCGTCTTGAGTGTTGTTGACCGTAGGTCGGGTCAAACCAAAAACTTTAAAATTGTTATTTGCTGCTTCTCCACTAAGCACAGAGCATTAAGGAGCAAGAACAAAGACAAGTTAGCTTTGAATCAAGGTAATGTGTCAGAGGGTCTATCTGCAGACTGTTGTTTCAGTGGGCTAACTCTATAAAAATCTAACTAAACATGTTGGTCTAGCACAAAGCCGACATCCTCATAATGTCATTGATTGTAACTTGTTCTTTCTATAGCTGAAAAAAATTGCTCATAGTGTTAAACAACAATCACTCATTTACTCACTCACTCTTCAGAATTCATGTATTTGATTTTTTTCTGAATAGCTAAGTACTCCAGTTTGTATCATTAGGACATAGAATAAAGTTTTCTCTGAATAACTCAGTACTCTAGTTTGTATCATTAGGACATAGAATAAAGTTTTCTCTGAATAACTAAGTACTCTAGTTTGTATCATTAGGACATAGAATAAAGTTTTCTCTGAATAACTCAGTACTCTAGTTTGTATCATTAGGACATAGAATAAAGTTTTCTCTGAATAACTCAGTACTCTAGTTTGTATCATTAGGACATAGAATAAAGTTTTCTCTGAATAACTCAGTACTCTAGTTTGTATCATTAGGACATAGAATAAAGTTTTCTCTGAATAACTAAGTACTCTAGTTTGTATCATTAGGACATAGAATAAAGTTTTCTCTGAATAACTCAGTACTCTAGTTTGTATCATTAGGACATAGAATAAAGTTTTCTCTGAATAACTCAGTACTCCAGTTTGTATCATTAGGACATAGAATAAAGTTTTCTCTGAATAACTCAGTACTCTAGTTTGTATCATTAGGACATAGAATAAAGTTTTCTCTGAATAACTAAGTACTCTAGTTTGTATCATTAGGACATAGAATAAAGTTTTCTCTGAATAACTCAGTACTCCAGTTTGTATCATTAGGACATAGAATAAAGTTTTCTCTGAATAACTCAGTACTCTAGTTTGTATCATTAGGACATAGAATAAAGTTTTCTCTGAATAACTAAGTACTCTAGTTTGTATCATTAGGACATAGAATAAAGTTTTCTCTGAATAACTCAGTACTCTAGTTTGTATCATTAGGACATAGAATAAAGTTTTCTCTGAATAACTAAGTACTCCAGTTTGTATCATTAGGACATAGAATAAAGTTTTCTCTGAATAACTCAGTACTCTAGTTTGTATCATTAGGACATAGAATAAAGTTTTCTCTGAATAACTAAGTACTCTAGTTTGTATCATTAGGACATAGAATAAAGTTTTCTCTGAATAACTAAGTACTCTAGTTTGTATCATTAGGACATAGAATAAAGTTTTCTCTGAATAACTAAGTACTCCAGTTTGTATCATTAGGACATAGAATAAAGTTTTCTCTGAATAACTCAGTACTCTAGTTTGTATCATTAGGACATAGAATAAAGTTGCTTAAAATAAGATCAAGAAAAAAAGCTACAATTTAATTTTTCGAACAGACAATTAACAGGTATTTTGAAGAAAGGATTTTTCTGAAGGTATTACCCTAAGTCCGTCATGGTTTTCATATGTCCTCATGTTTTTCTAGGAATTCTGTTTTATCAGATGAAGGTATTACCATAAGTACTCATGGTTTTCTAGGAATTCTGTTTTGTCAGATGAAGGTATTACCATAAGTCCTCATGGTTTTCTAGGAATTCTGTTTTGTCAGATGAAGGTAATACCATAAGTCCTCATGGTTTTCTAGGAATTCTGTTTTGTCAGACGAAGGTATTACCATAAGTCCTCATGGTTTTCTAGGAATTCTGTTTTGTCAGACGAAGGTATTACCATAAGTCCTCATGGTTTTCTAGGAATTCTGTTTTGTCAGATGAAGGTATTACCATAAGTCCTCATGGTTTTCTAGGAATTCTGTTTTGTCAGATGAAGGTATTACCATATGTCCTCATGGTTTTCTAGGAATTCTGTTTTGTCAGATGAAGGTATTACCATAAGTCCTCATGGTTTTCTAGGAATTCTGTTTTGTCAGATGAAGGTATTACCATAAGTCCTCATGGTTTTCTAGGAATTCTGTTTTGTCAGACGAAGGTATTACCATAAGTCCTCATGGTTTTCTAGGAATTCTGTTTTGTCAGATGAAGGTATTACCATAAGTCCTCATGGTTTTCTAGGAATTCTGTTTTGTCAGATGAAGGTATTACCATAAGTCCTCATGGTTTTCATATGTCCTCATGTTTTTCTAGGAATTCTGTTTTATCAGACATAGAAGCTGACTTGATATCTGACTATACTGCAGCATTACAACTAGAACCACAGTGGACCAATCATGGTAAGGTTACATACTAGTCTAGTTTATACCAATGAAGTTGTGTTGTGTAAAAAAATGTGGTCACTGTCACCTACCTTGACCTAAAATATCAAGGTCAATCCACATTCAGGCTTTGCAGATTATGATCTAACAACAAACCATCGAGAGGGCATCATTATTCACCATATAGGGACATGCTGATCAGTTTTGTGGGTTGATCCCTAAAAAACCCTCACCATTACTCAGTATGCCCATAATGAAGATAATCTGTATAAGAATCATGCTGTCTGTTTGTCCCTATGCAAGTTATCAACACATCATGTCCTTCTTAGATATTTTGTATGCAATGAAGGATATCAATTGTAATATTGTAGACCACATCTAGAAGTGTGTCACAAACTAGGCTGGAATGTCTATCTGAAGTCAAGATCCCATGAAAAAAGATGCTTAGGTTATTGTACAGCAGGAGTTTGCTCAAAAAAGTGTATTTAATTGAAAAAAGGGATATTAATGATACTCTGTATTATTGTAGCTGACCACTAAAGAGTGAGTCACAAATTAGGTTGTAATGTCTGTATCAAAGGTAAATGTCAAGGACTTTGTTTAACTGTACATATCCAATGTACAAAGTTCAGTCCAGTTTATATATTTAGTAATACTTTCATTGTTGTTTTCATGGTGACAGAGGTTACCATGTGTATCAGCTTGTGAGCTTTGTTCACAATACCTCTGTCTAGTATTTCTATGTACCGGGTAGTCAATAGTAATATATTATGATATCTACTTTCAGATCGGAGTCCTGGTGATCGTAATGATTCATCTGTAAGTCTTCTATTTTAATACATGTGCTTTCTTTCAAGATGACATTAAACATTTAGAAATGTTACCATACAGCTCTTTCAGGAAATGTCCTATTTCTTAACCTTTCTGATTGATTTTCTTTGATCTTCATCTACATTCATATCCATTCTTCATGGTATACGAAAAATAAATTTGTTAATATATATAGAATAGCGGCAGTTATGAAGATCGAGACAGACATTATCTCTAGTATAGCAGCAAATCTAATAGGACGAGCTATATATATGATACTGGTGATAATGTATGCCAAGACATTCAAAACTGATGCTATTGTTTTACCAGCAGCATCATAATATGTTTGACGTCACATTGACAGATAATTTTCAGTATCAGAGTCAGTCTATTGGTACTGGGAATATCACTTGGCAAGATCAAAGGAAAAATGTATAAATTATCCATAATGGAATCAGAAGAGGACAATGTATGATAAAATTTAATTTTGCTACCCTTCACACAAAAAATAGAATAAACAATTCTGATTAAATTTATTCAAAATTATTAAAGGGAAATTACTTAACTTGAAACACAATGTGTAAGTGAAACGTTTGTAGGAATGAAATGTGGATTAAATTTCAAATGTTTTATCATTTCATTCTGTTGTGACACCCATGAAAATATGACAAAATGTTATTCAAAACCACTGCGGGGAGAGGGGTGTAATGATTTTTTATCAGTAGAAGCTCTCAGTAACTGAAGCAAAAATTTACAGAAATTACATCTGATAGGATATCGTCATCATGGGACATTATAGTTTTTTGATATTTTACTGAAATATGAAAAACAATTCTCAGAAAGGACTACATGTAGACACTATTAAACTATTACTTGGGAAAATTCTTAAAACTATATCCTTTGTTTGTTTAGTAAAAACATTATAAATTGGTTGGTTATATAGTTGATAATTATTAATTTTTAACGTTTTATTTTCAATCCAGATATATATATTACATATTTGATATATCTTTTTTTAGGAAGAAGATGAAAAGCCAAAGTCAGTGAAAGTTATTCATTTTGGGATTGTTTGAAGATAAAAGAGATCTACAAAATGTAGTAACAAATATAGAATAACTCTAATCTTGAAGGTTGAGACAGACATTATTGCTAATATCTCAGCGAGTCCGATAGGACGAGCTGTGATATTTGTGATAATGTCTGTCGAGGCCTTCAGAACTGACGTTATTGTTGTTATCGGTGACATCATAATGTGTTTTATGTCAGAATGACCGATAAACTTGTGCATGTGAGAAAGGAACAGACCTAATATTTTTGTGGATCAATGTCAGTTCAGTGATCCAGACATTATCAGCGGCACACATCAAAGGGAAAATGTCTAATTTGTTCTATTGTACATGTATTAGTGTGTACTACTGGTAAATAGTTGTTTATACTCTACAGATGTTCAGAAAACTTGTGTCCAATTGATTTTAATGATTTGATTAGAATATATTCAAACTTTACAGATATTCTCTAGGCAGCTTTTATATTTGTAAGTGATTTATATGTAATTTTTAGTATTTATCTACAATAATGTTGTTCATATTGAAATCTTTGTATGATTATTTTTCTCTGTAATAATGAGGTATACTAGCCATTACTGTCTGTAGCCATTACTGTCTGTAGCCATTACTCTCTGTAGCCATTACTGTCTGTAGCCATTACTGTCTGTAGCCATTAATCAATGTGTATTTGTTCCTCCCAAAATATTTGTTCTTTTAGATAAATTGTTTTTTACAAGTCAGTAATATTTCTTCCTAGAGGAAAACATATTCTATGCTATTTATTCTATGATGTGTCAGGAACAGATATTCTATGCCATTTATTCCATCAGAAACAAATATTCTATGCTATTTATTCCATCAGAAACAAATATTATATGCTATTTTTTTCATCAAGAACAAATATTCTATGCTATTTATTCCATCAGAAACAAATATTGTATGCTATTTATTCCATCAGAAACAAATATTCTATGCTATTTATTCCATCAGTAACAAATATTCTATGCTATTAATTCTGTCAGGAACAAATATTCTGTGCTATTTATTCCATATTGAACAATATTATATGCTCTTTATTCCACCAGGAACAATATTCTATGGTATCTATTCCACCAGGAACAATATTATATGGTATTTATTCCACCAGGAACAATATTCTATTCTATTTATTCCATCAGGAACAATATTCTATGCTATTTTTCTGTCAGAAATAAATATTGTAATATTTTTTCCTATGGAATAGATATAATGTAATATTTGTTCATCGTAACAAATGCTATGCTGGAAATTCTATCTTATCATACATTCAATAGAATAATTCTGCAGCTGAAAATCACTTATATTTTATACTTTTTCTTATCCACTAATCACTACTCAATCCACTGAAGTAACTGTCCAAAGTTTGATTATGTCCCTTTGATAAAACACTTGTCTGCAGTCAACACTAAACCAAAAGAGTGCTCACAAAGTTGTCATGATAAGAATTCTGAATCTTCTTATCTTCATATAGATTTATATGTGAACTACAGATTACCTTGCTATGGGGGTTGTCTTGGTCGTGAGTGTATGGTAGTTTGATTTACAACTACCTATGCAATCATGGCCTATCTCCAATAACGTTGTGAGTTCGAATCCCACCCAGACGAGGTGTATTCGATACAACATTATGTGATAAATTTTGTCAGTGACTTGTGGCAGGTCAGTGATTTTCTCCGTGTACTCCAGTTTCCTCCACCAATAAAACTGACCACCACGATATAACTGAAATATTGTTGAAAGCGGCATTAAACACCATAACCCCTCCTTGTTATGTTTGATAGTATTTATTTTATAAATAATTTTGTAATCTACTTTATATGCACATTATGTTTTGTATGAACTAATGCTGACAGAAAAAAAGTATGTATATTTGTATAAGGAACACAGCATTAGTATAAGATGTTTGTTATGGGTTTTCTTCATTACACTCCATGCATTATTTTTAAATATTAGGCTGCCAGCTGAGAAGCTTTTATATCATCACTAGAAATCTCTTGTCCCTATCTGCATAAGTTTTTATGCCTCATTTTGAATAATCAGGGGCATGTTGTTTTTCTCTATGTACGTCTGACAGTCATGTCTGAATGAACAGTAACATGTATTATGGAGACTCCTTGAACCGTTTTTGTCTCATCATCACTGAAGACAAGACATGGATATTGCTTTTCTGTCAGCATTAAGAGATGAGTGATGCAGGCTCAGGTGAGCCTCTAGTTATTACATGAATCCATTCAAAAACACATTATTAGCCAGAAATGGGGTTGTATTTATACCAAAATTTTATCAAATTTGAACTGCTTTTATATGGTAGTCATTTAGAACTACTGTGAGAGAATGGTTAACCATGTGATCAGTTTTAGACTCTGGAGCCTCTGGTTAGGGTCAGGTTAGTTATTCTTATTTAAGACAAGGCAGGTCATAATTCATTTGAGGGATCGCTGTGGTTGTGATCGTATGGTACTTGGATTAACAACTATCGAATACCGTTCATGGCAAGGTGTACTTGATATAACACTATGTGATAAAGTTTGTCAGTGACTTGCTGTTGGTCGTTGGTTTTCTCCGGGTACTCCGGTTTCCTCCACCAATAAAACTGACCACCATGATATTGCTGAAACATTGTTGAATGTGGTGTTAAACACCATACCCCTAACCCATATTTCATTTGTCTTTGCTTTATAATGTACAGTTTATGATGATTTTATAAATATTTTATATTAATGTTTTGACATTCCGTCCATTAAAGAATATTTCAGTGTTACAAAAGAAAATATTCTTACTTTTATTAATGTTATGATTGTTGTATTGAAAATGCTGATTATTCTAAAAAAAATAAAATCTTCATGTTAATGATGGTTTTATTGTTGATATTCATTTCACAGTCACATTAAAATCTTCAATGATGGGCATAACTTTTACCCCCCATGTGAATGTGACTGTCCCCAGGGGCATAACTTATACCCCCATGTGAATGTGATTGACCCTAGGGGCATAACTTATCCCCCCCAGATGAATGTGATTATCTCCCTAGGGGCATAACTTTTACCCCCCAGGTGAATGTGACTGTCCCTAGGGCATAACTTTTACCCCCCATGTGAATGTGACTGTCCCCAGGGGCATAACTTATACCCCCAGGTGAATGTGACTGTCCCTAGAGGCATAACTTATAACCCCAGGGGAATGTGACTGTCCCTAGGGGCACAACTTATACCCCCAGGTGAATGTGACTGTCCATAGGGGCATAACTTATACCCCTTCCCCAGGTGAATGTGACTGTCCGTAGGGGCATAACTTATACCCCCCAGGTGAATGTGACTGTCCCTAGGCACATAACATATACCCCCAGGTGAATGTGACCGTCCCTAGGGGCATAACTTATACCCCCCATGTGAATGTGACTGTCCCTAGGGGCATAACTTATACCCCCAGGTGAATATGACTGTCCCTAGGGGCATTACTTATACCCCCAGGTGAATGTGACTGTCCCTAGGGGCATAACTTATACCCCCCAGGTGAATATGACTGTCCCAAGGGGCATAACTTATACCCCCAGGTGAATGTGACTGTCCCTAGAGGAATAACTTATACCCCCAGGGGAATGTGACTGTCCCTAGGGGCATAGCTTATACCCCCAGGTGAATGTCCCTAGGGGCATAGCTTATACCCCCAGGTGAATGTGACCGTCCCTAGGGGCATAATTTATACCCCTCAGGTGAATGTGACTGTCCCTAGGGGCATAACGTATACCCAGGTGAATGTGACTGTCCCTAGGGACATAACTTATACCCCCAGGTGAGTGTGACTGTCCCTAGGGGCATAACTTATACCCCCAGGTGAATATGACTGTCCCTAGGGGCATAACTTATACCCCCAGGTGAATGTGACTGTCCCTAGGGACATAACTTATGCCCCCCAGGTGAATGTGACTGTTGCTAGGGGCATAACGTATACCCCCAGGTGAATATGACTCCCTAGGGGCATAACTTATACCCCCAGGTGAATGTGACTGTCCCTAGGGGCATAATTTATACCCCCCAGGTGAATGTGACTGTCCCTAGGGGCATAACTTATACCCCCAGGTGAATGCGACTGTCCCTAGGGGCATAACTTATACCCCCAGGTGAATGTGACCGTCCCTAGGGGCATAATTTATACCTCCCAGGTGAATGTGACTGTCCCTAGTGGCATAACTTATACCCCAGGTGAATGTGACTGTCCCTAGGGACATAACTTATACCCCCCAGGTGAATGTGACTGTCCGTAGGGGCATAACTTATACCCCCCAGGTGAATGTGACTGTCCCTAGGGGCATAACTTATACTCCCAGGTGAATGTGACTGTCCCTAGGGGCATAACTTATACCCCCCAGATGAATATGACTGTCCATAGGGGCATAACTTATACCCCCAGGTGAATGTGAATGTCCCTTGAGGCATAACTTATAACCCCAGGGGAATGTGACTGTCCCTAGGGGCACAACTTATACCCCCAGGTGAATGTGACTGTCCATAGGGGCATAACTTATACCCCTTCCCACAGGTGAATGTGACTGTCCGTAGGGGCATAACTTATACCCCCCAGGTGAATGTGACTGTCCCTAGGCACATAACATATACCCCCAGGTGAATGTGACTGTCCCTAGGGGCATAACTTATACCCCCCATGTGAATGTGACTGTCCCTAGGGGCATAACTTATACCCCCAGGTGAATATGACTGTCCCTAGGGGCATTAGTTATACCCCCAGGTGAATGTGACTGTCCCTAGGGGCATAACTTATACCCCCCAGGTGAATGTGACTGTCCCTAGGGGCATAACTTGTACCCCCAGGTGAATGTGACTGTCCCTAAAGGAATAACTTATACCCCCAGGGGAATGTGACTGTCCCTAGGGGCATAGCTTATACCCCCAGGTGAATGTCCCTAGGGGCATAACTTATACCCCAGGTGAATGTGACCGTCCCTAGGGGCATAATTTATACCCCTCAGGTGAATGTGACTGTCCCTAGGGGCATAACGTATACCCCAGGTGAATGTGACTGTCCCTAGGGACATAACTTATACCCCCAGGTGAGTGTGACTGTCCCTAGGGGCATAACTTATATCCCCCAGGTGAATATGACTGTCCCTAGGGGCATAACTTATACCCCCAGGTGAATGTGACTGTCCCTAGGGACATAACTTATGCCCCCCAGGTGAATGTGACTGTTGCTAGGGGCATAACTTATACCCCCAGGTGAATATGACTGTCCCTAGGGGCATAACTTATACCCCCAGGTGAATGTGACCGTCCCTAGGGGCATAATGTATACCTCCCAGGTGAATGTGACTGTCCCTAGGGGCATAACTTATACCCCAGGTGAATGTGACTGTCCCTAGGGACATAACTTATACCCCCAGGTGAATGTGACTGTCCCTAGGGGCATAACTTGTACCCCCCAGGTGAATATGACTGTCCCTAGGGGTATAACTTATACCCCCAGGTGAGTGTGACTGTCCCTAGGGGCATAACTTATACCCCCAGGTGAATGTGACTGTCCCTAGGGGCATAATTTATACCCCCCAGGTGAATGTGACCGTCCCTAGGGGCATAACTTATACCCCCAGGTGAATGTGACTGTCCCTAGGGGCATAACTTATACCCCCAGGTGAATGTGATCGTCCCTAGGGGCATAATTTATACCTCCCAGGTGAATGTGACTGTCCCTAGGGGCATAACTTATACCCCAGGTGAATGAGACTGTTGCTAGGGGCATAACTTATACCCCCAGGTGAATATAGCTGTCCCTAGGGGCATAACTTATACCCCCAGGTGAATGTGACTGTCCCTAAGGGCATAATTTATACCCCCCATGTGAATGTGATTGTCCCTAGGGGCATAACTTATACCCCCAGGTGAATGCGACTGTCCCTAGGGGCATAACTTATACCCCCCAGGTGAATGTGACTGTCCATAGGGGCATAACTTATACCCCCAGGTAAATATGACTGTCCCTAGGGGCATAACTTATACCCCAGGTGAATGTGACTGTCCCTAGGGGCATAACTTATACCCCCAGGTGAATGTGACTGTCCCTAGGTGCATAACTTATGCCCCCCAGGTAAATGTGACTGTCCCTAGGGGCATAACTTATACCCCCAAGGTGAATGTGACTGTCCCTAGGGTTCAGATTAGTGCTAACTTCATGATTTTTTCCACTCCATGTATTGAACAGTTAGAAATGTAGTTAAATATAGATAGTTATATAGAGTAATTCACAAAAGCTAACCCACAAGGTGACTACATCTGATGTACAGAAAAATACAAACTTAAATCATTAACAAAAAGGGGTATGAACATATATAAACAGGAGGAAAAGTACCATTTTAAACTTCTATTATAATGAAGGTAAAATAAATGTCAAATTGAGAGTGAAATTTATCTGTACTTAAACCGGGACCGTGGCTATAAATACAAATGTAGCTGTGGGCAGACCAAACATTCAGATTGTATATTATTTTGACCACGGTTATCTCGAGGAGGAAAAAATAATAATAGAGTTTCACAGTTACTTTTGGAGCAAAATATTTGACAGGCATGGTCACTAGTGTTCCTCCCTACGAAACGTTCAGTTTTATTAAAAATACTATTCATCATCAGTCTAAAAACTACAAAAATCTCTTCGAAAATTCTAATTTCTGAAGTATATGACCTTTATAATATATCGTTGGTCATGTGACATAGTTTCATAAATATCTGTTCATATCAACGGGGATTTATGATAAGCTCCGCCCACAAATTTTGTCGGTAGGCACTACCGCAGATGCCACTTTAAGTACTAATCTTTATGTTTTATAATTGTTTATGTTTATGTCAGTGTTTTCTTTAAGAAAATCATAAAATATATTATTAAACAGGGGCCTCGGTGGCAGAATGGTTAATGTTGATGACATCCGACCACAAGCTCATCACCATCTACATGGGTTCCCGCCCCCTATATCCATTTCAAGTGGTAAGGACTCCAGACACCCAGCCATAACCGGGTGTGGGGAGGGGATCATCTGTTAGTAAGTTATAACTATCTCGTCTTGCCCGCTTCCCCCCCCCCCCCCCCCCCCCCCCCCCCCCAAAGAAAGACTGGTAGTCCTGATATACTAATAGCTGAACAGTTTTAGAAAGTGAAGATAAACATAAATAACCCTAACCTAATAAACATGTAAATAACAGTGTAATTTGTTTATTAAACATGTTCAGCAGATTCTACTTACCTAAAACAGGTAATGTTATTCTTGTATATAGGAAAACTTGATTAAACTCAAATATTATTATGGATCCACCCACTGCGAGTTCATCAGTTTGATGATAGCATTTTCAAGATACTTTTTGTAGGAATCAACTAAACATATATCATTGTGTAATATATATTATAAAGATCCTTAGTTCATGTTGCTTGATCTTTAGTTTTCTTTGCAATGTTTTGTAGATCGTTGTTTGACCCTTTACCCCTGATTACCCCTTTCAAACTTTTCTAAATATTCCCTCGAATTCACATGCTGAAAATTTGTGTGTGAATGCTCCACGAAAGTCAGTATTTAAGGATAAAAAAGCAAACAAGTGTTCGTCTTCTATGCATAAGAAATATGTTGTTGTACGTGCAGACAAGGCTTCAAATGACATTGTTTTTGTATGTAAGAAATATTACATTTGATGCTTAATCAAAGAACATTGGTAATTCTATTTATATAAATAACAATTTTGAGAGAAGACATTGCAAAATCACAAATCATTCATTTTTGTTTTTTAACAACAATATATTTTTATTCAAAATGCTTGTTACATTCTTACTTCAAAAGCCCAAGCTACTTATGAAGTATTTCATATTAATATTTTCTTATATAATTAAAATACTTTCAAATAATATAATATAACTGATGAGTATCAGACATTAATTAAATATACCTATACATACGCACCTACATCTACATACATACATCTATGCATATACACACATACATCTGCATGCATACATATACATATATACAATGCATACATATTTACATTTCAATATTTTCCCTTATTTTTGCTAACAGTTTACTATTTTGGAGTTTTTGCACCTGGCTTATTCTCGTAATATATTCTCTCACAAATAAAGAATATATGTTTACTTGTTTGGTCTTTTGTTCAGATACATAATATGCTTTGTATATAGAAAATCCTAAAATTGCTAAAAAATAGTTGAAATCAAAATAATCTTTATCAAATATCTTATACCCAAAAACAATATGTTTTAATGTGACAAAATTTTCTATATTAGATTTTTTCAATATTTGTTGTATTTTCACCCAAAATTCTTTGAGATAGGGACAAGACATAAAGTAATGTAGATAGTCTTCATCTTGACCACAGAAATTACATTGGCTATTAATAGCAATTCTCCATTTCATTAATAGTTTCTTTGTAGGAATTATATATTGCAATAATTTCCATCTGAATATTTTTAGCTTATTTTCTTCTAAATAATGAAAAATGAAAGAGTAAAGCTGACTCATGTTTGGTTTTTCATTTATAGACAAGTACCTTAACCATGTATTTATACCTATTGGTTTCAAAAATTTTATCTTAATATATTCATTATAAAAATATTTGTTGGACAGTTGTGACGGATCTATACATTTTCCATTTACTATAAACTTATCTTTTTGAAAATTTACAACACTTTTAATAGAGTTTTGAGCCCGTAATGTATGATACCATTCATTAGGTATCGCTTTTTGTAGGCAGATAAATTCAGATATCCAATTATTCTTGTATTTTAATTTATCTAAAATTAAATTCTGACTTATTTCCCCGTTTTCATTTAAAATATCATTGATATAAATTAAATCACTATTTATCCAATTATCAAACATTAAACTTTTATTTTTAAACAATATAAATTTATTTCCCCATATAAACTGTTTTCTAATCTCTGCAAAATGTGATAGCGTTTTTGTTTGACCCCCACCCATTTTTATCCAGGTTTGCAATATTTCTTTATAAAAATCAGGAATATATCTTAAATAATCTTTAATTTTTTTGTATTCGATATTCATTGAAAATATCAACCAATTCTTACCAAATTGTCTAAAGTATTTATATGGTATCAATTTCCAATTGTCCATTTCTCCACTAACAAATCTACTTACCCATGATGCTCTCAGTGATGCAAAGTAACTTCCTATGTCTATCATATTTAAACCCCCCATTTCAAAATTACCTATCATAGTTTTTCTTTTAACTTTGTCTGGTTTACCATCCCATATGAATTTGAAACATTTACTTTCAATTTCTTTTCTATATTCAAATCATTCATGTCACCAGTGAATATTATGATAAATGAGGAATATGATGACTTACCATCTTTTTATTGGATACAAAAACTTCACAAGAATCTATATTATTATTATTATTATTATTATTATTACAATTCTTCTATAGCGCTTAATCTAAAACAATATTACTCTTAAGCGCTTTATACAGTGCATAAAATACAATATACATGTACAATAAAACATATATCAAGAATTGACACAATGAGATAAAAATTTCAAATTGAAAAACTAGTCCAAATCAAAAAGTATATATACAACATATAGAGTTCTAAAATACGTAGGAATTAAAATAAAATAAAATAAAATAAAATAAAAGAAAAGGGAAAGAGAAATTGAACTTAGATATTTTTAAGAACAAAATATGATAGACTAGATTAAAGTTAAAAAAAATTTACTGACACAATTTAGGCAAAATTATAGCTTTATCACAGAATAATGAACTAATAGATATTATTACGAACAAAATATGATAGACTTTAGGTTAAAGTTTAGCAGAACTAATACTATATTAATAACTGCCGCTACTTAGACAAAGAATTATATATATGGTATACATTAAGTACAAGAGTAGGACTAAGCGTTCTTGACAACAATGTTGCTCACGGAGTTATGCGAGGGCTAGCTTTTTACTCACTTGTCAAAAACAGGTGCATGACCGCATTTTTTAAAACTAAGTTATGTTCTAATTCCTTTCACTCAAACGAGAAATACAATATTTATCAAATAAACAACAGAAACTCTCACATGGGAGGTGCCACTTTTATTCACAGAGTACTCGGCTTTATTACTTTTAGATTGTAAAACTAAACATAATATCAGCAAGAAAATGTTTTAGTTTTTCTTGTGTAACTTCCTATCCAACGTTAACATGTCAACTGTATTTCTGCACCACTTAGCACAACACATCTGCAAATATATAATAATATTAGATTCGCAAATACTTCCAACAACTGGGGAAATTTTGTACATTTCCTAGTGGCGAATTCAAAAGGGGGAGGCATAAGAGTTATGTAAATAGAGCATTGTGGTTGGAGGAAACAAAACCTACTTGTGGTTTACAGTGCATTGGTTTTCTCATTTGGCAATTGTATTTTGCACCGTGCTATTCATCTAATTTATACGTGCTTGACATTGATGATAGTAATCGTCAAATCACAAGACTTGTTGGTGACCTAGGAGGTCCCATGAACTCTCATCTATTTTTTTGCCCCACTCTTACTTAAAAACCTGGACCCGCCCCTGCAAACAAGTAATATATTTTTCTTCAAATAGTACTTTTCAGTTCTATACATGTGTTAGGTACATGAAGATAAAGGGGGATACGTTTTTCACTTTTATTAGACTCCCATTTTTATAATTAATCGTCGATTAATGGAAGAATCATTTGTGCAGTAAAATATAATTATGCATATTGTACATATCGTCATTACAAAATATTCTGTTTGTCCTTATCTACCTTAGGATGTTGAAATGGCGGGAAAGAACTGGTATCTGTATCAGACTCTCTTTAACCAGTAACAGCAATATTCATAGGAACATTTTCATAAGGGGTAATCAGAATCCGTATATCGAAGAACAGACAACACAATGGTTAAAAGAAAAAGTACAAAAGGACAAACAACGATCTACAAAACATACACATAGAATTAAAGATCGAGTAATTATTACACGAACCTCACTAAAAACAGGGGGTGAACTCAGGTGCCCTGGAAAGGTGAGTAGTACATGCTCCACTTGTGGCACTCGTCGTATTATTCTAGTTACAAACCCGGTAATATGTCATAATTATATTACAGAAAAAAGGTTGTAAAACATTAATTGGAAATGTGAAATGCATTTATATTATGAGAATATGTGTGTAGCTGTATTTGTTAAACATTTTTTATTGCTGAAAATGACAATTTTCTGGAACAAAACTTTCAAAGAGCATTTTTTATGTTTATGAGCATTTTCAGGATAAGAGTCTAACAGTCGGACCCAAATTATCATCTATATTGGGTTGTCTTGAATAGTTTTATAATCACAGATGGGTAGTTCAACTTTACTTCTTTACTTACTTAATGAGCCCGCTCGAGGCACACCAAAGACGATAAAATTGGTATATGCTGCTTCTCCCCTAAGCACGCTGCATTAAGAAGTAAGAGCAAAGACTGGTTGGCACGAATTAGGATAATGTGTCCGAGTGGAGCGACATGTTAACATGCGGACTGATGTTATAAACATTCAATTTATCTTACAAGTGTGTTGATCTAGTACAAAGCAGACATCATCATCATTTCTCGCCATGATATATATCGTAAAAGTTGCTCATTTGGCATTATTAACAACAACTACTCGCTCCATTATCTAATGGAGGAAAATATCAATTAAACCACTTACCTTAATCATGTTCGATAAACACTCTCGTTATCCTTTGTATCTTTTTCGTGTTTATTGTGCTGTCATGTAAATTAAAAATAAAAGAAATTGGTACAATAAGGCCCCAGTATCTGTGAACGCTGGGAAAAAAAGATTAAAAAAAAGAGAGATTTCCGTAAGAGCTATTGATTGAAATGCAAGTATAAATGGCACGAACCATCACTTTAATACACAAATCCAAGCTTACACAAATTAAGACCCTATAGCTAGGGCTTGTGATGTCCAAAATACTGCTAATGTTGCATTAGAATAAATATTAAAATAGACACAGGAATGGAAATGTAATTGCAATGTGCATGACTTATGAAGATTCTATTTGGCAAAAATGAAGGCAACAGGGTGTATGGGGTCCAAAGTTTAACATAGGATGTAATTGACAAACCTAAAACTAGAGGCTCACTGGAGCCTGTAATCGCTCACCTGGTTTTCAATTTGACTTCTCAAAGTTTATAGAACATAGGGGTGTCACACATAATTTTAGAAGTGGGCCAACTAAAGATCATTTCAGCTTAAGTTTCTGAGCAGAACGCCGTCTTGAATGGAGGACAGGAACGTCTGACACAATGTTGAAAGGGGACCACCCAAGGACCATCCCAGCCAAATATGGTTTAATTTAGTTCAGTGGTTTAAAAAGAGAAGATTTACATGTGATATGTTTTATCACAATATGCCTAATTTGGATAATCTGGTTAAAGCGATGGAAAGGAATAATTTCTAAAAAAAAAAGCCGAATATATGTTGAGCTACTCATTGCCATGTAGCTGTGGTTAACAGTTAATTGTTAATTATGTTAATTAATAATAAAGCAGCAATGGACATTAGAAGACATTTATATTTTTAGTAACAGCCACCTTGAATGGAGGGCGGGTAGTCAGACACAATTTTGAAAGGAACCAACCTCCGGACCATCCCTGCCAGGTTTGGTTTGATTTGGTTCAGTGGTTTCAGAGTAGAATATTTAAATGTGGAGGTTTACGATGGATGCCTTAAGCAAGCTTAAAAGCTAAAAATTGTCCCCTTTTATGTCAAAAACAGCTTTAGTTACATAATAACACTATATAGTCCTTTTCCTAAGGAATTTATTAAAAAAATTACATAGGTGCTTTCTATCAAAATTTCAATTTATTTGGCCAAATACTTTTAGAGATGATTTTTTAAATTGGCCAATCACAAACAAGATCTGCCTATGGTGACCATACTAATTGTCCGATGGAAATTTTGTACAGGAACTCGCACATATCATTTCTAGATATAATTGCTGTACAGGACCTCTCAAACATCATTCCTACTAAGTAACAATTCATTGTGCCTCCTAGTTTCAGAGGAAAGTATATTTTTTTTTAAATTAGCCAATCAGAAACAAGAATTGCACATGTCGACCATGTTTTTATCAAATCGGGATGAAATGAGGAAATCATATAGAGGGCTCTTGCATAGACGCTTCCTGTAAAATCTCGGTTCATTTGGCCATGTGGTTTCTGAGGAGAAGATTCAAATGTGAAAAATTATCAGACAGACGACGGACGCCAAGTAATGACAAAAATTCACATGGCTTTCGGACGGGTGACATAAAGTCATTTTTTTTCAGTTTCTATATATTTTCCGGTAAATTGTTTCAACTGTTTCGGAGAGAAAGACAATTATTGCATGCAAGTCTTCGCTTGCAATAATCAGGAACAAAATATGCAGATTTTACCATTTGCAATGGGTCCCAGAGAGTTAATATGAAGGGGTAGAGGTCACTACGGAACGCTTGGAATCATCAGAAACCCATAACCAAACGTGCCATAAAATTCAAAACATAAGATAATAGTTTGGTTATTTTTCACTCAAATTCTCCATTGCTCAATTTAAATTGTTTGGAAAACATTAGAAAACCACAATATAATGGTGCATAGACACTTATTTTTCAGTTCATAGAAAGAAAAAATATATGTGGGTAAAATAACGAAATGCAGTATCTAATTACCCAAACTGTGGTCTGTCAAAGGTTGTTTGTAGGTGACTTCATCCTCCAGCTTATCCATTTTTACACTTGGTAACATCTTAATCAAGACATCAGTCTCTGTAAAAGAATTTTTTTCAATATTTAAGGTAATATTCCTTTGATATCTAATTAATATTGCAGTTGCAGTGAGGTCCCAGAGAGTGAATCTGACGAGATAGAGGTCACTGCGGAATGTTTAGAATCATAAAGAACCCATAGCCAAATATGTTGAAATGGGCTTCAACCAAAAATAACTTTTACAATAAAATTCAAAACATTTAGATAATATTTTGCATTTTTTATCTCTCAAATTCTCCCTTTCTCAATTTAAATTGTTTGCAAAACATTAGTAACCCACAATATAACAGTGTATAGACACTTATTTTTCAGTTCATAAAATGAAAACAATATATGCAGGTAAAATATCGAAATGTAGTTTTCCAGTATAATTACCCAAATAATTGTCTGGTGTTGATGGTTGTTCATCCTTCGATTCATCACTTTTTATAAGTGATGACATCTCCATCGCACCACTCCCTGTAGAAAAAAAAGTTTTCATTATTTAAGGTCATATTCCTTTGATACCAAGGTAGTATTCCTCTGATACCAAGGTAATATTCCTTTGATACCAAGGTAGTATTCCTTTGATATCTAGGTAGTATTCCATTGATATCTATGTAGTATTCCTCTGATACCAAGGTAATATTCCTTTGATACCAAGGTAATATTTCTTTGATATCAAGGTAGTATTCCTTTGATGTCTACGTAGTATTCCGTTGATATCTACGTAGTATTCCTTTGATATCTAGGTAGTATTCCTTTGATGTCTAGGTAGTATTCCTTTGACACCAAGGTAGCATTCCATTGATATCTACGTATGATTCCTTTAAGATCTATGTAGTATTCCATTGATATCTAAGTAGTATTCCTTTGATATCTAGGTATTATTTCTTTGATATCTAGGTATTATTTCTTTTATATCTACGTAGTATTCCTTTGACACCAAGGTAGTATTCCTTTAATATCAAGGTATTATTTCTTTATATCTAGGTAGTATTCCTTTGTTATCTAGGTAGTATTCCTTTGTTATCTAGGTAGTATTCCTTTGATATCAAGGTAATATTCCTTTGATATCAAGGCAGTATTCCTAAGATACCAAGATAGTATTCCGTTGATATCTAAGTAGTATTCCTTTGATATCTAGGTAATATTTCTTTGATATCTAGGCAGCATTCCTTTGATATCAAGGTAGTATTCCGTCGGTATAAAGGTAGCATTCCATTGATATCTAAGTAGTATTCCTTTGATATCTAGGTAGTATTTCTTTGATATCTAGGTAGTATTTCTTTGATGTCTAGGTAGTATTCCTTCGGTATCAAGGTAGTATTCCGTCGGTATCAGGGTAGCATTCCATTGATATCTAAGTAGTATTCCTTTGATATCTACCTAGTATTACGTTGATATCTATGTAGTATTCCTTTGATATCTAGGTAGTATTCCATTGATATCTAAGTAGTATTCCTTTAATATCTACCTAGTATTACATTGATATCTATGTAGTATTCCTTTGATATCTAGGTAGTATTCCTTTGCTGTCTAGGTAGTATTCCTTTGACACCAAGGTAACATTCCATTGATATCTATGTATGATTCCTTTAAGATCTATGTAGTATTCCTTTGACACCAAGGTAGTATTCCTTTGATATCAAGGTAATATTTCTTTGATATCTAGGTAGTATTCCTTTGGTATCTAGGAAGTAGTCCTTTGATACCAAGGTAGTATTCCTTTGATACCAAGGTAGTATTCCTTTGGTATCTAGGTAGTATTCCTATGATAGCAAGGCAGTATTCCTAAGATACCAAGATAGTATTCCTTCGATACCAAGGTAATATTCCTTTAATATCTAGGTAATATTCCTTTGATATCTAGGTAGTATTCCTTTGACACCAAGGCAGTATTCCTTTGATATCTATGTAGTATTCCTCTGACACCAAGGCAGTATTCCTTTGATATCTATGTAGTATTCCTTTGATATCTATGTAGTATTCCTTTGATATCTAGGTAGTATTCCTTTGATATCTAGGTAGTATTCCTTTGAAACCAATGCAGTATTCCTTTGATATCTATGTAGTATTCCTCTGACACCAAGGCAGTATTCCTTTGATATCTATGTAGTATTCCTTTGATATCTAGGTAGTATTCCTTTGATATCTAGGTAGTATTTCTTTGAAACCAATGCAGTATTCCTTTGATATCTATGTAGTATTCCTCTGACACCAAGGCAGTATTCCTTTGATATCTATGTAGTATTCCTTTGATATCTAGGTAGTATTCCTTTGATATCTATGTAGTATTCCTTTGATATCTATGTAGTATTCCTTTGATATCTAGGTAGTACTCCTTTGATACCAAGATAGTATTCCTTTGATATCTAGGTAGTATTCCTTTGATACCAAGGTAGTATTCCTTTGTTTTAAACATATTTTATTCACAACTAAATGAATAGGATTGAGCAACAGGCTATGCCTATACAAGCTCTCTCCTTTTACATGTACAAGGCATATATTCAGTATATATAACAATTATATCAATAATATAAGATAATTATGTTCCTTCAATACATGTAATTGTGAACACCATTAATATTTCATATATAATAAATTTACGAGTGAAGTGAAATTTGTAGACTTTCTAAAAATTTTAAATAGTTAAACATACAAGAAGTTAAAGAAAAATAAAATAACACAAAATAAATGTATAATGGGAGGAGTGCAATTGAAAAAAGAAGCATCTTAAATGAAACGATGAGTGTCAATTATGAACTTGTGTACAGCTTGAAATATTTCTGTATTTAGATCATATGAAAATGATCTATTTCCATGTAAAAATAAATCTATATTAATGTCAATATTATTATTATTTGGTATTAATGTCTGTATGGAATCTAATAAGATAAATCTTAAGTTATTAAATTTAGGACAGATAAGCAAAAAAATGGTTGTTATCTTCTAATGGACCACTACAGTTTGGACAGTTAGTATTATCAGATAAAATATCATTAAATAAATGTGCCTTCAGGTTACTAGCCTCATTTCTTAATTGACAATGAATTATATTAAACTTCCTCATTCCCAAATTATAATGAGCATTGGTGTCCCAAGTTTTATAGAAGTGTGTCAATCTATTTTTAAAGATATTTAAACTTGGAGATTCAGTAATAGTGAGGGGCAAAATATTCCATAGACTTATAGTGAAAGGGATAAAACTATCATAAAAAGAACTTGTTCTGGAAAATGGTGAATGGAATGTATTATTTTCATTTCTTAAGTTATATCCTGATTGTCTAGGTATATATGGTTAAACCAACTCATAAAGGTATGCAGGTGTATTAAGTATTTTTATAAAATAATAAAATATCGAAATGTAGTTTTCCAGTATAATTACCCAAATAATTGTCTGTTATTGATGGTTGTCCAACCTCCGACTCATCACCTTTTATATCTGATGACATCTCCATCGCAACACTCCCTGTAGAAAAAAAGTTTTCATTATTTAAGGTCATATTCCTTTGATACCAAGGTAGTATTCCTTTGATACCAAGGTAATATTCCTTTGGTATCAAAGGAGTTATGTTTTATTTCTAAAAAAATATTCTGATTCCCAATGTTGCTGAAAAAAATATTCTGATTTTGGTGGAGGAAAAAAATAATAATCTGATTCAGAGTTTTTGTCATATAATCTAATGTTAAATTCTGGAAAAAAATTACGCGTTTTGCGCGACAAAAATAAATAAATATTCTAACTCTTTGTTGTCCCAAAAAATTTTCTGAACGAAACAAAAAACCATAACCCTCCCCTGCAAGTTAAATGGTCGGTCCCTGAAAAATAGATCAAATTATAATTTAGAAATGCAAAAGAAATATATTTCAATGAAAAATTCCCAATTCTTTAATTATTTACTCTATGCAAAATCGAAATAAACTTGAAATAAAATTCTAATAAAAAAATCTCTTTCTACGAAACTCCCGACGGAAGAGCGGCGTACAGTAGGTAAAATGAACGGAACAGCCATAACAAATCGGCTACAAAATTCATTCAAAATAAAAGACAATAACTTGTACAGATCATCGCATTATTGAAATTTTAGGACTTCGTCCTTCAAACAGGTTGCCTGTCTCATATTATTCCTTTCATAATTCCAGAATATACCTGGAAGCGGTGATATCCGTGTCCTGTCCGTGTTCCCTCATTTTGTTTATTACTCTTTCAAGGAAAACATGTTTTATTAAAAAAAAAGATTCTATAATATTTGTTTCTCATACATATATACATACCTGTTTCTTGTACAGGATCACTATCTTTACTTTTGCTTGTTCCTGTTATTTAAAGAGTCACAACGTATTAAAACAGGCATTTTTCATTTGGGTGGATTACTATTTCATTTTGGTCGAAAAAAATCTTTCACTTGAGCGGAAAATTGTACTTTACTAGAGCGGAAGTAAAGTATATCAAATGGCCGGATTTTACCGGTAATAGCTTTAACTGTATGGTCCCACATGAATTTAAGCAAAATTCGAAAAAAATATTAACTTAATTAAGCTATAAAAATGCAAATGCAATGCACCCATCAAAACAACATCAATACAATGAAACCAATCAAAACAATAATGAACAAACATAAATAATGGACGTAATCTCCTTGTAATAAAGTATTTGACACATACGTAGTATATTCAGGTGTTTCTAAACATTGATCAAATGGCCCATGGATGTTTCACAATTCATCTGGTATTTTAGATATATAAAACATAACTAGTCAAATATATATAAATATAAAAACAACATTTTTATATGCTTGTGTTTAGAGTGGCACCCACAACCGTTATCATATGGCAATACCTATGGAAACAGTGTCCATTACTACTAAGGTTCGAGTCCCATTCATGACTAGGTTTACTGAACAATTCTCGATTCGGTGATTATCTGCATCTTATTTATCAAAATAAGTTTGAAGTACAGATTACTACTGACACAAAAAGTGCTTCTCATCTTGACCTTCACCTTGGGTTTTCTGTGTTTGTGTTCGTTCTGTATTGTAAATCTGTATATATGTCTCTGGATTGTCCATGATTGATTGCTCCTTCGGGTTTCTCTAACGTTTATTTACTCGTTACAACTTCCTAACTTTAGATTTCACATGATACTCTGGTTTCCTCCACCAATAAGACTTACCATTAAGATCATCTTCATGATCTTGAATTAATGTCATTGAATTTCTCTTGGTACTCTGGTTTCCTCCACATCAGTAAGACTTGTCATGAAGATCAATTTCATGGCATTAACTTAAGATCAGTTGCATTCTCTTGGTACACTCCCTCCATCTATAAGATTTACTATGAATATATATCTGAAATATTGTGTCTCTACCATATTTTTTTGTTTTGTTTTGCCTATGTCATGTGACTGATTCATTCTATATTATCATTAGTTATAATATTTAGAGAACAAAACCATGTCTTATGATTCAATTTGATACACACTCTAAATTCAGCATTACCTTCATCATTCGTGTGTGCCGAACCATTTCTACCTGGTCTACATTTCTTGCAACATATACGCATAGGAGCTAAAAATACACACATAGAAATGACTTTAGACGGAACCTACAACTAAAGACGTATCAAAATGAAGGTAGAATTACTAATTGAATTTATTTGAAAAATGGTCTTGATCATTACTTTAGTATAAAGGCTAAAGCATCAAACCAATATTACACATATTTTTTCTTCTTCTTACTTCTACCAAATACTGACCGCTTTCAACAAGTTAAAGATTATGTCAAAGATTACACATGACAATTGAAAAAATACAATTATTAAGTAGAAACATCTTATTTTAAAATTTCTTTAAAAAGAACAATTATTTTAATATAAAAAGAATGGACGAAAACATTATTTTACACACCCATTATTGGATCTTTCCCTTTGTGTTACTTTTCTCGAAAAAAACATATTTACATATTTGTTGATTTTAAATCTATATAAAATGTAAATTTAAAATTGTATGTTGAACATTATTATTCAATATCATGGGCACGTTTTTCGACAGATTGCCGGCATTCCGATGGGTATCACCGTATCAACTATGCGCCACATCTCTTCGACTTGTTCCTTTATTCGTACAAGGCAGACTTCATGCAAGGAATTCTCAAAAACCCACAATAAAAATGCTAACCCGTTCCTTTATTTTAAAGTTCAGCTATATAAATGATATCCTTTCACTAAATAATTCTAAATATGGTGATTTTGTTGATCGTATATATCCCATTGACCTTGAAATAAGAGATACCACAGGTGCAGCTATAGGTCGTCTTCATACCTTGACCTACACATCGAAACTGACAGTGAAGACCGGTTAAGAACGAAACTTTACGACAAAAGAGATGATTTTAATTTTCCCAGTGTGAACATTCCATATATATGTAACAACATTCCAGCAGCACCTGCAGATGAAATATATGTGTGTTGCTCAATCTTTAGTTTTCTGTGTAGTGTTTTGTAGATCATTGTTTGTCCTTTTGTCCATTGGATAGTCTGTTCTTCGATTTACGGCTTCGCATTACTCTCATTACATGGTCAGAATGTGTAGACTAACTTAGATCCTTTACAAGTAACCGTTGCCGATTTTAGAAACCCTGTTTTGGCCCTTTGATTTACTTGCTCCCAAAGACTTTAATTTGTTTTGCTTTCCAATCTTATGACTTAGTTTAAATTTAAGCATATTTTATTTGCCAATTAAATAGACAAAATGGATAAGACACAAGTTAAACAAACTTATGAAGTCTTCTCCAACTTACAATTTGTTACATAAATAAGTAAATAAAAGGCATGCATTACTATATGTAGCGTATAAATGGTAGACCAGAATCAGTATCTAAAAACAAAACAGGAAACGAGTGATCGCTGGCTCTGAATACAAGTAACAAGCTAGCGCGAAATCTATGAGATTTGTTTACAAAGACAATGTTATTTGAAACGTTGCCTGCAAGTACCGTACCGCACCATATTTGTCATATATATGTGTGTTAGGGGTATCGATTTTACCTCAGTTTCTACGATTTACGACTTACTGGATTTTGAGAACAGTTCTGACGGTGTGAGAGTTTTGTTTTTCAATTTATATTAAAAATTAGTTATTACCGCATATACAGGAAATAATCTTTATCAACTTTTTTTTCCAAAACAAAGCACCTAAAACTAAAGACATAAAAATTAGTAAGAAAAGATGTTGATCTAAATAAACACGAGAGATTATTTAACTTTGCACTTTACACAAAGTAAAGGGTCGGTGCATTTAATATGTACACATTAGCGTCTCTATGTTTCTTAGACGGCCTTTGGTATCCAGGATTTCATAGCGAGATGTATTCGATCATCAGGTTCTAGTTGAATCTTGTTTTATCTGAGCCCCAACGACGTGATCGAATCGCACGATACGAATCAAATACAATGTACACATCTCCTACGGGATTTAAATTAATGAGTTCCTTGTGTATGAATGATGATAAACACTTTATAGCGTATCCATTATGTTCTATGCACTTCAGACTATTGACCTATCTAAATATCATCATTTTACCTACATGATTTATTGTTTGTAAACTCGTTCTAGTCCTAATATACCTGAAATACTGTCCACTTGATGTTAAACAACAAACAATCAACAAACCATAAAAAGATGAAAGCAAAAGAATGCATTCATGTTAAAAAGCCAAACTTCAAGAATTTATGAAAATTCGAAAACTATATTATATGGGATATGGTTCGTAGTTTACTTACACGTGTAAAACACTTACATGACCGCATCATTTCACTACGAGGGGGATTTGGGTGCATGAAAATAGTTTAACCCCGCCATCTTATTTTGAAATGCCCATACCAAGCAAGAAAGTGATCGGTGAAGGTTATACAAGTATTGCCTATGTATCTACGATTTTACGATTAGATCTTAGAAATGTTTTGATGGTGTGGTAATTATTGCATATCGCTACTTTTAACAGTTGTTAGTTCGAATACCATGATTACGGTTCGGGTGTAGATTTTCTCGATAAATCTTATGCTATTAAGTTTGTTAGTGAACTCGACCGGTCAGTGGTTTTCTTCGTGAACTGACCACCATGAGATGTCTGCAAAATTGTTAAACAAAATCATCAGCAACGCAATTTGTATGCAATGAATAGCTGGCTTCAATATGTAGAAATAACAGAAAATGCCTACCATTCCGGAGTACCTAAGTTCATCTCCGGTTTATTGTGGGTTTCGTATTGCTCAATCTTTATTTTTCTGTGTAATGTTGTGTAGATCATTGTTTATCTTTTTGTACGTATTCATTTGGCTATTGTATTGCCTGTCCTTCTTCGATTTAAGGTTTCTGATTACCTCTTTGGTATCTTCATACTTTTCTGATATTCATGTAAAATAAGCTCAAAATTGATGCACCACTCATATATGAAATGATCATATATAATACTTCAGCATTAAACCACTTACCACAGAAAACGATAGCTAAGAGGGCAATACATTCAGTTATTACTACCACATAACATCGTACCGTGCATGTAGGCATCCTCTCTATAAGTAAAACAGTAAAATTAATCATATATATTGGAGTCTATGGAAAGATACAAAAGCAAGAGTTTTGACTCAATGCACCACTGGGGGATGAACAGAGAGCAGGACTGATTTGCAAAAAATCTCAATTGATTTTAAAGTCTCAATTAGAAATTAAGTGTAAACAAATTTCTTGTAGATTTCAAACGATTTTTAAGTGTCCATTAACTTTAAAAGAAATATCGTAGCCCCAATTTGTCAGCTTCGGTATTTTGTCTAACAAGAAACATGCAAAGCAATAAGAAGGGTCCTTTGAGGTGAGGTTAGTTTAAACATATTTTTTTGCTATTATTAATTAATAAATATAGTACAATAAGATACATTTCAATATGATACAATACAAATAATTAAAGGGATTCGAAAACAAGCTTAGAAAAACTTATATTAATTCGTTTCCCTGGTATATCTCTTTACAATAATCAAACTGGTCTCGAAGTTTATACAATATCAAATTTTAAGTAATAAAAAAACAATTTTTCTTTTGAATAGATATAAATGTGAAAATTTTCAAATAGATAGAAGAACTAAGTGGTGAAAGAGAAGTGCAGGTGAGGTTACAATGTGTATACCAGGTTAATAAATAAATAATAAGTGGTTAATGCAAGGATCGACATTTCTGTACATCTTATATCAGGACCTAAATTGTGTGTATGTTTGAGAATTGATCGATTTTGATAAATTTAATTTCATTTCCAAAGATTACCAGGAACGGAAAAGTTTCCCTGCTTTCAAAATTAGGTTTCAAAAGATGCTTGCATTATTGATATGGTGTCTAAATAAACGTAAGAGAAAACAGAAGAGGCATAATGGCGATATTATTTAAAACAAAACCGTAAATATTTAGTGTGCACGGCGTGTTTCTGGAATGACTTTCATCAGGTATGCTCAAAGCACAATTTTGGAAAGCCAAATAATTTTAAAGTCTTTGGGAGCAAGAAAACCAAAGTAGACGTTTCTAGATTTTAAAGTTTTTTTTTTGGAGTTTCAGTAAAAAGCTATTTTCGATCATAAAAATATCTATTATAGTGCCTATAAACAGACTACATACAAAACACAGTGCAGGAACAATGAAATACCTACCTGATGTGCCACTGTCAGGAACAGACTCTGTTGTACTTTCCAAACTGACTGATATGTCACTGTCAGGAACAGACTCTGTTGTACTTTCCTCACTGAAATTAAAATATTATGATAAGTAGTATATATATATGTAATACTTAAATAAGTGAATATTTATATTTTTATGTTATTCATCCGTCAACTATTGTCCACAGTTGTATTACCACAACACAATCCAATCGTTAAACAGACAAACCCTATTTTTTTGAGACCATGATTGGTGATGACAAGGTCAGATACATTTTTATTTCCATACATGTATATACTTTTAGTGTGTGGAAACATTTATCCTGCAACCAGTGTTTCCATGGCAACATAAATGGTAGGTGTGCAATATTTTATTATTTTGGTGGTGACATGCATTATTCTCATTGGTCAGGTAAGAAGAGTTTGAAGATACCAAAGAGGTAATCAGAATCTGTGTATCGAAGAACAGACAACACAATGGCCAAAAGAAAAAGTACAAACTAAACAAAAGATCGAGTTACACGAACCCCACTGAAAACAGGGTGTTAACTCAGGTGCTCCGGAAGGGTAAGCAGTTCCTGCTCTACTAGTGGCATCCGTCGTGTTAATCTAGTTAGAAACCCGGTAATAAGTCGTGAATGAGGAAAGGACCGGGAAGTGTTTAAGACAAGTGAAACATATCCGTGGTCATTTGTGACATAGATATTCCATAACGGTCAACCAAGTCATGGTGGCGATCGTAAAATCATTGTTTATTTACATAGCGAACAAATATACATATATATAGAATATGATCATTTTGTTATATTATTTTATCCCCGGTTTAGATATATTTGATAATAATAAAAAGTAGATATCTAATTTCATGCGCACCATCCGATTCTGGAATAACTTTCATCAGATATGCCCAATGTTAAAAGATTCCAAAGCCAAGCAAACTAAAAAATCTTTAGAAGCAAGAAGGTAATTTTGGTACAAATCAAACCAGTTCATGAATAGTATCTTTTACATTTTCAAGGAGGAATACTTATGCAAGGCTACAAACATATTTTTTCATATATGTCTTTAAAACTCGGAATTTGATGACAAATTACCACAGCCATGCATGTAAGAGAAGTAATTTTACATCAGTTTATTGGGATTTTCCTATTCTCATTATTGAGAGGGATCTGTCAACATTTTTGCAACGAAGTTCATTATACCTTCTTTTCATGTGAAAAAAAATCCATCCCTCTTTTTCAAGAAGCCAAAATATTGTTTCCTCTCGCCTTGCTTTCTTGTTCCCTTTTCCTTGAAGCTAGAAAGTCGTTTAATTCCAAAGATGTAAACCATTGTGATAAAGCTGCCTGGCATAAGAAAAGTTTGAAGATACCAAACCAGACAGAAGTAGAGACAAAACAATGGCCAACAGAAAAAAGGGCAAAATGGCAAACACTGTCGATAGGAAGTGGATGCTTACTACATGTGTGACCTGGATATGAACTTACTTGCTCAGTACATTTCGTAATTTACTATGTGAACCTTTTCGGTGAAAATCATTTATATTAAAATGAAAAACAAAAAATATCATACGGTCGAAACAATTCCAAAATCAAATATAATAATCGTAGAAATAGACAAAATCGATACTCCCAACACACATACTCACTTTCCTATTTGAGTACATGTACCTCAATAAAAAGTGGCGGGGCTAAACCAGTTTATTGGGCCCAAACCTGCCCTCTTAGTGGAATCATGTGGCAATGCAAGAAAACATTTAAATATTTATTTTCACTTATTAACCAGGCTGCTATTTAAAAATAAAAAAAATAAAATAATAATGCATCCAATTGTGCTCTTATTGTTCAGTAGGTTTGGTCAGTTGTGTATAATATAACAAATGATTCATGAGACTTTGGGCGAAATGGCAGTTTCTATCACCCCAAAATATTATATGGACCGCATATGGTCTTCGCTGCGGCCCATATAATATTTTGAGGGTGGTAGACCGGTCCATAAACTGCAATATAACCCTCAGTGCTTCTGAAGCTTTCCTTTCATATGGTACCTTGCTATGTAATCTTTGCAGATGTAATTTGTTGTGGAGTACAAGATATCAGAAACACATTCATAATCTGTAAAAATAAAACATCAAATTTAGACAGAAAATGAAGCTGCTATTTAATATGTCCATGTCTCTTTTCTGAACAGTGCAGACTTATTTACAGGATCAACTGTTATACAATTATATCAAGTACAAATGACAATGAGCATATGATTTTGAAAAGATACGGTCCTGTGTATTATATGAGTGTTACAAATACAAAATAAATATTGAATCTAGTAGTTCCTGTTTATTCATCAAAAGAAAAAGCACAAAGAGACAAACAATGATCTAAAAAACATGGGACGAAAGATTAAGCAACACGAACCACACACATTGAAGCCGTGTGTGCTCCGGAAGGGTTAGCAAATTTCTTTGTCAAGTTATTTATAATATGTTGAAAACAAAAATTGCTTCTTAAGATATTTTCAGTCAGAATAATTTATAAGCCACTATATATAGAAAAGTCACGACATATGATGTTGGAAATCCAGGTATTTACACAAAGACACAAAAATGTGGCAGGGTTAAACCGGTTAATGTTCCTGGTGACATTCTGTACCCCTCTCCACATTCGTGTTGTCTATACTATCTATTAACTCAGTAAAGTATATTCATGTACCTGGTGACATTCTGTATCCCGTCTCACATTCTTGTTTTATACAAGTACAGTCTTCAATTGAAGACTGACAAACACATTTATTGGGAGGTTTGATGGAATACTTATAACCTCTACTAGAGTCACAGCGACAAGTTCGATCTTCAGTAGTAGAACCGTTTGAAGCTACTATTTGACCTGTCTTATTACAATGTCCTTTTGTTTCCTTACAGGCACATTGGGTGTCTGACTTGTAATGGCTAGGTTGAAATGTTCCTTCGTGGCAAGCTTCAGTGTTTATAAATCCTGACGATTTGTCTAATATTGTCGCATGGCCTGAAATTATATGCAACTGGTTTATGTATAAATTAAATTTTTTATGGTTTTGCCTGTCGTGACTGGGATTTGTTGTTACTGTTTCATTTAGTTCCTTTAGTAATTGATACATAGTTCAATCAATTCAATTAATGAAATTATTAGGGATATGAAATCTTTTCAAAATAAACCGACCTAATATATACTCATTGATTGGTATTGATAATAAATATGTACTATATAACTGATTTTTCAATATAACCGTTGTCATTATAAGTGGACTTGAATTTAATACATTTATATATGTATTATTCAGCGGAATTGATTAAAGACCCTCTCACAAGACCCTCTTTGTCAAGCACGCAGTTAATGACAAATAAATTGAGATAAAAGAAACAACAGAAACAAGCTTACTCTGTCCTGTTTCTTGACATTTACTTCAAGCTTGACACCAAATATTTCACATCTCATACTCATAAGGTCGAGCTTGCAGTTTGCAATAATATACAATTACTGCACTTGAACGAGATCAATATGAGGAGTTCAATATTGTTGTACTCTGCTCCATAAAACCTCATATTGATCAAGTTCAAGTGTAATAATTGTTTTATTACATACGACTCTATTTTACTCTTAATTTTGAAATTTTATGAAAACTATGAAATTTTTGAAACTTTTTGAAAATTTTATCATTTTGAATTTTTTGAAATAGTATGAAATTTTTGAAATTTTATGAAAATTTAGAATTTTTAAAAAAATAAGAAATTTTCAAATTTGTTAAAAAAAATTGAACTTTAAATTTGTCTTTTTTTTAATTTTATGATTTTCAAATGTTTTGAAAATTTTCAAATTTTATGAAATTTTCTAACATTGATTAGCAAAAAGCAATTTCTGTGCAATAAAAAACCATATTGCACTCTCGTGCCACGTAATTTCATTCATTGATTTTGCACGAGAGTGCAATATGATTATTTATTGCACAGAAATTGCTTTTTGCTAATCAATATGTTAGAAAATGGAATGTCACGTGTATTGCTTCTGGCCAATAGAAAAACAGTAAAATAGAGCCTTATGTAATAATACTTTTTACAACGTCATCGTACTCGGAATACTAAACTATCAAATCAATGGGAGGTTTTTCAACAGGAATTCTGTCAATTTCATGGAGATGACGAAAGTAAATTTTAGTTCAAAATTTATTATTGTTTCGCTATTGTGTCTTACAATGACCTTATATACTATCTAATATCAAATGATGGTTGATGCCATATGCTCTCATTAATATATCTAATATTATACATATGACAACTTCTGTGTCAAGAAGATTAAATACTAGTATATGATGCACAATGATCAAGATTATAGAGTACTTTATAATGGCGCTATTATATATGTGAACATGTATTATGTTACATTAATAGAACATTAGAACAAATGTATATTTAAATCTCATAGTTAATACACTGCAAATGCATATACATGTAAATATATATATATACAATGTATACATGTATTAACTATGTTATATATATGTTACAGTAAATAATTAAGTGTAACCAGTAATTACAGGTAATTACTACACATTTCAGTAAATACTCGTAATAACTGATGGATTTAGGAATTATGTGTAATTCCTAATTTGTCAGTTATTACGAGTAATTACTAAAATAACTTGATGATTTTATGCTTATTTACTGATTGTTAATTTTGAATGTTTGGTAACAAACAAGACTCAACCAACCAATATATGAAATGCAAATAGAATATACTTTTGATGTAAATTACGCTAATTCTAAAATATATGTATTTTAAAAGACATGAATAAGTAAAACATCATCTATTTACATGTAAGATAAGACATAAGGTGTCAATATTAAAAAGTTCATCACTTATTTTGGCACGAGTTACTATTTGCTGCATAACACATTTGATCTCACACATTTACAAGTTTTTCTTGCACAACCCGTTTTATAACTGCATTTAACAAAGCCTTGCCCGTCTCCTGTTGATTGTAAGCGGGATGTCTCACGGACGCTAATTTCATTGTTCGAATCGTCCTCTGCTTCAGACAAACCATGAAAAGTGGACGGCATGAATTACTTCCTCGAAAAAGTTGAATTTATTAGTCCATGTCTGGTTCCCAGCTTATATTGTTCGGTGTCTGAACTAAAATGTTTTATTAGTCATATAATATCGCACGAATCACCACGTCTTCTGTCGATGCTAGGTATTGGTATGATGACATTTTATCCCGGATATCAATTGGTCGTAAAATCTTATTGCTTCTGGAAACCATCCTTTCTGCCTGTTTTGATTTATTTCATTATCAATATTAGCTGAAGTATTATGATAGTATTTTTGTCTGAGAATGAGATTTTCTTTCAGTTCAACTTTAATATTCTAATTAATATCGTTGTTTGACATAATATATGCTGGTATTATATTTTATTTGTTATAAATTGTCCATTTGGCGACATATCCAAGTATATTTCCCAAGATTACCCCATTTTCTGTACACTTATCGTAACCTAAAATCTTTTCGTCAAATGTTACATTATCTTCCTTTCTTTTAAATAATTTTTCAATCTTAAGCTCAAAGATAAAATCTTGAGTTGGCTGTTCATTTGGAAGATACTTTTGTTTACATGTATTGTCCGAAGCGTACGTTAAAACAGCGAATGTTCTCTTTACTGAAGTAAATTTTAATAGATGAGATCAATTATCAATTCAATTTGTTTTCAGAGTTAAATTAATAAAATTTTGCCAAGAATTGATTATCTTCTTTTAAAGGCATTCCAACCGGAAAAATAAAGGTGGAGCTTAGACCATGCACTATCACATCTAGTTCGTTGATTATTGCACAGCTCTTTGAGAGTAACAATTGAACAGCCCAAATTTAAAGTGTACAATATCTCATATCTGTGTGTATTATTTCATAGTTTTTAGCTGTTGCTTACATTCTGGCATAAAAACCACAAAAAGATCAAACGAAAAGAATCCATTCATGTTACAATGGATGCTTAGAACATTGTTTACAATATGCAAGGATCAGTCAGCAAATAAGCGTAAAACTGTAATTTTTTACAAGTAATTACTTAATTCCTGAACAATTTTAGTAAATACATGTAATTACTAAGACAGTTATGGAATACACATATTTACTGTTTTTCAGATTTATCCTGTAATTACTGGTTACACTTATTTACTGTAACATATATATAACCTCTGGGTTTTGTTGATTAAATTTTAAACCTGAATATATTTTAAAAATAATTCTAATATTTCAAAAAGATGTCTAGCAGACTTAACATCAATGAAACAAACAGTCATGTCATCGACAATTGTTCTTCTCCATTAAGAAACATATGCTATTAATTACATGTACAATGTACAACCGACAGTTGTTCTTTTCTTTACCAAAACATTCACTTAATTACATGTACTTATCAACATTTGTTCTTCTCTATACAGAAACATTCACTTAATTATATGTACTTATCAACATTTCTTCTTCCCTACACAGAAACATTCACTTAATTACATGTACTTATCAACATTTCTTCTTCCCTATACAGAAACATTCACTTAATGACATGTACCTATCAACATTTGTTGTTCTCTGTACAGAAACATTCACTTAATTACATGTACTTATCAACATTTGTTCTTCTCTGTACAGAAACATTCACTTAATTACATGTACTTATCAACATTTGTTCTTCTCTATACAGAAACATTCACTTAGTTACATGTACTTATCAACATTTGTTGTTCTCTGTACAGAAACATTCACTTAGTTACATGTACTTATCAACATTTGTTCTTCTCTATACAGAAACATTCACTTAATTACATGTACCAATCAACAGTTGTTCTTCTCTGTACAGAAACATTCACTTAATTGCATGTACTTATCAACATTTGTTCTTCTCTGTACAGAAACATTCACTTAATCACATGTACTTATCAACATTTGTTCTTCTCTGTACAGAAACATTCACTTAGTTACATGTACTTATCAACATTTGTTCTTCTCTATACAGAAACATTCACTTAATTACATGTACTTATCAATAGTTGTTCTTCTCTGTACAGAAACATTCACTTAATCACATGTACTTATCAACATTTGTTCTTCTCTACAGAAACATTCACTGAATTACATGTACTTATCAACATTTGTTCTTCTCTGTACAGAAACATTCACTTACTTACATGTACTTATCAACATTTGTTCTTCTCTGTACAGAAAAATTCACTTACTTACATGTACTTATCAATATTTGTTCTTCTCTGTACAAAAACATTCACTTAATTACATGTACTTATCAATATTTCTTCTTCCCTATACAGAAACATTCACTTACTTACATGTACTTATCAACATTTGTTCTTCTCTGTACAGAAACATTCACTTAGTTACATGTACTTATCAACATTTGTTCTTCCCTATACAGAAACATTCACTTAGTTACATGTACTTATCAACATTTCTTCTTCCCTATACAGAAACATTCACTTACTTACATGTACTTATCAACATTTGTTCTTCTCTGTACAGAAACATTCACTTACTTACATGTACTTATCAACATTTGTTCTTCTCTGTACAGAAACATTCACTGAATTACATGTACTTATCAACATTTGTTCTTCTCTGTACAGAAACATTCACTTAGCTACATGTACTTATCAACATTTGTTCTTCTCTGTACAGAAACATTCACTTAATTACATGTACCTATCAACATTTGTTGTTCTCTGTACAGAAACATTCACTTAATTACATGTACTTATCAACATTTGTTCTTCTCTGTACAGGAACATTCACTTAGTTACATGTACTTATCAATAGTTGTTCTTCTCTGTACAGAAACATTCACTTAATCACATGTACTTATCAACATTTGTTCTTCTCTACAGAAACATTCACTGAATTACATGTACTTATCAACATTTGTTCTTCCCTATACAGAAACATTCACTTAGTTACATGTACTTATCAACATTTCTTCTTCCCTATACAGAAACATTCACTTACTTACATGTACTTATCAACATTTGTTCTTCTCTGTACAGAAACATTCACTTACTTACATGTACTTATCAACATTTCTTCTTCCCTATACAGAAACATTCACTTAGCTACATGTACTTATCACCATTTGTTCTTCTCTGCACAGAAACATTCACTTAGCTACATGTACTTATCAACATTTGTTGTTTTCTGTACAGAAACATTCACTTAGTTACATGTACTTATCAACATTTGTTCTTCTCTGTACAGAAACATTCACTTAATTACATGTACTTATCAACATTTCTTCTTCCCTATGCAGAAACATTCACTTAGCTACATGTACTTATCAACATTTGTTCTTCTCTGTACAGAAACATTCACTTAGCTACATGTACTTTTCAACATTTGTTCTTCTCTGTACAGAAACATTCACTTAGTTACATGTACTTATCAACATTTGTTCTTCTCTGTACAGAAACATTCACTTAGTTACATGTACTTATCAACAGTTGTTCTTCTCTGTACAGGAACATTCACTTACTTACATGTACTTATCAACATTTGTTTTTCTCTGTACAGAAACATTCACTTAATTACATGTACTTATCAACGTTTCTTCTTCCCTATACAGAAACATTCACTTACTTACATGTACTTATCAACATTTGTTCTTCTCTGTACAGAAACATTCACTTAGTTACATGTACTTATCAACATTTTTTCTTCCCTATACAGAAACATTCACTTAGTTACATGTATTTATCAACATTTCTTCTTCCCTATACAGAAACATTCACTTACTTACATGTACTTATCAACATTTGTTCTTCTCTGTACAGGAACATTCACTTACTTACATGTACTTATCAACATTTGTTTTTCTCTGTACAGAAACATTCACTTAATTACATGTACTTATCAACGTTTCTTCTTCCCTATACAGAAACATTCACTTACTTACATGTACTTATCAACATTTGTTCTTCTCTGTACAGAAACATTCACTTAGTTACATGTACTTATCAACATTTTTTCTTCCCTATACAGAAACATTCACTTAGTTACATGTATTTATCAACATTTCTTCTTCCCTATACAGAAACATTCACTTACTTACATGTACTTATCAACATTTGTTCTTCTCTGTACAGAAACATTCACTTAGTTACATGTACTTATCAATATTTGTTCTTCTCTGTACAGAAACATTCACTTAATTACATGTACTTATCAATATTTGTTGTTCACTGTACAGAAACATTCACTTAGTTACATGTACTTATCAACATTTGTTCTTCTCTGTACAGAAACATTCACTGAATTACATGTACTTATCAACATTTATTCTTCTCTATACAGAAACATTCACTTAATTACATGTACTTATCAACATTTGTTCTTCTCTGTACAGAAACATTCACTTAGTTACATGTACTTATCAACATTTATTCTTCTCTATACAGAAACATTCACTTAATTACATGTACTTATCAACATTTATTCTTCTCTGTACAGAAACATTCACTGAATTACATGTACTTATCAACATTTATTCTTCCCTATACAGAAACATTCACTTAGTTACATGTACTTATCAACATTTGTTCTTCTCTATACAGAAACATTCACTTAATTACATGTACTTATCAACATTTTTTCTTCCCTATACAGAAACATTCACTTAGTTACATGTATTTATCAACATTTCTTCTTCCCTATACAGAAACATTCACTTACTTACATGTACTTATCAACATTTGTTCTTCTCTGTACAGAAACATTCACTTAGTTACATGTACTTATCAATATTTGTTCTTCTCTGTACAGAAACATTCACTTAATTACATGTACTTATCAATATTTGTTGTTCACTGTACAGAAACATTCACTTAGTTACATGTACTTATCAACATTTGTTCTTCTCTGTACAGAAACATTCACTGAATTACATGTACTTATCAACATTTATTCTTCTCTATACAGAAACATTCACTTAATTACATGTACTTATCAACATTTGTTCTTCTCTGTACAGAAACATTCACTTAGTTACATGTACTTATCAACATTTATTCTTCTCTATACAGAAACATTCACTTAATTACATGTACTTATCAACATTTATTCTTCTCTGTACAGAAACATTCACTGAATTACATGTACTTATCAACATTTATTCTTCCCTATACAGAAACATTCACTTAGTTACATGTACTTATCAACATTTGTTCTTCTCTGTGCAGATACATTCACTTAATTATATGTACTTATCAACATTTGTTCTTCTCTATGCAGATACATTAAATTGAGCTTAGTTGATGTATTTTACCTGGAGGAACCAGTTGAGGTTCAAGACATCTTTCAGCGTATTTGTTAATTTCTGGATCCCACACAATATGATATGTTTTGTTTTTTGAACATGTACCGGTATGGTTAAGAGATCTCTGTTTGATTTCTGATGGTGTAGGACAGGTGGACACATAACAGTATGATAAGATAGGACTCATACCAACAGGTACCACGTAATAAAATACCTAAAACCACATAAAATAATCATTATCCTGTTTACCATATGAAATGACAAATATTACTAGTTTGTCAAAACTGTATTGGTATTTATGATACCAGTTTAATTCCTTAAATTAGGAGATAACTGTATTGTATAACTGTCGAAAATTGAGTTTAATGGCGACCCGATAGCGGACCCAGTAAACGGATATTTGAGACCATTAAATCGACAATTGATGTCGTGAAATTTTCAAATACAATACAGTTATCTCCATTCTAATGTAATCATGTGTATAGATGTGTATTGCCACATTATTGACAAGATTACGTAAGCGGTAATCAGATAATATTCTAAAAATATATCGTGCTATTTCAACCGTGGAAATAATACCGTGAAAATTACACCATTAAATCGACAATTAATGCCGTGAAATTTTCAAATACAATACAGTTATATCCATTCTAATGTATTCATGTGCATTGCCACATTATTGACAAGAAGACGTGAGCGGTAATCGTCTAAAATGAAAAAAATAGCTCATGACATTTCAACCGTGGAATTGATACCTTGAAAATTACAGCATTGTCCAATCACAAACCAGGAATATTAAACAACTACATTCGAATATTCAATATACCCAAATAATGTATTATAAAATGATATTTTACATAAATAACGTGATTGTAAATCTCTGAACGTCGCTTTGGAATATAGCAGCATGTGACTTTTAACGGATTTAACTATATGAGCAACACGGATAGCACCTGGGTTCACCATCGATTTTTCATGTGATCCGTGTCGATCCTTTTTTAGCTTTCTATGCTGTGTTTTTTTATTTGTTTGTCTTCCTTCTGTGTCTTGTTCTCAATGTTGTCTGTGTCTTTGTATTGTCCATTCTTGATAGCCCGTTTGGTTTCCTCTAACGTTTATAAAGTCAATATAAGGATATATTTGTCATTTTTTTATTTTCCATTTGCTCAATTTATGTAATGTCTTGTTTGTCATGCTTTTCTGTGTTATTTATTAGTAGAGGCGCTGATCTCTCACTACCAACACAACTACAACTATCGATCATGGTAGTTTGCTTCATTTGAAAATATAAATTATTCTATGGAAACAACACAATTGCTTTTGATGAATTCATGTTGCTTAATTTCTGGTTTCTTTGTAGCATTGTTTGTTGTGTTTTTCGTCATTCTTGGTTTTTGTCATTGTATTGTCTGTTTGTCTTCGAATTACTATGGCTTTTAATTACCCCTTGGTATCTTCAATCTTTACTGTTACAAGATAACTCATTTGTAGTAGAAACAGTCAGAAGGGAATGATTCAATATGTATGTCTATCTTATCGATCCATTGATACACAGTAATAACTACTATCTTCACGTTTTGATGTCTCTAAATTAATGACATTGTAATTAGATATTACATAGCTTACCACCAGAATTACTGCCAAGGGAATACATAGTCTCTCAATCATGTCAAATTATCTGTAAATATAAAAAGATCGAAATTTTAAATCTTGATTCAAAAAATATTTTCAACTAATGTATCACACACGTCTGTTGAACTGCATCGGTGGCGTAATAGTTAGTGTGCTCGCTTCGAGTACGGTAGATCGTGGGTTCGAGTCCCGGTCGCGTCAAACCAAAGACTATAACATTAGTATTTGTTGCTTCTCTACTAAGCACGCAGCATTAAGGAAAAAGAGCAAAGACTGGTTGGCTCGGAATCAGATTAATGTGTCCGCGTGGAGTGACATGTCTAACCGCGGACTGTTGTTTCAGTGAGCTAGCACTATAAAATTCCAGCTCAGCGTGTTGGTCTAGTACAAAGCGAACCTCATCATCATCTCATTGAAAATTAACTTGTTGTCGCCATGATATAGCTGGAAAATTGCTGAATTGGCGTAAAAAAAACAATCACTCACTCATTCCTGTGTGCGAATAATTTACTTTTTAAACTAATAAATCACACATGTTTGTCAATAATATATTGTATTTTGAACATATGAAACACTAATGTATGTCAATGATAGATATTTTAAACTGGTGAATTACAAATGTGTTTCAATAATAATTTAGGGATGTCAAATCGATTAAAACCTTATAACCGGTTACTCGGTCAGGTTTCCGATCGAGTACTCGGTAGAATATTTATTTTGTTCGGTTTACAAAAGGTACAGCTGGGTTCAATGACACTTCTGTTTTCTTCTTTTCTTTTCATTATTTCAAAGTTTTATATTTCAACTTTAATTGTAAAGATTCAGTTGAATGATAACAAATTTAAAAATATAAATTTATTATTTACAACACAGTACAAATTATTTTCATACCAGGTTAGGGACCGACCATTTAACTTGAAGGGGGGGGGGGGGTTATGGTTTTTTGTTTCGTTCAGAAATTCTTTTTCGGACAACACGAGAGTTAGAATATTTATTTTCTTTGTCTTTTTTTTTGTTAATATCTGACATGAACCTGTGCAAATGTTAGTGTAATGTCTACAAATTTGACGGAAATATCAGTTTGTTCTGCAACGAAAACACTTTACTTGTGTTTAACTTGTAGGGCGTCGTGAAAGAAGCATCTGTCTCCGCCGAGTCAATTTTAAGTGTTCCTTACCAACGAAAATCATAGCATTTTTTCGAAGTGTTTGAAACATATAAGGAGAATTATGGAAAGGGGTATATATTGCTTAATTCCACATGTTCTTGTGGGGTACGTGCACATAACTTTATAGAATTTGAGCAAGAATTGACCGAGAACGTTGGTGTTTTGCAACGTTGAAGTGGACGTTTTTCCTACCTTTTAGATGTTCCTTATCCGTCAAAACCACGTGGTTTTGACGTAGGTTATACACCGTGATACATGTGTGCGAATAATCCATATTCTACACTAATTATATATAATTGATGTCGTTCGGTTCACTAAAAACATTTTCTACAACCTTCTATGGTTAATTACCTTTCCATTTTTATATGTATGTCATTAAAATGTATTTATTATGTTACAAAATGTATTAACTTTGACCTTAGATTCTACTTCCCTAACCTTGCGCGCGCTTTTCCGGAAATTACGTGTCGGAAGTTCCCAAAATTAAGATGGTGGGACTTCAATGTGGAGCTAAGAACAATGCACATGAATCTCTTTTAATAGCATTTCTATAAATATGAAATATGATCCCATAAATTGCCAAGTGATTGCAAAATTTGGTTGAAACTCATTTGTAACTGTATATCTATATATCGGAGTGTGCCCAGCCGTATCTTACAGAAATGTAATTTGCTGTGAAAATACATTTCAATGGGAAATACACAAAACGGCATCAGGTTGCGAGCTATGAAATGGCTACAACAAAATATTAGTTTGAATATCTTTACCCAATTTGACTTCAGCACCCAAGTAATGCCATTTTGGCTTGCAGACAAATGGTGTCATTTCTGTCAAATTTTTAGAAATTGTGGGCTTGAATCATCATACAAAAACAATAATTTAAGAGCAGATGTTAACTAAAATAACAAAAGGGATTTTTTTTAATTAAATGTGTAATTTACCAAAATATGTAAAAAAAAATGATAATAATTATGTTAATAAAAGATTCAAATTACGAAATATAGTAAAAGTGTTTTAGTTTATATCGAATATAGATTTTTTGGTAAGTAGGTTTCCCACTGGTAACAGAACACAGAGGTGACATATGTTCCTCTGTGTGAAATAACACAGTGAACGGGGAGCATGACCCACCACTGATGCTAGACCATATTAAAAATTACCACTCCTTGGTTATTCAGAGGATAAAATAACATACTAATTGGTACCAGTTATGTAATGATCACTGTGGTGAACAAGAGATAGAACCTAATCTTCACGTGGTACCACAGAAAGTAATTCTGAAATTTTGTCTTACGTAGAATAATAGGGTCATGACCCCCTTCATCTTGCTAGATCCACATTCCCCTACTGAATTAAAACCTTTTTTATAAACCATCAATGAACTAGTGACACAAAATGTACAAGAACAGTACGTCAATTACTACAATCTTAATATAGGCGGGTGGGCACTGTAACAGAAATGCATTCACTCAACATCGTATCTGTGTACAGAACGTTGCCAAAAGTGAAGATAATTTTCATGACGTCATTGTGCTCCCAGATTCGATGTTTGGTTGCAAAATTCTTTGTTATTGAATTAAGAGTTATCACTATTTTTATATAAAATTAAAGTATTGGCCTAATAGATGACGTTACAAGGTCACCGGAAGTTCTGGGTCGTCTGCTTTATTCACAATTTTCATCGCTTTTGAGATGGCACCAAAATGTGTTCAACTGTCTTTGTCTGAGAAGAGTGCAATTGCTGCTTTGCACAATAGTACGGGAAACGGGATACCCGCTGCCCACAATATATGGTGTCTTAAAACGTTTTAAACAACGTGGAACTGTGGAAAACAAGGAGAGATCGGGAAGGCCATCTTTGTTGACACCCTGGGACACTCGAAAACTTTATGCGGATGTTAAATCTGTCAGAAAACGTTCACTCCAGGAAGTTACTAATATTTTCAATGAGTATATAGGGCTCGACCTGTATTTGATCGAACTGTTCAAAGAAAATTGTATGAAACAAAATATCACAAGTGTGTCGTAAAAAAAGCATCAGAATTCGCGACTACAATGTCAAAAACGGCTGGCATGGTGTAAATTGAATAGGCACACAACTGTAAATGATTTCTGGAAGAAGGTGATATATAGTGATGAATGTAAGGTATAATTGGGAATGGACAACCGTGTACTTATTTAGCGACGACAACGGCGAAGAACGAACTCCACCGTGCCACCATGCCTGAATCCAGGTCGTGGTGTTCGTGTAAGGTTGATGATCTGGGGCTGCATCACATATGAAGGTGTGGGTACTTTGACAGTTGTTGACAGTAATATTAATGCTCAAAAATATATTGAAGTCGTTGATAACTTTGTTTTGCCCGTTATTGCACGTCATTTCCCAGATGAAAATTATGTGTTTCAAGATGATAATGCCCCCATTGCATAGGGCACGGGTAGTGAAGGAGTATATGGAAGAAACTGATTAACATGGCATGAAATGGCCAGCCCAGAGTACTGATCTTAATATTATAGAGAATGTGTGGCATAAAATCAAACATGAACTACAAAAACATGTTCAAAACATCACCTCACGTCAGTTGTTGGAAACGACTAGTCGCAACATATGGACTGAAATACCCATTTATTATATTCAAGACGTTTATAAATCAATTCCCAAGCGTCTGAAGCAAGTAATTAAAGCTAAGGGATGTATAAGTACTAGACATTAGTGAATTTGTTTTTATTTATATTGTTACAAAGATTTGAAATCCCAGGTGTAGTTCATTTGAAGTTAGCAGCCATCTTGAAATTATCTTCACTTTTTGGCATTATATTGTATGTGTGCAAATTGTCATTTAAAATGAAATGGGAAAGAAATAAAGTCATTTTATGGGGCATGGAAACACATTTCCCTCCTAATTTAGTTGAATTAAGAAAACATAAACAGTATTTAAAAATAAAAATAAAAGAAGAAAATATTTGTATTTTCAAATTGAAAACGAAAGTAGACTTTCAAGAACATAGCAAGAAATGTTAGTAATTGAAATATTTAATTGGAATTATATATAAATTACATAAATTAATTAACTAAGCTTAATATAAATATGTTACATATAAATCACAATAAACTCGATATCTACCTGAGTTGTTCTAACATATATATTCCTATGGGGTATTTGTATATGACGTACATGCCTTTAAATATGTCAACCGTATCAAAATACTAAAATTTAAATTTAAATCTATATCGGGGACCTATCCGATAGCATATTTATAACTGAGTCGATACCTCTGCTGGTGGACTGACATGTTTTATTAGATATATTTACTACTGAAAATTACAGTTCCTAAATAATGTAATGTAATTATTGATAACAGTAAGGTTTTTCTCCCTCGGGCATAGGTGACCTTAGCCGATTTTAAATATTCTGTTCAGGCTCTTTGGTTTTATTGCCCCCAAAAAGTGTTTCGCTTTCCAATCTTTCGATTATGAGCGTACCAAATGAAGGTTATTCTAGAAACGCGTCGTGCGCACTAAATTTGATATCTACGTTTTTATTTGAAGCAAAAACTCTATTGAAATTATTGATACAATAAGTATCTAGCTTCTGTTTCTCAGTAGTTATATATCTTCAATTGATTGGTGGTTTGATTTATGGTGCTTAACGCCACTTTCAACAATATTTCAGTTATATCGCGGCGGTCAGTTGTATTGGTGGAGGAAATCGGAGTACCTGGAGAAAATCACCGACTTGCCGCAAGTCACTGACTAACTTTATTACAAAATGTTGTATCGAGTACACATCGCCATGAACGGGGTTCGAACTCACGACTTTAGGGGTGATAGGCACTGTTTGCCGATGTAGTTGTAAATCCAACTACCATATGATCACGACCACGACGGCCCCAGCTTCTATTGTAAAAATAATGACCGAGCTGGTTGACTAAAAGAAAACTACAGTTAAAATTTAAATGTGACAATTTATTTTATATTTTTAAAAAATTAATTTGCATCTTTAGTTTATATTGGGAGATTGAAATTTCGCATATACTCACACTTACACCATGAAAATTTTAAAATGTGATGACTTGTGGTTTCAAAAGAGATTTTCTCCATTGATGGCCAAATTAAATTTTACAATAGTACAAATTTACAACTTTTTCTTTATTACCACTAATATATTCAATAGCTGTAAGAGTTTTGTCAATTTTTGTAAATATAATAAACTAAAATGAAATGAAATATGACATATACATTTATATTTTTTGTAATTTACCACAAAAAATAGCCCGAAGTTATAAAGACAGGATTAACGGATTCTTGAATAGTGTATAAAATTGGAATACATACATCCATATGTAAGACAAGAAGGACTGTTACTTCTCAGAAAATGTAAAATTTACGATTGGAAAAACAAATCATCACATTCATCATAATAAATCTTACAACCTAGCTGTCCATCTATGTCAATATTTTGGTACAATTTTTAATAGAAACCTTATATATTACCACCAGACGCATCTATTAATAGTTTGAGTTACCTTGGATACGTTTCGAGTAAGTGACACTAAATCCGGATAAATAAAAAACACCTTCTTTATCTAGAAACAATCAGCTAAATACTTCCTATTTTTATCAGTCAATAAGTGTCCCTTATTGAATGACAGAAAATGGCAGACAACAGCATTATAGATCAAGCTGTAAAACTTATATCCATAAATGAACAACTACTACATGATCATGACAAACGTACAATGTGGTAAGAAATCTAATTGGAACATCGTAGAAAAAGAGGTAAATTCGAAACCCCTAGTCACTTCAATTGATGAACAGTGGTGAATTAAACTAGTTTTATGGGACCAAACCCTCCCTCCTAGTGATATGATGTGGTTATGTAAGTGTTTTCCACATGTTAGTATAATGCTAATCATATCCTCTGCAACATATCCCCCCGTATTCTTATATGAAGCAACATATCCCCCACGTATCCTTATAAGATGCAACATATCCCCCCGTATCCTTATAAGATGCAACCTATTCTCCCGTATCCTTCTAAGATGCAACCTATTCCCCCATATCCTTATAAGATGCAACCTATTCCCCCGTATCCTTATAAGAAGCAACCTATTCCCCCGTATCCTTATAAGATGCAACATATTCCCCCGTATCCTTATAAGATGCAACATATTCCCCCGTATTCTTATAAGAAGCAACATATTCCCCCGTATCCTTATAAGATGCAACCTATTCTCCCGTATCCTTCTAAGATGCAACCTATTCCCCCATATCCTTATAAGATGCAACCTATTCCCCCGTATCCTTATAAGAAGCAACCTATTCCCCCGTATCCTTATAAGATGCAACATATTCCCCCGTATCTTTATAAGAAACAACCTATTCCCCAGTATCCTTATAAGAAGCAACATATTCCCCCCGTATCTTTATAAGAGGCAACCGATTCCCCCGTATCCTTATAGGAAGCAGCATATTCCTCCGTATCCTTATAAGAAGCAACCTATTCCCCCGTATCCTTGTAAGAAGAACAGATTCCCCCGTATCCTTATAAGAAGCAACAGATTCCCCCGTATCCTTATAAGAAGCAACCTATTCCCCGTATCCATATAAGAAGCAACATATTCCTCCGTATCCTTGTAAGAAGCAACCTATTCCCCCGTATCCTTATAAGAAGCAACCTATTCCCCCGTATCCTTATAAGAAGCGACAGATTCCCCGTATCTTCATAAGAAGCGACCAATTTCCCCGTATCCTTATAAGAAGCAACATACTCCTCCGTATCCTTATAAGAAGCAACCTATTACCCAGTATCCTTATAATAAGCAACCTATTACCCAGCATTTTATAAGAAACAACATATTCCTCGAATCCTTATAAGAAGCGACAGATTCTCCGTATCTTTATAAGAAACAACATATTCCCCGTATTCTAATAAGAAGCAACATATTCCCCATATTCTTATAAGAAGCGACATATTGCCCCGTGTCCTTATAAGAGACAACATATTCCCCCGTATCCTTGTAAGAAGCAACATGTTCTCCCGTATCAGAATTCACATAAATGTCAGAAAAACGAAAGAAAGGGAAAACGGACTAGACATTTTACTCTAGTAACGACACCAATATTTTTCGTACATATACATTGTACATGATTCTGTACACACAATGTTTCAGTACACAATGTACATTACAATGTAAAATACAAGTTTGATAAATATAAGTGATATTTATAACATACTATTTTGCAAATAACTTTTGCAATTCAAAGTTAACATTTTAATTTTTAGATATATTTTAATATTATTAATATATTTTAATATTAACCACTCAATACCGCCTCCAGATTTAACCACTTTCGTTAAACATGTACCATTGTAACGGTACTAATATATATGTTACTAAAAAGAACGGTTCGTGTGGACTAAGTTAGATATATGCGCTTTTATTACACGGAAATCTGGAAGGATACAACCCCATCTAAATAAACATAATTTACATAAAGTAAGAAAAACTGCATATATATTATAATATTGTAATACAAGACAAATGCACCCATTAAGTGTTTAATTTAAATAACAAAGAGAAATATTTCCGTGTTATTTTCATTGTTATGTTTCCTGATATGTCAATACCAACAACAATGGTGTTGCGGAAATATAAATTGTATATGTATGACGCTTTAAAATTGAGATAAAGATGAGGGCCACCGTTACGCCAAATACAAATAAACTTTATATTTTATGATACTGTATTAATAATGTTTATCCTGTAGAAAATTCACATTAATCCATTGACGTTTACATTAAATATTTTGAATTTTTGGATATTTTGAATTAAATAATAAACTTTTCCCTTTATTGTCCCTTTTGATATTTTCTGTCAACAGGACGTGAACTCGATTTACATAGAGGTTCCCAAAGCTCAACAGTTAACATGAGACAAGAGTACCAGAAAGAGTTATATTTGGATCAGTGAAAGTATATAACAAAAATGTATCCAGTCAATGAAATTTACCTGCTCAAATAGAACAAGTGTAGGATAAAATAAATTAAATGATATATATAAAGGATTTATATACATATACAATATTATCATGCTAATGAACAGATTTGTTGTGTTCTTGATGTTTACAACGATGTTGTTGTACGGGAAGACTATCGGAAAATATAAGATGTGTACATCTACTGTGTTGTAAGTATGAACACCTTATCTTGAACCAAAATAATATTAATTAACGTGGAGAAATCCGAAGGGGCAATCAAGAATATAATTATAATGAACAATCTAGATATACATGCAACAATTGGGCACAAGACACATAACAGAAAAATATGGAGAATCAAATAATTGAACAGTCTTCTTCTCAAAGTAAACCGACAAACATGAACTGTAAATTTTAATAATTATGATATGAAAGTTTATACAGTGATGGTCAATAATTCCACTAATATCAACAAAACGAAGAATTCCTCTAATGTCAACAAAACGAAGAATTCCACTAATATTAACAAAACGAAGAATTCCACTAATATCAACAAAACGAAGAATTCCACTAATATCAACAAAACGAAGAATTCCACTAATATCAACAAAACGAAGAATTCCACTAATATCAACAAAATGAAGAATTCCTCTAATATCAACAAAACGAAGAATTCCACTAATATCAACTAAAAGAAAAATTTCCCTTATATCAACAAAACGAACAATTCCACTAATATCAACAAAACGAACAATTCCACTAATATTAACAAAACGAATAATTCCACTAATATCAACAAAGCGAATAATTCCACTAATATCAACAAAACGAAGAATTCCACTAATATCAACAAAACGAAGAATTCCTCTAATATCAACAAAACGAAGAATTCCACTAATATCAACAAAACGAAGAATTCCACTAATATCAACAAAACGAACAATTCCACAAATACCAACAAAACTAACAATCACCTTAATCATCTTAACTCACTGAACACAGGAAAAGGCCAAGGCATATACCATTGGAAATCCAGGCCCTGGCTTGCGAGAGGCATATAAATATGACAGACTAACCTATTAATGGAATCCCAACCCCACCTTCTTGATAACTGTACCTTCAACGACAATAAATAAATAAACAAACGATAAAAACCTTCAGATGTTCGCTGCCATTCCAAAAGACCACACGTTATCACAAAAAAGAATGACAACATAACCATGAACAGTAGCAGGATCAATGAATGACAACATAACCATGGACAGTAGCAGGATCAATGAATGACAACATAACCATGGACAGTAGCAGGATCAATGAATGATCGTAATCAACTGACCACTAGCAAACTGATACTTCTAACAGATTTAACACCATTTAGTCATGAACATCCAAAGAACTTAATGGTCTTCGTGGAAGACCAGCATAAACTGATCATCCAATTATTTGAATCATATATTGAACATAAAATAGTAATATACTTTGGAATGAAATATAAATGTACTAATTTAGTTGTATGTTGAACGTACAGTTGTACTAGCAGATTGTCTATATTTTAGCAAAGTAAGCCTGCTCCAAAGAGTGAACTATAGCTGATAAACAATAGCCTTTACAAATAAGGTTTTTCAAGGATTTTACAAGTTTTGATGTGTCATATTTAAATTTTTTAACTTTGTTTATTACGTCGCCATAACAATATAGAGGGAAATACCCATTGTTGATCCATGTAGAAATGTATTTATATACAATATCTCTATGGCGGTAATAAAATTTAGTGAAAGTTTTCAATAAATTATGAAAGCGGTCTACTTGGTGTAAATGTTTTTCTATTATGACGAGACTACGGTCATTGAAATCTGAAACATTATTACAAATACTTGCAGAACAAACTAGCAGAGAAATGTAAACGTCATACGATGGGACCAATTTTACATTTGTGTTCGGGGTATCGATTTTGCTTCTGTTTTTACGGGTTTTCTATTAGATTTTGAGACTGTTTCGACAGTGTGGTAAGTTTTAGTTTTCATATTATTAACCACTAATGTGCACATTCCAAATAGCGATTAAATACTGAATATATAGTAGTTTACTTGTCCACCATAATTTGAATTTTATACTTTTCACAAATGTTCCTGCGATAATTACACTCCTAATGGTAGATAAAGAGGCATCAATGCTAGAGCACCACTGAGGATATATCATCTATTATCCTGACTTTCAAATGTAAACATACAAACAACTCTTGTCCACCTCAGGGTTTTTGGTGGGGTCCTCTTGTCCACCCCAAGGTTTTTTGGTGGGGTCCGTGCATCTTGTTAGTTTTCAGAGTTGTATTTTTTGTTTTGTTTGTCTTCATTCTGTGTCTCCTGTTCTATGTTTTGTTTGTCTTCATTCTGTATCTCCAGTTCTATGTTTTGTTTATCTTCATTCTGTGTCTCCTGTTCTATGTTTTGTTTGTCTTCATTCTGTGTCTCCTGTTCTATGTTTTGTTTGTCTTCATGCTGTGTTTCCTGTTCTATGTTTTGTTTGTCTTCATTCTGTGTCTCCTGTTCTATGTTTTGTTTGTCTTCATTCTGTGTCTCCTGTTCTATGTTTTTTTTTGTCTTCATTTTGTGTCTCCTGTGCTATGTTTTGTTTGTCTTCATTCTGTGTCTCCTGTTCTATGTTTTGTTTGTCTTCATTCTGTGTCTCCTGTTCTATGTTTTGTTTGTCTTCAATCTGTGTCTCCTGTTCTATGTTTTGCTTGTCTTCATTCTGTGTCTCCTGTTCTATGTTTTGTTTGTCTTCATTCTGTGTCTCCTGTGCTATGTTTTGTTTGTCTTCATACTGTGTCTCCTGTGCTATGTTTGTTTTTCTTCATTCTGTGTCTCCTGTTCTATGTTTTGTTTGTCTTCATTCTGTGTCTCCTGTTCTATGTTTTGTTTGTCTTCGTTCTGTGTCTCCTGTTCTATGTTTTGTTTGTCTTCATTCTGTGTCTCCTGTGCTATGTTTTGTTTGTCTTCATTCTGTGTCTCCTGTTCTATGTTTTGTTTGTCTTCATTCTGTGTCTCCTGTTCTATGTTTTGTTTGTCTTCATTCTGTGTCTCCTGTTCTATGTTTTGTTTGTCTTCATTCTGTGTCTCCAGTTCTATGTTTTGCTTGTCTTCATTCTGTGTCTCCTGTCCTTTGTTTTGTTTGTCTTCATTCTGTGTCTCCTGTTCTATGTTTTGTTTGTCTTCGTTCTGTGTCTCCTGTTCTATGTTTTGTTTGTCTTCATTCTGTGTCTCCTGTGCTATGTTTTGTTTGTCTTCATTCTGTGTCTCCTGTTCTATGTTTTGTTTGTCTTCATTCTGTGTCTTCTGTTCTATGTTTTGTTTGTCTTCATTCTGTGTCTCCTGTTCTATGTTTTGTTTGTCTTCATTCTGTTTCTCCAGTTCTATGTTTTGCTTGTCTTCATTCTGTGTCTCCTGTTCTTTGTTTTGTTTGTCTTCATTCTGTGTCTCCAGTTCTATGTTTTGCTTGCCTTCATTCTGTGTCTCCTGTTCTATGTTTTGTTTGTCTTCATTCTGTGTCTCCTGTTCTATGTTTTGTTTGTATTCATTCTGTGTCTCCTGTTCTATGTTTTTTTTGTCTTCATTTTGTGTCTCCTGTGCTATGTTTTGTTTGTCTTTATTCTGTGTCTCCTGTGCTATGTTTTGTTTGTCTTCATACTGTGTCTCCTGTGCTATGTTTGTTTTTCTTCATTCTGTGTCTCCTGTTCTATGTTTTGTTTGTCTTCATTCTGTGTCTCCTGTTCTATGTTTTGTTTGTCTTCGTTCTGTGTTTCCTGTTCTATGTTTTCTTTGTCTTCATTCTGTGTCTCCTGTGCTATGTTTTGTTTGTCTTCATTCTGTGTCTCCTGTTCTATGTTTTGTTTGTCTTCATTCTGTGTCTCCTGTTCTATGTTTTGTTTGTCTTCATTCTGTGTCTTCTGTTCTATGTTTTGTTTGTCTTCATTCTGTATCTCCTGTTCTATGTTTTGTTTGTCTTCATTCTGTGTCTCCAGTTCTATGTTTTGCTTGTCTTCATTCTGTGTCTCCTGTTCTTTGTTTTGTTTGTCTTCATTCTGTGTCTCCTGTTCTATGTTGTGCTTGCCTTCATTCTGTGTCTCCAGTTCTATGTTGTGCTTGCCTTCATTCTGTGTCTCCTGTTCTATGTTTTGTTTATCTTCATTCTGTGTCTCCTGTTCTATGTTTTGTTTGTCTTCATTCTGTGTCTCCTGTTCTATGTTTTGTTTGTCTTCATTCTGTGTCTCCTGTTCTATGTTTTGTTTGTCTTCATTCTGTTTCTCCTGTTCTATGCTTTGCTTGTTTTCATTCTGTGTCTCCTGTTCTATGTTTTGTTTGTCTTCATTCTGTGTCTCCAGTTCTATGTTTTGTTTGTCTTCATTCTGTGTCTCCTGTTCTATGTTTTGTTTGTCTTCATTCTGTGTCTCCTGTTCTATGTTTTGTTTGTCTTCATTCTGTGTCTCCTCTTCTATGTTTTGTTTGTCTTCATTCTGTGTCTCCAGTTCTATGTTTTACTTGTCTTCATTCTGTGTCTCCTGTTCTATGTTTTGTTTGTCTTCATTCTGTGTCTCCTGTGCTATGTTTTGTTTGTCTTCATTCTGTGTCTCCTGTTCTATGTTTTGTTTGTCTTCATTCTGTGTCTCCTGTTCTATGTTTTGTTTGTATTCATTCTGTGTCTTCTGTTCTATGTTTTGTTTGTCTTCATTCTGTGTCTCCTGTTCTATGTTTTGCTTGTCTTCATTCTGTGTCTCCAGTTCTATGTTTTGCTTGTCTTCATTCTGTGTCTCCTGTTCTTTGTTTTGTTTGTCTTCATTCTGTGTCTCCTGTTCTATGTTTTGCTTGTCTTCATTCTGTGTCTCCTGTTCTATGTTTTGCTTGTCTTCATTCTGTGTCTCCTGTTCTATGTTTTGTTTGTCTTCATTCTGTGTCTCCTGTTCTATGTTTTGTTTGTCTTCATTCTGTGTCTCCAGTTCTATGTTTTACTTGTCTTCATTCTGTGTCTCCTGTTCTATGTTTTGTTTGTCTTCATGCTGTGTCTCCTGTTCTATGTTCATTTTAATTCTACATTTGGGACTACAAAAAAATAAAATTTTTACGCTACATAATATAAACAATGATAGATGAGATGGGGTCGAATATTGTACGAGAACAACATTAACATTGTCCTATTTTTGACAGGAATAAAGATGCACAAGGTCAATCCAAATATGAAATCAAGCATACCTGCTGCCTGAACCATTATTTGGTCAATGGTACATGTCAGGGTATGTATGATTAATAGACATTCAAAGGTAATATAAATCATAATAATAATTCGCTGATCAAGATTATACAATATTAATACCACGGTGTTCCTAGTTAAACGGTTAAGCAATCGAACGCGAAGCTGCTTTAACCGTTTAACTCGAAAAATCGTGGTATAAATGCTTTGGAACATGACGCCATGCAAAATCACATCTAGGTAGTCAATTTTTGCACGGCTCTCTGAGAGTAATAAAACTACAGCCCAGATTTAAAGTGTGCAATATCTTGTATCTACGCGAATTTGTTCATAGTTCTTTGCTGGTATATAAACCATATAAAGATCAATGCATTGATAAGGAATGTATCTATCCTTTTACGGTATTAATGTTTTGTCTAATACCTTGCAGAAGCTAGAAATTTCTATTGCAACCAAAATGAAGCATGCCTAATTTACTACAAATTAATGAGCAGTTTTCCAAACTGTTTATACTTTCCTTTTTTATTTTAGAGTGTCCACCTGGAACTTTCGGAACTGGAGGTAAATGTGATCATCCCTGTCCCCCGGGGAGTTTCGGGAAATCGTGTTCTCATAATTGTAATTGTGAAGATAATGAAAGGTATAAATAATAAATGCATGTTTAGCGATTGCATAGTTTTATGATGGTTTCTCATTAAGAAAAGGGTAAAGATACCAAAGGGATAATCAGAAGACGTAAATCAAAGGACAGAAGACACAGGACAAACGACAAACAATGATCTAAAATACACAATACACGAACCCCACTAAAGGGTACGATATCAGGTGCTCTGGAAAAAAAGAATTGTTGGTCATCACTGTTTAAGCTGTTCTTCATAACAATTAAAAAAGAATAAGAAAAATGAATGCCGCATATCTGAATGAATAATTAGGAATCTGTCTGTATATTATCATTGTTTAAAATCCACCTGTTATGTAAATTACTTTTAAGGAATGGAGATTTGTTGTTCTCTTTGTACTTTAGATACTACATTTTATATACACAGACTTTTTTTTGTGACAAGATTAATAATTAATAAAATTAATAAAGTACAATGGGTGGATTTTAAGTTGGAGAATGTCCTCGTATCTCTCCATTCCTTAAAAACAATGGGCCTCGGCCCCTTTGGGGTCTCGGCTCCATTATTTTTAAGGAATGGAGAATTACTCAGACATTCTCCTATACTTAATTCTTAGACATGAGCATTACTAAAATAAAATCAATAGTATATTAAATTTACATATATACATTTTCAGATGTGATCCTGTAGAAGGTTGTATCTGCATTTCAGAAGCTAATTGCATAGGTAAGCTCTTTTCGGTCCAAAGGGTCAGTTGAGTTTTTGCCATCACTTGGCGTCCGGTGTACATCCGTCGTCGTATACTTTTTCAAACATCTGTTCGTTTAAAACTACAACCAAATAATGACAACCATTGCTTAGCTGAATTATACTTCGAATGATCGCTCCAAAATTGTGCCCAATGATCCCGCCAATAATCCACTGTCGATGCTGAGACTATACAAGGAAAATAGAGGTAAAACACACATAGAGATTGATGACGAAAATAAGCAAATTAATATGACTAACAAATCATATGAAAATTTTCTCTTAAAGCGCTGAGCCAGCTTCAACCAAATCACTCTGATGTGATTATTGGCTAGTTATCTTTCAAAATATTGCCAACTGTCCCATCCTTCCACCAAGATGCCCACCATTCCTAAAAATACAGGTGTCTTTAATTGACTTTTACTGCTTCAGTTGCAGTCAGCATGAGCTCAAATGTTCAACATACTAGTAACTTTCGAGGTTTTCTGTCACATTTTTCTTTGAATAGGTGTATAATGACTATGCAAATTAGGTTTACTTTGAAAGCTGCCATGCAAAAATCATTTATCAAATAATACCATGTTGGTTTTGAATGGTTTTTGGATTGCCCTCTTTCAAAATTATGTCCAACAACCCTGTATTATATTCATTATGTCAACTGTTACTGAAATAGAAATTTCTTTCATTGACCATTACTGATGCATATCCAAATGAGCTCACATTTATACAGCAACTACATGACAATGAGTTGTTAAACGATGTTGATCTTTCAGGACTTGAACTCATAGAAACTATATTATTTATTGATACAAACTAGAATATAGTAATATTTACATAATTGTTTCGTTCGAAGATTTTTACCTTTTTTGTAATTGTAGTCTATTTTAAAGTTTGGACTACAAGAGCTCAGAAATTGTACACTCTGGGAACTTAATTTGTGCAATCTTGAACTTAGCGTATCACATTAATGTTGCATACCATTTGTGACATTTTGTCATTACAGTCTATGGAACGAAAAGAGGTAATCTGAAGCCGTAAACCAAAGAAGGACAGAAAATACAATTGTCAAAAGAAAAAGGACGAAAGGATACCCATCTAAACAGCGGGTGTGTAGGTGTGGGATGGAATCAGGTGGTCTGGAAGTGTAAACAGTTCCTGCTTTACACGTGACACCTGTCGTGCTACTCCTGTTACACATCCAGTAATATTTGGATCCCAAGGCCTGAACTCTGAAGTCCTGATATAGTGAATTACAACCTATCATCTCTCCTGAATTTGGCCCCAATACCTCTATCAGTCATGGCTAGCGCCTGAATGTATGACATATCTCACAGGAGTTGCGCCAATTAATAGGACTGATTCAGGACATTTACATTAGTTGGAATTCAAATATTTTGAAATTTGTTCAATGTCACAATTTTTGTGCGTCTAGTTCTGGACATATATGGTTGCTAGGTACATTTTGAGAAAACATAATAGGTCTTCAGAATTTCCTGGATGTTGAGGAATTTCCTGAATATTTACCAAAGTTGTGATTCAAATATTTTGACATCCAATTGATTCATGTCACATCCATTGTTCCTTTAATTCCAGAGATTATGTTTGCTAGATCCTTTTCCAAAGGAAAAAATAGATCAGGGTAAATTCGTGGATATTTACCAAAGTTGGAATTTAAATATTTTGACATCCATTTTTTCCTTGTCTCAACTATTGTTATTCTAGTTCCATTAACATACAATTTCTTTGTACATTTTGAGAGAAAAAATAATAGGCATTTATTAATAAAAATCCTATATCAAATGTTACAGCGATTATTATTCTTCTTGTTCTATAGTAACTAGAAACTAAGTCATTTGACCTTTACATCAAAGGTTAAGGTAACAATGATGTCATTCTTATAGTTGACACTCCGCCATTTCTAGATACATGCATTAAAAATGTGAAAGTACTAAGTCTTTTGAAAAGCTATACCATTTGTTTTGGCCCCTTATATCCTGGGACCTACATTTGTACAAATCAAAATCTAAATATCATAATGATGCTTCACGGCAAATGTTGCAACATTAGAAGATTTAAAAAATATTTACTTAACATTCCTCATAATAACCCCATTACAGATACGATCTAAACTTCATTTGTACAAATCTGAATCTCTTCTTCACATGAAACTTCTTTGCCAAGTCTGATCCATTTTGGCCCAGTGGTTTTAGAGGAGGTTATTTAATCTGAATCTCTTCTTCACATGAAACTTCTTTGCCAAGTCTGATCCATTTTGGTCCAGTGGTTTTAGAGGAGGTTATTTAATCTGAATCTCTTCTTCACATGAAACTTCTTTGCCAAGTCTGATCCATTTTGGCCCAGTGATTTTAGAGGAGGTTATTTAATCTGAATCTCTTCTTCACAAGAAACTTCTTTGCCAAGTCTGATCCATTTTGGCCCAGTGGTTTTAGAGGAGGTTATTTAATCTGAATCTCTTCTTCACATGAAACTTCTTTGCCAAGTCTGATCCATTTTGGCCCAGTGGTTTTAGAGGAGGTTATTTAATCTGAATCTCTTCTTCACAAGAAACTTCTTTGCCAAGTCTGATCCATTTTGGTCCAGTGGTTTTAGAGGAGGTTATTTAATCTGAATCTCTTCTTCACATGAAACTTCTTTGCCAAGTCTGATCCATTTTGGCCCAGTGGTTTTAGAGGAGGTTATTTAATCTGAATCTCTTTTTCACAAGAAATTTCTTTGCCAAGTCTGATCCATTTTGGCCCAGTGGTTTAAGAGGAGGTTATTTAATCTGAATCTCTTCTTCACATGAAACTTCTTTGCCAAGTCTGATCCATTTTGGCCCAGTGGTTTTAGAGGAGGTTATTTAATCTGAATCTCTTCTTCACAAGAAACTTCTTTGCCAAGTCTGATCCATTTTGGCCCAGTGGTTTTAGAGGAGGTTATTTAATCTGAATCTCTTCTTCACATGAAACTTCTTTGCCAAGTCTGATCCATTTTGGTCCAGTGGTTTTAGAGGAGGTTATTTAATCTGAATCTCTTCTTCACATGAAACTTCTTTGCCATGTCTGATTCATTTTGACCCAGTGATTTAGAGGAGGTTATTTAATCTGAATCTCTTCTTCACATGAAGCTTCTTTGCCAAGTCTGATCCATTTTGGTCCAGTGGTTTTAGAGGAGGTTATTTAAGTTTATGCTCAACGGACGAATGATACACGACGACGAACGCAATGCCACATGTATTTACAATCAAATCATCCAGTGAAAGTGAATATGTGGAGTCTTTTTTAATTATTAGTTTATGTATGTATTTCTGTTTGAGATCCCATTATCAAAAAGGGTATGTTATGATCCCATTAAGCGGTTTAACACCGTCACAGGTTTGTGCCTGTCCCAAACCAGGACCTGAATTTCCAACGTCTTATGTCCTGGTCTTTGTCATGTTTGATCAGCTGAGATGAGAGATAATTGTTCGTTTTGTTGATATTGGTGAGATTGTTGGCATCACTGTATAAACTATCTTTACATAATCTACCACATTCAACCATACCAGTGCCACGTGTATTTACAATCAAAGCATCTATATATAGTCCCTTACCATTGGATATTGTCCGATATACCCTGTGTGCTTAGTATATCTTCTTTGTCACAGTAGTTATATACTAAAAATCCAAGATATTTCCTTTCTAAAATATGAACAACATATAATATATAATTACACTATTTTTAAGGAGATGATAACTTGGAATAATAATATCTATATCTTGCAGGTTCTAGTGAAAGGCCTGCTATATCTCTTCCGCAAGGCACAGATAATTTCAATAGTAGTAGTAGGTTTATTTTTACATATAGTTACTACAGTAAGCTGAATGTCGTCAGTTCATTAGAATATTTTTCTTTCTAATGGTAGTTTAAATTCTTAAAATACTCGATAAATAACAGTGTAACATAAAGCTAAAACTACTAATGTAATATAAAAGCTAAAACTATCAGTGTAACATAAATGCTAAAACTATCAGTGTAACATAAAATCTAAAACTATCAATGTAGCATAAAGATAAAGCTACTAGTGTAATATAAAAGCTAAAACTGCCAGTGTAACATAAATGCTAAAACTATCAGTGTAACATAAAATCTAAAACTATCAATGTAACATAAAGCTAAAACTACTAGTGTAATATAAAAGCTAAATCTGCCAGTGTAACATAAAAGCTAAACCTATAAGTGTAACATAAAAGCTAACACCATCAGTGTAGCATAAAAGCTAACACTATCAATGTAGCATAAGCTAAAACTATCAATGTAACATAAAGCTAAAACTGTCAGTGTAACATAGAGGCTAAAACTATCAGGGTAGCATAAAAGCTAAAACTATCAATATAGCATTAAGCTAAAACTATCAATGTAACATAAGCTAAAACTATCAGTGTATCATAAAAGCTAAAACTACTAGTGTAATATAAAGCTAAAACTATCAGTGTAACATAAAAGCTAAAACTATCAGTGTAACATAAAAGCTAAACTATCAGTGTAACATAAAAGCTAAAACTATCAGTGTAACATAAAAGCTAACATTATCAATATAACATAAAGCTAAAACTATCAGTGTGACATAAATGCTAAAACTATCAGTGTAACATAAAAGCTAAAACTATCAATGTAACATAAAGCTAAAACTACTAGTGTAATGTAAAAGCTAAAACTATCAGTGTAACATAAAAGCTAAAACTATCAGTGTATCATAAAACTAAAACTACTAATGTAATATAAAGCTAAAACTGTCAGTGTATCATAAAGCTAAAATTACTAGTGTAAATAAAAGCTAAAACTATCAATATAACATAAAGCTAAAACTATCAGTGTAACATCAATGCTAAAACTATCAATGTAACATAAAAGCTAAAACTATCAATGTAACATAAAGCTGAAACTACTAGTGTAACATAAAAGCTAAAACTGCCAGTGTAACATAAAATCTAAAACTATCAGTGTATCATAAAGTTAAAACTATTAGTGTAATATAAAGCTAAAACTATCAGTGTAACATAAAAGCTAAAACTATCAATGTAACATAAAAGCTAAAACTATCAGTGTATCATAAAACCAAAAACAAATGAGAAATCTGACAATGAATCAGTTATATTGATAAAAGGAAAAACCAAAAAATGCAACTCGGTCGGTATAATTCCAAAATCTAAGAGATAAATCGTGGAAACAGGTAAAATCGATACCTATTTTGGTAAAATGAATCAATGTTTTCCACATGAGAGTAAAATCAAATTACTCAATTATTTATCAGAAATTATTTATTCAGTATAGAAATTGTATTAAAAAATGTCGGGTTGAGTCAGTGTGTGTAAAACTGAATGATAAAGTTCTTAAGAACTGGGAAGCTATGATATTCACAACACAAATTGGCATATACATTTGTACATACATCTTGGTACCGGGAATTTATATAGTGGATTTGGCAGAGGGGTGTAAATGGTTCGTCATTGTGATAAGGGTGCAGGAAATGCAGTGTAACAACGGTATGGGTTAAGATGAAAAATACAGCTAGAAAATCAAACTCTAATTCTGTTGGGCAAAATTCTATGAAGTATATATTTTAATTGTAGTTCTTCATGACCAGTTCCCAATTTTGGGCATTTCAATAGTGCTCTGCTGTTCAGTTTTTTCTGTAACCATGCTAATGATAACAACGAGTTCTCTCGTATTGAAGTGGTAAGACATTTTATTTTAATAGTTATGTCAAAAGATACAGGTATCCGTTAAGTGGGTACAAATTCACAATCATGTCATCAAAACTAGTCTACAGTACACTCAGACTTTCGATAGCGGAAATAAATAGACATGCAACGACACAAGTTGCCGCTATCATTGATTAAGGTATTCAAAGATGAAGATAACACTTATATGAAAGATAATGTAATAAGCGATAGAAAATACCGAAGGGGCAATAATAAATGGACAATCCAGAGAAACTGGCAACATTGGGCACACAAGACGGAGAAAAATAAAAGCAAAAGACAACACAAAATGTGTTGGACACCACTATAGTAAGCAAACACAAATAACATAAAAAAGACATGAGCTCTCCTACAAACAACTGACGCTATGGGCGAACCGAACATCGTTTTTATGCGGAAATCATAACGGATATCATAACATGGAACTCAAAACGTAAAGACACATACTAGGACAATACAAAAAACTAAAAAGATGAAATTATTTGATTGCGTTCGATAAATACGACATCAATATTTCGTTGTACAGAATACATTTCTTTCCCAGAGACAGACAATCAACGCAGCGGTTTCTTTACTTTAATAGTTTTCGTAAGATGGATCGATTCTGGTATCATTTAATATAATCAACATTCAGTACTTTGTAGATGTAAGCGAATTCCCGTGGAAGGGGGACAGTTTCAAACATTGTAGACTATGCATATTATGTAAAGAAATAATGGTTAAATGCTGATATCGGTTTTTACTTGAACAATATAATATTTGTACATTATTTAATATCAATTTATTTAAAAATTTAAAAGCTGATATTTTGTAGGTATTTAGGATAGATGTATATATAATTGAGCACAAACTTTGTACTTTGTTTTACTGTTAATGATATCAAAGGACAATGTGTGGATGGCTGAAGTGTAATGGGCGCAACAGATTGATGGAGAACAATTTGGAAGTCATGTCCAACTTGCATCAGGAAATTAAAGTTTTTAGTGTATTGTAATGTGATTTAATCATTTAGCGCCTTAAAATCTGATTCAACCCACCATTTCTTTAGAAATGCCTGTACCAAGTCAGGGTCATTACGGTTTTCACAGTTTTCCGGTTGTTGACTGATTTTGTCTGTTTATATAATTATGAGTTTTGACTTTCCCTTTGTAAGATTGTTCGGAGTTCGGTAATTTTGTTATTACCTTTATTTATTATATATAATTCTAAATATTTTTAAATGTAAACTGCTGCTGTTTTATTTGTTCAGGTTACACTCACATTCACCTTTTTACCCATTGTATGTGTTATAATACCGTCTATCGAAATATTCAATAATTCGTTCATAGTCGATAAAATGAGAAAACAATTCCAACCTTAAACGTAATTTATAGGATTATTAGCTGGTAGATAAAGTTTAGCCATACAGTTAGATACTTGATATATCAACCAGTATTGACGAATGTTGAACTGAGTTTAATAGTAAATATACAAAATATTTGTTATACACAAAAGTAATTTGCATAAAAAACAAACTAACAAAAGCAAATAAACAAAAAACAAAAACAAAAGAAAACCCAACAAAATGAATGCAGCGTTATACAAGCAATCAAGATTGGAAATGAACTATATATAATTAAATTTACAAATTAAGTCATATATCAACGAGGTTCTGTAGTCCGATGGTTTAACAATATTAAACAGTAAAATTAATGTTTTCCTTTCATCTGTACACAGTCAATAACATAAAACATCCCGTTCTTCCTCATTTTAAATACCAATACTGATATCACAATAACGATCAGGATTAATGCAGCAACACCGCCCCCAACTGAACCATATATAACGGCTTTACTTACAGTCTGTTCTTGCTAAAATAATAACATTACTTGTAGATGTATTCAGCTATCTTTAAGAATTTAATACACAAATGTGTATGACCGGATATGCAGTATGTATAAATGTTCTTTTGTATCGTCCACTTGTCGTAAACACTTCCCGATCCTTTCCTCATGCATGACTTATCACAGGGTTTGTAACTAGATTAACACGACGGGTGCCACTAGTGGAGCAGGAACTGCTTACCCTTCCGGAGCACCTGAGATCTTTAGTTTTATATGTATGTTCATCGTTGTTTGTCCCTTTGTACTTTTTCTATTTGCCATCGTGTTGTCTGTTCTTCGATATACGGATTCTGATTACCCCTTTGGTATCGTCAAACTCTTTTTATAATCGTTCAGATAAGATCTGCGTTGTCTTATTGTAACATACTATTGTATATCGTGTGTTCTTATATTTAGAAATGTTTTAGATTGAAACGACCTAACGGATGCAATATGCAAATATGCTAGTAAAGATAGTGGACCATCAGAAAGCATTTATCTGTCAGTATAACTGTCCATTCTCATGATCAGAAAATGTAGATTTCGTCATGGGAATTAAAACTTACGATTACAAATTCATTGACATTGTCATTCCGGAGTAAACACAATCACCTTATATGATCAATACTTAAATGCTTCTTTTTGGTGGTGGGCGTCGTGGTCATATGGTAGTTAGATTTATAACTATCTGTGCAATCAGTGTCTATCACCACTAAAGTTGTGAATTTGAACCCAGTTCATGGCGAGGTGTACTCGATACAACATTGTGTGAAAAAGTTTGTCAGTGACTTGCGACAGGTCGGTGGTTTTCTATGGTTTCCTCCACCAATAAAACTGACCGCCACGATATAACTGAAATATTGCTGGATGTGGAGTTAAACACCACAAGCCTAAATTTTTTCGATGAGCACAGTCTGAATGACACTACACCTATGATGGTAGAATCAGATACACAAATGATGACGGATAACCGGAGCAAAATGGGAAATAATAAATGAAAGTAAAATCGTCAATTTTAATGACATTATTATGTTAATTCGATTTGTATTTACCCCTATTTGCGCTATCTTACTTAAAAAGTGTAAATAAATGTGTACATAGGTAATACTTACATTTTGTTTTATTTCTGGTACAATAGTAGAAAATATATTGCCATCTGTGAAATCAAACATTTTCTCTACCACTATGTTATTTATATCCTTTACAAATAATCTGAACTTCGGAGTACAACAATCACCACTGTATGAATAGATACACGAATATATCAATAGAATTCAAAACAGTAATGTGTACATGCATTTAGAGTGATACTATTTTAGAAAGTTATTGACATTAAATTTGAGAGCTGAGTTTCACTCGGGCACATATAGCTTTACCTAGATATATATTTTGCTTTCTATGTAGTATTTTGTCGATTGTAGTTTGTTATTTTGTCCATTTTCTTTTTGCGTTGTCTGTTCTTCGATTTACCACAATCTTCAGACGTTTCTTATAAAGAAATGTTACCACAGTTCTTGCAACCATAGGCTTCTTTTATGAAACGCGACTGAATACAACAAAATCAGGAAACATTTCATCTACTCTCTTTTGGTCATAACAATGTGGGTATACATGTTTTATTTCATGTTTTTCCAAAATTCTATAAATGCAGAGGGACATATACATAGTATGTAATGTCTCTTTTGTACTTAACATCAAGAGCATATAACATTTATCTTCATCTCAACTAATTCTAAAAAAATATTTGACTACCCTCACGAGCTTTTTATATGAAGTGTGTGCACCTGCCTCTGTAAAGACATATAACTGCCTAAATAATAAACCTACCTTATAGTAACATTATATATTCCATCCATCGTACCATTGTTGATAATTACATGAACTAACCCTGGTTTACAATATACTGTTTTAAGTCCTAATGTTGATATAACTTCTAACGTCATTTCTATGATTTGGTCAGAACAATTATGATAATTCAATGACAAAGCATTACACGTTGGACTGGTAGTGATGTTTTGTATGGTTGGCGGTCGGAACTCGGATACCTAAACATACAACATTGATTTGATCTAATGTCACATAGGTGAAATGCATCCTGTACTAGCAATTAGTTGAATCATGTGTTTTTGGTTTTATCATGACAAAGTAAGATATGAAAAATCTGAAAATTATTTTGCATATTGCTTTTCTTGTGCTACTGTAGAAAATAGACACATTCATATATGCATATATAGAATATGTATGCAAGACTCAGATCGACGTCCAATACATCTGTACCTCAGATTCAAATTCTCAAATATATGGTAGTTTCTCACTTTCTCAAATCGACGTCCAATGATGTATGCCTTGACCATAATAAATAAATCTGCCATAGATCTGAGCATTTGGAAAGGACGCCGATTTGAGTGTGGACGCTGATCTGACTCTATCATATATATTGTTGGAAAATATAAAACTAGTAGAAAAGCGAGCATCTAGTGAGCTTCCCTGTCCTGTTTCGTAGTGGGTGCAAGCATATTTCATTTTTATCAACACTGTAGTATATTGCATTTATGCTGCAATGTCGAAATGTCCAAAACGAATGGAAATAGAAAAAGCAAACAAGCCTCGTTCCAGTCAATTTTTAATTGTGTCCACTTTGAGGTCGGCTGTATATCGATATCTTTCTTACGTTTACTCTGTAAATATTAGTTACCAGTAAACTGTTATGTGCATAGTAGACCAATAAAGTAAAAAAAATATTCGAATACCCTTACTATACAGCAAATGACAATGACTGTAGGATAAAATGGGTATTACAAAGCAATAAATATCCTGCCTTTTCTATAAAAAGTCTCTTTCTATTCTTTTACTGGGAGTCATCATGGCCTATGATAGTTTAATGATTTAATATAGTGCCTATACCCATTAAATTGCGAGTTTGTAAGAAAAGAAATACATAATGTAAATGAACACGAATGAACAAAGATTAAAAGATAAATAAAAATGTCATACTCTTAGCATCGACGCCTTTTTTTGCAATGCTGGACCATTTAGGAGATAGACAGATATTGTAAGAGTTCTGAAATGTTTAATGATCATATATTTTATCTGGTAAATTGAAGAAAGATACAGGCTGCCCCATAATACATTTTACCATTTTAAATGGTAATATTTCTATTTTGATGTTAATAACACCTGAACAAAATGTGACTACTAATTTGCATACGCATTAACGTTTTACTTGATATGCATAAGACATAAAAAATACACTTAAAGAAATTTGCATTGGGTTTACAATTACAGCACATGTTCAACATGGCGTCCATTTTGCTCAATAACAACGTCACAACGCTTCTTGACATTACAAATTACAGCTTGACAGGTTTATGTCCTTTAATTATCACCGCAGGTAGACATCTAGTGGACTCAAATCGGATGTGGTGGCCAATCGTGGTTAGTCCTGAATGTAATGAACCTGTCTCCAAATGTCTTCTGTAGCTAATCAACCACGCTGTTGTTGTGTGCGGGGTAGCTTCATCTTGTTGGAACCACATCTGTTTAGTATCGATACCTGTCCAATGCAGTGCTGGATTGACTTTGCGTTCGAGAATATATAGATACCGCACAATGTTGTGGTTTCAACGCCTTCGCCTTCACAAAAAGAATGGTCAAATTACGCCACGTGAACTAGTATCGACCCAAACTGTACCCTTTTCACTATTCAAGGATTTTCAAGATAATCGTCCGTTTTTCAGTTCCCCAATGACGACAGCTTCATCAGGAAACCATAGAACATTAACAGTATCTGAGTTCTCATTTATCTAGTGGTCAAAGCGTAAACGACTGTCAATGTCACGGTCCTTGAAATGCTGCATAATATACAAAGTGTAAGGAGTCAACTTCAAATGATAGCGTAAGATTCTATGAACATTCTAACAACTCAGTGTTAGCGACCTCCCCCATGAATTTTCCGTACCGATCTCTGTGGGTGTTTCTTCAATAGCATTGCGAATTTCAGTAATGCTTTCTCTGTGCGTCTTACAGACGTTTGCCACCCATAATTAGAATATACCCCATCTTCAATTTATCCTGTTTGTTCAAATCGATTAACAATTCGTTTAACTTGCATTATTTTTGATAATCACAACACATAATCACAACACATGACGTTAGAAATCCAGGTCCTGGCTCGGAACAAACACAAAAATGTGGAGGAGTTAAACCGATTAATAGAATCACAATCCTCCCCTCTTAATAAGTAAAATATCCAACGGTTATACACATATAAACAATCAGTAAAAAACCGTCACAGATTCGCTACCATCATCACAAATATAAATGACAACATAAATATGGAGAGTACAGTAGCAGGGTCAGTGAATGCTCGTAGTTAACAGACTACTAGCTAGTAATATGTTGGTCAAAGAGCATTATCCTTAGGACATTTATTATTTTACTGTACACTTGTTCATTTTACGCATGTTATAATAATCTTAATAAGATTGTTTTTAAATCTTACGTGATAGAGTTGGCGCTCCCCCCTTTAATCTGAAAAGAAACAACTTTGGATTGACTGCTTCCTATCATTAGTATTTTACGTTTTGGACTCAAAAGAAAAGACTGGTCGTCATAAGCCTGAATGGAAAATGTTTCGTTTCTTGTTCCAAAATTCGTGACTATACATCTGATATTGGTTGTCACATTTGGATACAATTCATCTGTGAAAAGAGTAAATAAACAATTGCATGAAAATAAATTGTACACATGGAAAGTGTAGATGAATGAGTAAACGATCCCAACATTGAAGCTAGCTTAACATGCAAAACCTGTTAACGATTTATATCTCACTTAACATACAAAACCTGTTAACGATTTATATCTCACTTAACATACAAAACCTGGTAAAGATAAAACAAAACAACAAGAAACTATTCTTAAATCATGTATTACTGGAGTAGTGTACTATCACTCAACTTTCATTAAATTTATCAACAAATATTTTTGATTTCTACCCTCCTTGACACATCCAAAACCTGTTAAAAGATAAACAAAACAAATAAAATAACAGAAGAAACTGTTCTTTAATCATTTGCTATTAAAGCAGTATACTATCAGCCAATGTTCCTTAAAATTATCAGTAAACCTTTTGATTTCTACCCTCCTTGACACATCTTAGTTATTTAAAAAGGATATCATTTGTAACAGTTACTAAAGATAAGCTTTGGTGGAGAAAACCGGAGTACCCAGAGAAAACCACCGAGCTGCCGCAAGTCACAGAACAACTTTAACGCATAATGTTGTATTGAGTACACCTCGCATGAGCGGGATTCGAACTCACAACATTAGTGGTGATTGGCACTGATTGCAGAGATAGTTGTAATCCAACTGCCATATGATCACGACCACGACGGTCCCTTTTAATTTTGTAGGGCAAATGGTGATAATGTTTTCAATAATTCTAGTGGCACCAAGATACCAATGAGAGACGTTTATATATTCACCTGTATCATCCAGGATTGTGATATCAGCCATTGAAGGCTGAAAACTATCTTCTGTGGTTCTTTGAAATATACTGCCACTGGAATGTCCCTCTATTGTTACCCGGAATTTCTATTGAATAGATAAATATAGTATTGTTAATTGACAAATATAATGACAAAAACAAATCGTACAGGTCATAGTAAACAAATAGTGGCGGAGGAACTGCCTATCCTCCTGCAGCACCTGAGTTCACTGCCTATCCTTCCGCAGCACCTGAGTTCACTGCCTATCCTCCCGCAGCACCTGAGTTTTAGTGGGGTTCGTGTTACTCGATCTTTAGATTTGTGTGTATGTTTTGTAGATCGTTGTTTGTCCTCTTGTACTTTTTCTTTTGTCCATTGTGTTGTCTGTTCTTCTTCGATATACGGATTCTGATTACCCCTTTGGTATCTTCAAACTCTTCTTAAAATTAAAAAAATACCAGACTGTCGGAACAATTCCAAAATCTATAAAATTGATACTCCTCACACATATATACACAACAATAAACTTCCCTGGCTTGGCACAGGATTTAGATAAAGAAAGGAGAAGCTAAACTAGTGTTATGGGCCAAACCTCCCTTCTCATAGTTTCATATTATTCTAACTATCGGATAAGTGGATTGATAATAGTACAAATAGTAGTTAGTGTCGGACACGACCCTGCCAAATTAAGGCAAAAACGTATTAAAATACAACGGGTATTGGATTTAATTTATTTATAAATTGAAACAAGCATCTGTATTTTATTTTGGCGAATATTTTGGTGAAAAGAGGGAGTTACATTATAATGTCCTTTAAAAATGTGTATTGAAAAAATATGCTAAAAAGTGTGTATATATCATAACTATGTAATACTAACTTAAAACTAGTTTACATCCGCCACTTTTTATTGAAGTACCTGTACCAAGTAAGCGGTTATCTATTATTAGTAATAAAATGAAGAACATAATATTTAGAGTGGAATCTTGGAAATATTCATTTTATTACTAATAATAGATGAAACGACAAAGAGGCTTACGATTTGATAACATTAATCTGATGTGGACAACGGGGATTACAGTAGTTTATCAAAGATGTTCTGTTCGTCACACCTAGCTGTGTTGTGCTTGTTGAATAAAAGTGGAAGAAAAAATGTTCATGTATAAGGTCTTTATTTTGGTGCGGAGTGAGTTGAGGTGAGAGGAGATTGTTCGTATTATTGACATTGGTGAGATTATTGACCATCTCTGTTTAAACTTTCTTTTCATAATCATGTAACCTACATGTCCGGTTCTTCATGTTTTTATTTAATGAATACGATTATTATTACCTGATCAGGTACAACAAAATCAGAAACTGCAACTCGTTCATCAAAATCTTCGTAGAGAGTCGCCGGTTGTCTTGCTATTTCTGTGTAATTTTCACTATATAGAACTATATAATCTATTTCTGAAGATGAGTTTAGTCCCATCACTGTAACAGCTATTGTTATAGTATGTCCTTCAATACATAAATCACAGCAATTAAATTAAGAACACGTTGTAAATCATAGGTTTGTTTCATTCAGAGAAATAGTAATTATTTCACGGTGAATCAACCACGATAAATTTTAGGTTTCATATAAATATCGAACTTATTTTCCTTGAACAAGAGAAACACAATGCTATAGTATCTTGTTTTAATTTATAAGTACCGAAGTATTTTTGTGGGTAAAAATTCTAAATTGTTGACATTATCGTATAATTTATACACAACAACGAAGTACACTTCGACACAAACGGGAATCGAACTCACATATTCAGTGGTGATAGGCACTAATAGCACAGGTAGCTGTAAATCCAACTTTTCTTCTAGGCCCTGGCTTGGGACATTGCAATATGAAATCCAAGCATGGAACATGTATGTTTTAAGGCCTCACAACCATGGAAAGTATAAAAAATATCATCACATTGTAAAATAAGCTTTACCAGATATTGGCTTTCCAGAAATGTCAAGAAGTGATCCAAACATTCTCTCCATCAGTTTAACTTTAATTTCTCCGTTACCCTGTCCTTTTACATGAACAATCCAATTACTTCCTCTATTGTTTGTCAATGTCCACAGTCCTACAGTAGGTCTCTGATTAATATATAAATATACAAATATATTACATTACAATGCAATTATTATATAACACGTTTTATTTTCATGCTAAATTTACTGTCAAATCCTCAGGTGACATGTTGTACCTAATAGAACATGGGCCATGCTGGGGGAAATTTCGGGGATCTATATTTCAAGAATGAATCTTCAAAACGGCATATTGGATCATTTTAAATACAGCAAATTTGGTGTAATATTACTTTTTAGTTCTACGGCCAACAAAAAAATAATAATTTAATATATTTTCATTATATTGCTTTTATGGACAGAACAATTATTATTTTTATCAGATATGAAGATATATTGGTTATCAAAATAAAATACAAGGTTATACATTTCCAAAATATTGACTTTCCCTTTATTTGATAGAGCTATATCAAAAATTCTTCTCCCCCCCCTTCCAAAATTAAGGAAAAATCCTAAAACATTTTGTTGTTTTTCGGCATTTTCGCCGTATAGGTAACCTAAATTATTTTTTTTTATCAAAATATGGATTTTCATTAAAAGTTACAAAATGATATGCTCTATGTACCTATGTTTACTTTCTTTCTGAATATATGAATGAAAAATGGAAATATTCTAGAATTTGAGAATTTTCTGTTATTGCTAAAATTGTAAAGACTACCTCATGAGCTAGCAATTACTTGTGCATAAATATGTAGCTGCATATAAGATGTCTATCATAAGACCATTATTACATTCATTACTGTCAATAACATGATCTAAATGTGTAAAATACTACCCTTCTTCAATGACAAATGAACGAAAATAGTAAGAAATTGACAATTGTAAGTAAAACCAAACATTTCCACATAATTTTAACATAAGATTAACATGGCATTAAAATACAGATTACACTGAAACTAAATATGCATTATCAATTGACCTTTCAAACAGTAAAATAGAGCAGGATTACACTCTTACATCAACTAGTAATACCAGAGTATCGCACACAAATGAAGCAGTGTCACAGAACAGTCATGTACGTTTGCAAGCTTCAAGTAATAAAAAATGAATCCGTGTCACAGAACAGTCATGTACGTTTGCAAGCTTCAAGTAATAAAAAAGGAATCAGAGGTTGGGATAAAAGACATTTTTGTTTATATTGCGGTAAAAGTTCAACCAAAATAACTAAACATTTACTTAGGCAGCATAAGGAAGAAAATAACATTAAAGAAAAAAAGTCCAAACACAGAAAACTATTGATAGTAATATTAACGAATGCTGGAGATTACAATCATAATATGGAGGTAATCTAATCAGGTAGTGGAACATTGGTGACTTGGACAAAAAATCAAACAACTTCTTCAGCTGATGATTTTTTTTACCTTCCACCGATTGTCTTGGATATTTCCATCGAAATAATCTTTGGAGGCATATGAAAGTCTGAGAAATGGAAAAGCCAATGGCAGAAAGGTTACATGTGAGTCGTCACTTATTATGCCTGCTGCTGCTTCTGTAAGTGATGGGCTTAAAAATAAAGTATGGTCGAAAATGGCTACAGATGAAGTAACAATTTTAGTACGCAATGACCCATTAATCATACAATTTGGTGAACGATTATATCAGAAGCATGGTCACAGGAACATTTGCATGTATTTGTTAGTCAAAAGATGAGAGAAGTTGCAAGATTGTTAACTACTTTGCAAAAAGCTGAATGAAACAGTGAAATGTCTTTCTGATGTAAGCCAGCCAACCATGTTTCACAAAGCTGTGGAAGCCACAAAGACTCTTTGTCAGTACAACTCCGAAACAAATACATATGGAATTCCATCACTAGCACTGACAATAGGGCATACTTTAAAGAAATGTCCAATAATTAAAACAAATGTTGCAGTATGTGATGGTTAAACTGATGTGGCTAAAGGTTGTCAGGAATTCCGTTCTTTATGCAAAGATGAATGGTCAGATTTTATCCCGTCAGGTGCACTGCAAACACTGAACACAGATAAAATGACCAAGGGTCAGTCACTTCCCTTAGCAGAGGAAATAGAGAAATTACAAACCTTCCTAAAAGATTAATAAAAAATTATAAAGCTAAGTATGGAAACTGTAATCTCTAAATCTAGCTGGGTTAAGCTCAACAGCATTACATTGACACAACTGTGATGTTTAACAGAAAACAAACGAGGAGGTGAAGTTGAGAGAATAAGTTCCCTTGAAAACGTGTTGTGTAAAACATTTGCAAGAGTTGAAATTGCTGGGAAAAGAGGCAGGACAGTGCCTATAATGCTCACACCGTGCATCTAAAGAAGTATACATTTTCTAATGAAGACTAGGGAAGATGTAGGCGTTCATGACAACAACCATTACTTGTTCCGAAGATCGTCATTTGGCTCATTGTTCCCAATCAGAAGTTCAAAAAGTTGAGAGAATAAGAGAATAAGTCCCCTTGAAAATGTGTTGTGTAAAACAGAGAACATAACAAGCACTAAACTACGAAAATATGTGGCTACTGTTTCCCAAATTTTAAATTTGGAAGAAAATGAACTAGAAACGATGGAAAAATTCATGGGACATGACATTAACATTCATCCAGCTTTCTATAGATTACCAGAGTAGAAGACTGAAGTGGCGAAAATGTGGAAATTATTGCTGGCGTTCGATAAGGGAATAATTTGCCAGTTCAGTGGGAAAACCTTGGATGAGATTTAAGTAGATTGTGGTAGTTATAACTTAAGTATTGCTGCAACAGCATCAACATTTGCATTCAATTTATCTGCTTAGCTCCTTTCTCAGTAACTATTGGTCATAGGTGAAGCATATTTGTTATGTTTAACGATCAGTGGGTGTACATGTCAGGTAGACATACGTATTTAATTAAATGCACACATTTGGATATGTAGGTCGCTGATGTTACGATGTCCGTTTAGAATATTCCTTGAGCCAGTTTTTCTGTTAAATCTGTAGTCAATGAGCTATTCTATAGCGCTGTGGCTAAAATGTATCGTAGAAATTTCAGAGAAAAAAACATTTAGACCTAGTATTCATTGCATCTGTGAAAATTAATGAAAATCTTATTTTAGTCAACTTAGCAATTCCAAACTAGTCCATAAAATATATATGTATATGCCAAGTACAAAGAACAACAAATTTCTTAATACTGTGATGGTACTATTCTAAGCCTGATCGTCGTACCGTGCTAAAGATACTCATTCATAATATATTTAAATCCACTCTAGATAGGTTCTCCAAGGTCGTCCTCATTGCGTATATTATAATACTATATACCTCGAAAAAGCAGGTAGACCGGTGTGTGTGCAAGTTTTAGATGTCGTTCACAGCACTACCAATGAAAAATAATTTTTTTGTTTAATGCTATTTACCATTATCCTTTCATGTTATCTTTTATGATGGGCTAAAAGGGGCCAAATCTACGAAATTTCCAACAAGTTTTTCCCCATTTTGTTGCTCTAAACGAGAGCTTTCAGTAATACGTTGATGACTTTGATCACACACACACATATATCACGATTATTATGTGATATTCCCTTCTAAACTGTGAGGTAACTTAGACTTAGTCGTGTTCATCGGGCTTTCGTCTGTCGTTGCCAATGACCATGATACAGGTCCAAGTGAACAAGACGAGTTTTGTCTATACTGATGTTCAGCTAAAAGAACCAGTTGTCCAAAGAGATTTCTCCCAGCTTTAATTTCTAAAACCTTCTTCTGTGAAGATGTTACCTGTTTCTTTTTCTTTAAAACAGCAAATGCTCTACGGTGAATGAAAACTGACATTTTTGTCAACTAGGCTTTCCGTATTAACCTTTGAAAATGCATTTTGTCCAACTTGTTCGGCTCTTAAGAGATCGTCTGTTTCTGTGATATACAAAATAACAATACGGTGTGCTGTATGAGTGGTTCTAGCTCCTGCATGAGTCTCTTTATTATCAACAATTTTCACAGGATAAATACATTGCCATGTGATGGTAGATGGTAAAACACTCCATCTGACAACAATACTATTGCACATGGTTGTTTCTAGTTTAAGAATTTGGGAATATGACTGGCAGTGTCCGAAATAGTTAATCAGTGTTAAAAGTTGAATACTGTCGGTTAAATGACGAAGAGACATTTTGGTATTTTCTATTGTTCTTTTGACGGACAATAACAATTCACAAGTCTGGACGTTCTTTTTCAGAAGCGGTATCAAGGTTCTTTCCGAAGACGAGGACAGTCAAGAACAACTGATGTCGATCTAGTAGATTTGTTGTTTCTCTAATAAACAAGTGAGCAGATGGTGGCCAAAGTAAATTGATTGCTTTCTCTTTGGAGTCGAAAATATTGCGAGGAAGCAAAAGTGTGTATTCCTCGACAACTCGTTCATTTGAAGCAACCAATTCAAATGCAATTTCATCTGCTTGTTCAGTCTTCATATGTTCAGAAAATGTGTGTTCCAAAATGTCGTGAAGGCTTGTCTTTCAATTTTTACATGTTTTGTAATTTGAATTATAAAATTATGAGTGGTTTTCTTTTATAAAGTTGAGATATTTTTCTCTGAGCACGGTGATTCTTTCAACATTGAAACCCCTATTAATTGCTGAATCCACATAGTTGCAAATAAAATCAAAATGCTTTTGTGAGTTTCTTGTTGCTCACTTCTCCCAGCCTCAGCTTCTTCGGAAGTCTGTGCTACCTTTCTGGTATAGGCCCTACGACAAGCATTATGGTACATGGCTTCGTTTGCGATTAAATCTTCATTCCTTATTTCTCTTTAAAGCTTTTCATCAACTTTCTGCGGCCTCGTTAATTCTTTGCTCTGCAATGGTGGATGCGACATACTTTACGAGAAGTTAAAACCTTTTTGAACACATCCGTGAATTACCACAAAAAATACATTTATCTGTTGGGAATACACGTGGTTTTTCGATTTGTTTTCTTTGCTTGGATACGCTAGTTTCCTCGGTTTCTCGATACGTTTTCTTTTTTGAATTGCTGAAACATTGATAACACTCTGGTAACACCATCTAAAATACCATGAATTGATGTATCAAATATATCTGGAACCTGGTTGCAAATGGCATCAAGTCGGGTATGTTCTTCATTACTTGACAGTCGCAATTCTAAACTGTTAGTCTTAATTTTTCCAAACGAAGCACCTTGAAAGAGGTACTATAACCTTATCGTAATGGACAATGCAGCTTCTGAGATCAAACGACTTTCTACGGTTTACTTTCAATTTACACTTTGCAGGTTTCAGTTTGACAGGACGTTTACTCATATCGATAATTTGAGCCTTCAATGAAATCACAATTACTTCTAATTGTCACCGTAATATACACGGACTCTGTCAAAACTGTCAATACTTTTTTTCTAAGTCACAGCAAATATTTCTATTCCGATGAATGAATATAAAGATCAGGATTAGGTTAAAAATAAATGCAATTTCTATAAATAGATATATAGCTTTTAACAGGTTTAAGAATAAGTTAGATTGTAAAAATATAGGCCAAACGCTATGATTGTTAAGGTCTTGCTATTTGTTCTTTATTTACGGACATATCAAACTAATGGGTTTTTCGAATAGGCGTAAGGGTAATATTTTGCTGTTGAAAAGTTATACATTATAACCTGGTTGGGGTCCTGTTACGCCTAATAAACCGTGATTCCTCTATTTTAATTACGATTATTTCATGGGACTATTTGAATTTGTCGTTGGCGACATCAGAATACCAACCCAGTTTATCAAATATAACCAATGTTGCTCAAGGCCGATCAGCCAATCAGATTGCAGAAAATAAGGGTAATAACAAAATTACCGAACACCGAGCAATCTTCCAAAGGGAAAGGCAAAACTCATAAGTCAACAAACAGACAAAATCTGTCAACAACCGGAAAACTGGGAAAACCGCAATGGCCCTGACTTGGTACAGGCATTTCCAAAGAAATGGTGGGTTGAATCAGATTTTACGGCGCCAAACCTCCCGCTTCCATTACGGCTAAAAGGTTCCGGTTGTCACTATAACAGCATTTTAAACAATACTGGGACAAATTAGGAATAATAGTAGTCAACGCAGTACTTCATGAAAATCCATCGTTTATTATCGTCTCTGCAGAACGGTTTAACTAAACGGTCATCTTCTTACACAATTTGATTTCAAATGAGATGTTGAATGACGTCATGTCTAAACCTAGTCCGAGATTCCTCTGTCATTTAACGGCTTTTATAAAGTTGCTGTAGCCGTTCAACGTCAGAGCGTGATATATACGGATTACAGCGGGTTTGCCTCTCCAGCTCTGAATCGGCACATTTCCACGTTTCGTGGCTATCGGATTTATTTTCTATCAGAAACCCTTATATAAATCGCTTCACCAATAATTTTTCTATTCATTCATAACCATCTTACGCTCAGAAAGTGGTGTTACACTTCATTACTGCTCGATTTTGCCTTAGATCCTATTATTCCGCCATTTGACTTCCATTTTCGAATCTACACACGTGATCTCGCGATACTAACTGAATGATGACAGCAACGCATTGCATGATGGGAGCTAATTAATCCAGCGTGCCAAATTATTTGGAGCATTATTTGCATACGTAAACAACATTCAAATCACATGGAAGACGATACATTTAAGCGTATTCTGCAGGACAAACAGTCCATCTACAGATCAAAGCAGAGCAGAAGGAAATAATACAGAATTCAATGGCAGAGTGTTACCAACGGGCTTCGGAAAGAGCATGTGTTACGTTCCCCCTTTTTGGACAAGGTACTACAACATTTTTTTATTCTTATGGGTATCTGTAATTCACTAAATTTGCTGATAAAATCATTACCAATCAATATAATCAACTGTATTAAATTTTATGTTAATTGTTCTGCCTTAACAGACACCTATGATTGGCAATAAAAATATTTGTTTGTTTGTTTATATGCAAATCATCTCCCATGATACATTGCGGTAATCGTAGTTTTCTCGTAGTCACGTGACAAATGTTTGAAAAATGGAAGACAAATGTCGAAATCATAGGTTCTAAGGCAAAATCGTGCTGTAATGGAGTGTAACACCACTTTCTGAGGGTAAGATGTTTATGAATGAATAGAAAAATGATTGGTGAAGCGATTTATATAAGGGTTTCTGATAGAAAATAAAATCCGATAGCCACGAAACGTGGAAATGTGCTGACCCAGAGTTGGAGAAGCAAATCCGCTGTTTTCCGTATGTATCACGCTCTGACGTTGAACGGCTACAGCAACTTCATAAAAGCCGTTAAACGACAGAGGAATCTCGGACTAGTCTAAACCACAATTACTTAATCCTTATCTTTATACATTTTCCATATTTACTTTATGAAAATCCATTGTTTATTATCGTCTCTGCAGAGACAGAATATTTTTCGAAAAGATCTTGGTATCGGAATATAAACTGTTTAAGAGATCGAATAAGGCGAATTTGTTCATAGCCCTGGTCCAGTAGCCTGTTTCTCAGATAAAGATGACGTTTCAAGAAATCACAATAATTGCGACTGGTCCTTGCATAACGAATCGATTGTGAGATGTAAACACCATATGCAGGAGAAGCTGGTATATTGTTGCACATATTTGGAAGTCACATCAAATTAAATTAGTTAACAATAATATTTGAAAAAGTAATAATTGATTTTACCATAATACTAGCGATAAAAGTAGATTTCCCAACAAACTCTAGCGTATCTCGTCCTGTAAACACTTTTATCGTATCTGAAAATAAATTACACATTAAGATATATTATTTGATCATATATTAACACTAGATTTTAAAAACGATTAACCAAAATACCATTTATTTGAATATGCATCTCATTAACTACATTTTGTAAAGATTCATATAAATGGATACATTTTATCCTGGAGTGATGGAAGCTACTATTGTATCAATAGACATACAAAACAAAGGATCGAACACAACTTTCGTGCACAATTATTTCTATTACTTACTGTTTGGATCCATAAAGCTTATATCTCCTTTAATTGTGGTTCCAATTATTTCTACCGTCAGAACAGTTACATAGTTATCAACTGGAAAGATTTTTGTGTTTGTATCCATTATGATTTGTGCAATATGCACATACCGAATATCCATATTTTTCTGCAAAACAAATAAATGTATATTACTAAATTAATCAAAGCTGGCGCCTTTAGAACTCAATTTTGCGTTTTTATCGTTAAATCAGGAATGGAATGTATATTGTGTTGCTTTCTCTCAAGAATACAATTGTGTTATTACATCGTTGTCTGAGAAATACCGATATTTCTAAGTGTACGAAAAACTCGATTTTCACCGAGTGAAATTCAACATTTATTTCACCGTGAAGAGTTACGATATCAATGTCATCACAATCAATCAACTCTATTATATGCTATGTATCTACAGAATAATGTAAACTTTTTTATCATTAGTGTTAAATATAGTTTAAATTTACTATTTGTTTTCCGGATGAAAAATGGGAGTCGGGGTCGTGATCGTATGGTAGTTATATTTACCAATACCGATGCAATCAGTACCTGTCACCGCTAAAGGTCCCGCTCGTGGCGAAGTATACTAGATACAACAGAATGTGATAAAGTTCATCAGTGACTTGCGGCAGGTCGATGGTTTTCACCGGATACTCCGATTCCCTCCACCAATAAACTGACCGCCGCGATATTTCTAAAATGTTGTTTTGTTGAAAGTTAAACACCATACCCCCTTCCCTTTTCGAGAAAAGAATTGTGTAGGCATCATTTGTAATACAATATCGCCAAATTACAAATTTCATACAAAACCCCACAATATATATTAACAAGTGATTATCATGTACGAGGGCAGTCTAAATGTCATTGAAGTATAAACAAAAATCTATTTTAAAAATATAATAATCGTGAAATATGTAAGTAAACTACCTCGAGCAATGTCTGCAATGGTGCAGTGATTTCCCGATCAGGTGCTGCTATTATAGTCCCACCAAGCCCAGAAAACATGCCAAAAGAAGTATCTTTATGGGCAGCTCTTTTTCGTTTGCCTAGAGAAATAATTATTAAATGACAATTCAATATTTATACATGTTTCTAACCCAGAAAATATTTTTTCTGAATTAATGCACAATTTTATAGCGTCGTTATTTACATTCGTGTTATTATTTGTCATCTTACTAAAAACATAGATATCAAATTAAGTGCGCACGACGCGTTTTTGGAATAACCTTCATCAGGTACGCTCGAAGTCAAAATATTTAAACATAATTCCAAAAGAAAATAAATACCAAATACCTTTGCATTCACCCAGATCAAGGTCTTATTTTTTGTGATAACCTCCACTCGAGGATCTTATGCACCTTGTTCACCTTGACATAAACTATGAAGGGACTGTCTTACTAGTCATTACTACACAAATCCTCCATTTATGACGAATTTGGTTCTAGGCAGTTTGTGGAGATTTGTATTTACTTAGGAATATACGTCCCGATATCAATATTAATATACCCCGGGTACATTCTTCCTTCATTTTGAAACATATTGCCACGATTTAACATCAAAACAGCTAAATTCACTAATTATTCCTTCTAATATATGAAATACCATCATGGTAAATTCATATCTTATAGCATGAGATACCTCCTTGATCTTTCGAAATTCACCAATTTGGAATATCTGTATCACAAATGACCACGGATATGTTCCACTTGTCGTAAAAACTTCCCGGTTCTTTCCTCATTCATGACTTATCACCGGATAAGGGTAATAACAAAATTACCGAAAACCGAGCAATCTTCCACAGGGAAAGGCAAAACTCATGTCAACAAACAGACAAAATCAGTCAACAACCGGAAAACTGGGAAAACCGCAATGTTTGGTACAGACATTTCCAAAGAAATGGTGGGTTGAATAAGATTTAACGGCGCCAAACCTCCCGCTTCCATTACGGTTAAAAGGTTCCGGTTGTCACTATAACAGCATTTTAAACAATACTGGGACAAATTAGGTACAATAGTAGTCAACGCAGTACCCCCCGTACTTCATGAAAATCCATCTTTTATTGTGGTCTCTGCAGAACGGTTTAACTAAACGGTCATCTTCTTACACAATTTGATTTCAAATGAGATGTTTAATGACGTCATGTCTAAGCCACGATTACATAATCCTTACCTTTCTACATTTTCCATATTTACTTTATGAAAATCCATCGTTTATTATCGTCTCTGCAGAGACAGAATATTTTTCGACACGATCTTGGTATCGGAATATAAACTTTTTAAGAGATCGAATAAGACGAATCTTTTGATAGCCCTGGTCCAGTAGAAAGATGACGTTTCAAGAAATCAGAATAATTGCGACTGGTCCTTGCATAACGAATCAATTGCGAGATGTAAACACCATATGCAGGAGAAGCTGGTATATTGCTGCATGTATTAGGAAAATGTATTGATTTTAAAATTGAAGTCATCCCGTTTATCATAAATTTTAGTCCCGAGTTGACCACTGTCGTCAAATTCGAGGTATAAGTCCAAAAATGATAGTGACGAAGCTGTATCTGTGGTCTCTTTAATTTCCAGCTCTGGATGATACATCAATGGAAGAAATTCTGCAAATCATAATAATTTTTTTTACACCAAAACTGCTCTGCTTATCATATATTCATTATGGGCAACCATCAATTTGGCAGAAATTTTGAGGTATTCACTATTATTCTACAAATTTTATGACGAACCTGCATTTTGTTTAGCATAATTATGTAATAATTTGAAACAAGACTTACGAGAACATGAAAATGGTTGTTGCGTCGAATGTATGCAGTCACTTGATTGTCCAGGTTTTAACTGCCCATTGCACTGTCCAGTTAAAAATGTCACCAAATGTATATTTTTCTGTTGGATTAAATGTCCAATCTCTTCACACAAGTTGAAATCCTTAGGATCGGCATCAGTGAACAGGAAAACACAAGAACCTTCTTTTGCGTTTAGGATTCCTTATGAAATAAATCTGATATTAGATAGCTTATAGTGAGAGTTCGGTTATTTATTTTTTTTAAGAAATGTCCTTTTTGGTATAAAAACAAATATTTAAAATAAGATGTGCATAGTATAGATTATGTACTTGTGTTGACAATTTGATTACAATTAGATGTCTGAGTCTGACTTTGTTTGTTTGTTTGATGGTGTTTAACGCCACTTTCAACAATATTTCAGCTATATCGTGGCGGTCAGTTTTATTGGTAGAGGAAACCGGAGAACCCCGGAAAAAACCCCTGACCTGTCGCAAGTCACTGACAAACTTTATGACATAATGTTGTACACCTCGCCCTGATCGAGATTCGAACTTCCAACATCAGTAGTGATAGGCACTGATTGCATATGTAGTTGTAAATTTAACTAGCATGCGATCACGGCCACGACGCCCCCTAAAGAGTGTCTGGTTTTGTCATTAGATACAACAGATCCAACTTACATCTACTGTTAATGAGATTGTTGGATAAAATCGTAGATAACTAGTTTATAGTCCGAATGATGCGTTTCTGGAATAATTTTCATCAGTTACGTACATAATCAACAGAACTGAAAACCAAATCATTTAAAAGGCTTTGGGAGCAAGTATTTCAAATGGTCTAAACGGAATGACCATAAAAATAGGTTACCTTTGTCTAAGGAAGATTGAAAGCACTGAATACTGGGTGGACTATAGTCCAACAGGAGAGGTATTGACACAGTGATAGCAATAGATAGTAGATATCTAATTTAGTGCACACGAAAGCAGAATTTAGCAAAAAGCCAGACCTAATTCTTAATCTCATTTGAGTGTGGGAATAATGAGCAATATTCATTAGCTTTTGAATTTGCATTCGAATATTTTAAAGGGGTTAGTGTTATGGTGTTTAACACCACTTTCAACAATATATCGTTCTAAAAGGCGAATACAAGAAAAATAAATTATCATTGAAAAAAATTTTGATAATAAGACATGTACGTATTATTTTCTAATAAACCAACCTGTTTTTAGACCAGTAAAGGCATACTCTGGACAATCGCCTCCACCATGAACAGTTAGCAGATTTAACTTGTCGCTGATCTCCTTTCCATTAGTTGTTTTGAATTCAGTATTTTCTGAAACTGCAATTGTAATTACATATTTGACATTTGTATTAACCATGTTATTGTGTGCACACGGATTTTTATTTATGCTGCGTGAGGCTAAACACAATAACATTTCCATCCTGGTTCTTCTCATTGCAACCAGTTTTATTCTTGGATTTCAAACAGGGAACATGATAAAACCTGAGATTCACATTATGCAAACTTGTATCTGCATATCATTCATAATGATACCATGAAAATTCAAAAACACCGAAGAATATCTACACACCACTACCCACCTTTCTGTTAGCATTACGTTTGGTTATGAATTCCTGGAAATTTTTTAATTTATCTATCCTTTTTGTTTCCATGACACCCAGGGCCATATTTGTTCAACCGATTCATTTCCCCCTCATCTTTTCAAAGTTTATATAGGCATTATTACTGTGAAGTGTTATGAGAATGGGTTCAACAGTAATCGAGCAAGCACCACGCATGTTTTTTGTGTGTCCATTCGATGGGTTACAATGGCAACAACGGTCATTTTGAGCTTTTCAAAACTTGCATGCACATATACGTAATGTCAGCAAGTTTCATACCATTCGAGTGTTAGAAACAATTCTAATAATAATAAGAAAAAACCCAATAAACACATTAAGTTTCTCAATTGTTTTGGGAGAATTAATAATTATCTCCTACATTTTAGCTATTAGTATACTACTAGTATACTCACCGGGATCATTGAACGTAATTAAGATATAATTCGCTAATCCATGTTGTGAGCTGGAGGCCTTGTTCACGATTCCAATAGCTTGTTTACGCACTTGGAAAATGTCATCACTCATAGAACCAGTATTGTCAATAACAAATACCAGGGACAATGATGATTGGAAGCAGTTGTAACAAACAGGTTTATACCTTATCTGTATATGTGTTAAATTGTTGGAATCAGTAATGTTTGGTGGTAACGTATCTGTTTCATTTACTGTTGCATTTTTTACAACAGGGGGCTGATAGTTTATGCCAAAAACACTTTCAAATGTTTGAATTTCTAGATGTGATAGCAATCCATGTTCTGAAAGGATCATAATAATAATGCATTGTTAACTTATCAATATGTATTAATTGGCTAATTGACATGGCCTCCCATCACTCTGGTCTAACACGAACGTAACTCTATACGTCAACCTATATATATACGACCAAAACCGGGATTAACTCAGGTACTCCGGAAGGGTAAGCATTTCCTGCTCCAGTAGTGACACCCGTCGTGTTAGACACCAGTATGCGTAAATAAATACAATTAACAAATAAAACACGTAGTCCCTATAAAACAAATGGGAGTCAAAACGAACTGAACATCGCTTTTACGTGGAAATCACAACACGGAATTCAAAACGTACATACATGTAACTTGACTACAAAAGAAATATGGATGCTTCTGTTATGTATTCAAGTCATTCCCGGGACATCACAAACGTGCAGCAGTTTTATGAGCATGTTTGTGAGGATTGGTCGTTAATGGTCGTTTACAAGGCAAACTTTTCCGAATATATTCATTTCCCGTGGTAATCTAAATTCTCGCTCATTGAACCATTCCAGTGCCATATTTGTACCTGCATGATGTTTTGTTTCTAAGCTTACTCTCGTCATAAATATAGCTGAACTGCTGCTTACTTGACGTTTTACAGCAATCAATTAATTCTTCATGCTTGCTGTATGAATCGAAAGCACTATTTTTGCTGTGAATAATGACGCATATTGGAAAGGACAAATACCCTTTAAGTATTTTCCTCACACTTTTCATGTACTTTCTATTATTCTAGATTTGCAGAATTTCTTCCATCGATATATCCTCCAGAGCTGGAAGTTAAAAGAGACCACATATACTGCTTCGTCCGCATCATTTTTGGACTTATACCTCTAATTTGACGACAGTGGTCAACTCAGTACTACAATTTATGATAAACGGCTTCAATTTCAAAATCACAAATTTTCCAAATATGTGCAGCAATATACCAGCTTCTCCTGCATATGGTGTTTACATCTCGCAATTGATTCGCTATGCAAGGGTCAGTAGCAATTACTATGATTTCCTGAAACGTCATCTTCCTCTGAGAAACAGGCTACTGGACCAGGGCTATAAAAAGATTCGTCTTATTCGATCTCTTAAAAAGTTTATATTCCGATACCAGGATCTAGTCGAAATATATTCCGTCTCTGCAGAGACGATAGTAAACGATACATTTTCATATAGTGAAAATGTATAAAGATAAGGAAGTGAACAAACATGGTTTTTGACATTTACTTCACTGAATTTGGTACTGCTTTGACAACTATTTGACCTATTTTGTTCCAGTATTATTATAAATACTGGTATAGTGAAAGCCGAAACCTTTGAGCCGTAATGAAAGCGGGAGGTTTAGCGCTTTAGAATCTGATTCGACCCACCATTTCTTTAGAAATGTCTGTACCAAGTCAGGGTCATTACGGTTTTCACAGTTTTCCGGTTGTTGACTGATTTTGTCTGTTTGTTGACTTATGAGTTTTGACTTTCCCTTTGTAAGATTGTTCGGAGTTCGGTAATTTTGTTATTACCCTTATTTATAGTTGACATTGCAGGTTGTCCGTGGTTCTGATGCTTGCAGACTTGTTCTTGATGTGACATTTTGTTGTTATTATACAATAACAGGTACGATGCATAAAACATACTTTTATCCTTTCGGGGCATCTTGTCTCACTCCTTCGTTTTCTGTTTTTGTTTTATTTTTCATGTTAAAAGATTTACTGGTGTTGGGTTTTCTTTATAAAGTGTGATTTCGTTTGTCCTGTTCCCTCTAATGTATAATCAGTATTAATCTTCGTCTTAAATACAGGAGTGATTGTTGTTTAACGCCAATTTTCAGCTATATCATGGGGAGAAAAAGTTATTTTTCAATGAGATGATAATGATGTCCGCTTTGTACTAGACCAACATGTTGAGTTGGATGATAATAGTGCTAGCTCACTGAAACAACAGTCCGCCGGTAGACATGTCGCTCCACTCGGAGACATTATTCTGATTCCGAGCCAACCAGTCTTTCTCCTAAGAAGCAACAAATACCAATTTTAAAGTCTTTGGCTTGACCCGACTGGGGCTCGAACCCACGATCTACCACACGCGAGATTAGCACACTAACTATAACGCCACCGGTGCGGTTGTCTTAAATACATGTATCATTAATTGTAAATGAAAATTAAATGAAAATTTAAGTAAATAACAAACTACAATGCGATATTACATTCACCTTTTCCAATCAAGAAATCAACAGACGCAGCTATTGCGGCACTTCCACTTTCGTTATGCAAGAAGTAATGTGGAGACATCGTATTATTGGGTGTTTCTTTATTTATTCCACCAGTTGCAGGAATTAGACGTGACATATCTGCAATTCCTCCATGGCTACATTTCCCAACGTTTTCCCATATATAACCTATAACAAAAATTGAATAAGTCTATAATGCAGTAACTACTTTGTTCGCAAATGTAAAATAATGTTATAAAGACAGTATTTGTGTTTGTGATACCCTTCAATCATTTGCAGGGAAGAAAGAATAGATTGAAATGTAAAAGGTTTAAGAGATAATGACAAAGGCAGTGATGATAATAATGTTTATCTAACATTATGCAAGTTTTCTTTAGAAATTCAAGACAGGGACCTGTCTGATGCAAGATGTTGCATCAGCACACTGTGGTGATGAAAGAATGGTGCGACGTTGCATGAAATGCTCCCCGTCGGACTCCTATTTCATAACGTCATGGTATTGGAATGCAGTAAACTAAACGACGTCCAATGCGTAAACAAAAATGTCTTTAATGTGCATTCATTCGACAGATTAATGTTATACTATCACCAATTCAGTCATATTCTCATTTCCAAGGACATCGTTTTAATGCCAGCAACTGTACGGTCCCATTCATAAACAATTTTGCTCATTCCTCCTGCAGAATGGTAGTCGGACGATTATGTAGTGACATTGAAAGCGATTGAACGGAAATGTGACATTTATGAATGAACGGTAATAAATAACGTGACGTCATGCACAAAATATAGTCGCTCTCAAAGTAGAATTAAGGTGTAATAAAATTGTTAATTTTAAATTCAGGACCTTTTTATTGTTTAAATATGGCTTTATTGAAAGGTTAGATAAACTTATCAAATACACAGTGTGTTGGTACAATAATTTGTTTCAGGTCTCGCCTGTCGTGTGAACTAACCGAATAACTACTCGTCGCTGTTATGACTCGTAGTGGTACTGGTTCACACAACATGTTTTGACCTTATACAAAGTCTTGTACCAGCACACTATGAATGTAATAGATATTTATCTAACATTATGTACGTTTTCATTTGAAATTAAAGAAAGTAGCCTGTCTGATACAAGGTGTCTGATGCAAAATGTTGTATCACCACACTGGTGATTAAAGAATGGCTTGAAGTTGCACGAGATTGTCTGTGCCGAACTACTTTGGCATGACGTCATAGCATTGGAATGTGGGGAAAACGCATCACTGTAAGAAACGTAAACAAAGCGACGGTGTTCATTCACTCATATTATGCATCACGAAATTATGGTCATATTGTGATTTCCATGGGCATATTTTCAATATTTCTGGCAACTGTACTGTCCACATTTCTTCAAAAGAGGCGTTGTCGGATGATTATATAGTGACATCCAAAGTGATTGAACTGTATGTAACGTGTCATTTGTGAATGAACGGCAACAAATAACGTGATGTCATGCACAAAATGTAGTCTCCGAGTATTATCAAGCAACTAGCCTGATATTTACATAATATCACTGTTTTTCTAAAACTACGTTATAATGACGTCATTGATGTCACGTTGCTAAATCCTAGATAAACAAACTATCATTGATATGTTTTGCGCGAAATGTACTTCTCATCGGATCTCACATCTCAGGCTTTGCCTTCAATTTGACATTGCTCTGAAAAATCTATTCTCGCAAAACAAATCGACCATAGTATGGTCATCCTGGTCAGCAATGCTAATTATCTATGATTTGTACGTTTCCCCTTTGATCTTTACATGCGATTTTATTTATTATCGCTATTTTGCGGTATTTTCCTTTGATCTTGCTATCTGAGAATTTTCAATCTCACGCTAATAGAGTGAGATGGAAAATTATCGCTAATCGCTAAGCGTTGTCAAGGACGCACGTAGTATTATCGCTGTTTTCTAATATGACGATATAATGACGTCACATTACCAAATCCTTTATAATAAGTGATTTACGATATAAAATATTAATTGTGTTTAAAAAAATGTCAGTATCTCAACAAAAATTATTTAATTATGAATACAAAATAGCGATATATTATTAATTAAAGATGTTTTTTTTTTAAACTCGAGGAAGTTTCTCAATCATCTCTCATCGAAGGGCGAAATTCTCAGTCATCTTCGATGAGAGATGACTGAGAAAAGTCCTCTCGTTTTAAAAAACATCATTAATCACTAATTATCAAGCAAGTAGCCTGATATTAACATAATATCGCTGTTTTCTAGTATGAGGTAACTGACGTGACGTTATCAAATCCTCGATAAACATAATAAAATGAAAAAGGACACCTTCAAAAATGATTGGAACAACGCTATGAATGTGACAGGTTTTTGTTCTTGTGTAATGTTTTTTCTTACCATTGCTGAATAAACACAATAGAGGTGCCATAAAATAAAACCCATTGCACTCGACACATGCTCGTGTATCAAATTGTTTCTAAAGATCTTAGATCAAACTCTAAACAGGAAGTACGTAGGGCGTTGAATATAATTCACAATGGCATAGAAGGAAGCATGGATAATATGTTGCTGTAGTTTGCTTATTGGATGTTTCAGAACAAAGAATGAAGTAAAGTACATATATAATAAACTATGCATTAACGTTATATATGTTATTGTATGTAACGGGTGCCACTAGTGGAGCAGGAACTGTTTACCATTTTTGGAGTACCCGAGTTCACCCCCGGCTTTTAGTGGGGTTCGTGTTTTTCTATCTTTAGCTTTCTGCATAGTGCTTTGTATATCATTGCTTACCCTTTTCTCCTTTTTCCTTTGGCCATAAGGGTAATAACAAAATTACCGAACTCCGAACAATCTTACAAAGGGAAAGTCAAAACTCATAAGTATATTAACAGACAAAATCAGTCAACGACCGGACAACTGTGAAAACCGTAATGACACTGACTTGGCCATTGTATTGTTTTTCCTTCGGTTTACGACTGCTGGTTACCCCTTTGGTATGTTCAAACTATTCTTAAGGAGACGTTATAGACAATTATGTTGTCAAACATAGTACAATGTATATTCACCTAGATACTGATTGAAATAAATCTCTGTAAATCAGGAAAATTGACATTCTTGGTAATATAAAACTAAGTATTTACATTATAATGCATCGGTATCAAATAATAGAGCTTAAAGATCAATATATACAGCACATGGTGAGGGATTAAAAAAAATCATAAAGCATACTATATGGTTTGTTTCCTCCGTTTGCATCAAGTCCGAGATACCCGCTGGTCAACGAGTTTACTATCAGATTTCGTTTGCAATCGTCATTCCTGGAACAAAATACATCTATGCATCATGGTGGAAACCAAAAATATGATAAAGAGTAACCATTACTTCGTGGGAGACCAGAATAAATAGGTCATCAAACTGTTGGAATTCAATATTGAACAACAGATAGTAGTATAATATGGAATGAGATATAAATGTACTAATTTAATTGCTAGTTTGACCTACTAGTTGTACTAGCAGATTGTCTATATTTTTAGCAACGAAAACCTGCCTCAATGAGTGGACTACAATAATGTATATTTGCTAAGTCATAGCCTTTACGAATAAGACTTTGCAAAGATGTTACAAGTTTAGATGTGTCAGAATTGAACTTTTAGCATTGTTTATTAAGTCGCCATAACAACATGGAGGGAAATACCCTTTTTGATCAGATCTCTGCATGTAGAATTGTATTTATATATAAGATTTGTTTAGCGGTAATAAAGTTTTGTGAAAGTTTTCAATAATTTATTTAAGCGGTATCCTTGGTGGAAAAGGTTGTTTGTTTTCAGATGATGTCAGTAATGGAAGTGAGACACATTATTACAAATACGTGCTAAGCGAACTAACTGAGAACGGTAAAAGCCATATGAAGGAACGTCAACATCCAAAAAAGGAACATTGACGATACGCGTGTGTTAAAGTTATCCTGAAAAGGGACATTTCTAAAGTCGCTTGTAATGTTAGCAAGTGGGTTGTCTGTCCTTCGATTTACGGATTCTGTTTACACCTTTGGTATCTTCAAACTTTTCTTAGACTTATTCAACGTAAGCTCCTTGGGATCAACTTGCTTAACAACCGTAAGAAAATTAGGATATTTCCACATTTTCCCTTTTTTCATTCAAAACTTACTCTCGGATTTTGACGACTAACTTGACGGGTGCCACTAGTGGGACAGGAACTGGTTACACTGCAGGAACACCCGAGTTCCTCCCTGTTATTGTGGGGTTACTGTTGCTCAATTAGTTAGTTTTAAGTGTCGTGCTTTGTAGATCATTGTTTTTCTGTTGTCCTTTTTTATTTTGACCTTTTTTACTGCCTTTCCTTTTTCGATTTACGGCTTCTGTTTGGTATCTTTAAACTTTTCTTGATATTAAATATACATTCGGCAAGTAATATTAAATGGATTCGAGAAGAGAAGATAGAGTAACGTGATGCATTTTCCAATTATCTACACTATCATCGTCTTGTCACGTAAGATATTTACATAATAATGCAATAGGTGTATATCTTTGACATACTTTTTTTCATCACAGTTACGACATGTAGCCTCATTTACACCAGCCAGAGATATTCTAAATTTATCAGTCAAACCTGCACGAAACAAATATACATTTCATTTACATAGCGGTTACAAAAATATCATAAATAAATATAAATAAAATAGATAAAAACGTTGTTCCTGGTAAAAGCAGATAAATTTATCTAATATAAAGTTCAAATCGTATATATTCACGTCAT